>MU825398.1:1751827-1940949 GCA_029204205.1 Desmophyllum pertusum
GAGCTATCATTTGCATAGATAACACCTTTGTTATTCAGCACAATAACCGCCCTCAAAAACCCATTCCGGGCTTATTTGATAATTGTGAAATTTCTCCGGCATTTAGTACGTCATCTATTCTCCTTTTCCTCAAAGAAAGCTGAAAAAGTTGGCTTTAAGTTAAGTGTCGGCTTGTTTTTGATGAATCTATTGTAATGTCGCCTCCCTTTTGTCCCAGCTAAAGCAAACATGTCTTCTCGTTGTGAAAACAGCATTGTAACATCGCTATTGTTCAGAGAAGAAAGCCTCTAAAATGCATTTTATTCGCGAAGTGGAACAGTTTTCGAAAAACAAAATGGCTAAGAGTTTTTCACAGTACCTTATTTATTTTGCTCAATTAAAAAGCTATTAAAGACTTCGCGTCTTGAAGAGAAAACGTCTGTATATGTGTTTCATTGTTACTGTGATTAAAATCACGAAAGGAATAAACACAGACGGAATTTAAAAACAACTTTTTGCCGCCAGCAGTTTTTGTGATTTTCGTGTTCGCTTTTTGAATGGCAGATGTCAGTGGAAAATTACAATGAAAGACAAAAAGCTTTTCAATTAAAGTTCTTTCTCGCAGACATTTCAGCGACCGGAAATTGTAACAACACAAAGGTATCATTGGTTAATATGGACCCGGAAGTGTTCGGTGCTTAGAGTAATGAAAACTGGGACACTGCAGAACTTGATGCAAAGGCATTCAAGCTCGCGGGTGTAAACATGGGCGACACATATTTTACAGAAGAGAAAATCGACGCAGAAATGAAGTCATTCCCTTGGAACTATCCAGAAGAGTACATCTTGTCTGATTTCGTACCAAGTCCATGCAATTTCCCTCTGTACGTTGATTTGGCAATTTGTTGCCTTGTTTGATTAAGACTTGCTGTTAGGAGCTCAAGCTCAGCTATGCTATAATCTACTGATCTTTTTCAAACACTTGCAGATTTAGCACTTGCTAATATTATTTTTCGTTTTCTTTCTCGCTTATAGGGGGGAGTTCGATGGTCCTTTGAAGATCGAGAGTTCAGGTAAGTGAGTTGTAGTGGAGATCTATATCGTATAAACTAACTTTAATAATTCATCGATCAATTAGCTCTATTTGATTTTACCTGAGGTAGTGTCAGCAGAAATAATGAGTATTGAAATCGATTTGAGTCCATTTACCGAACGATTCGTAGCCAGAAAGATTCGTATTAAGCAACAAGAGATTTTAAAAACTTTCTAAGCGCATGCAAGTTTAACAAGATGCACTTTGGAACAGTTGTTTGCAGACATGATTGTTAAAATTAAATTAAAATCATGCAGTGCGGTTAGTTCTCCGAGCTGATGGCTTTTTAAAAAGAGAGAATGAGGCAGAAACTAATATAAGCTTCTCATGAGGCAATTGGGATTCTTACTATAAACAGGGAAGTAACTTTTCAAAGGAAGCAGTAACGCTATTGATATTTATTCATATCTCGAGACAAATACGTACGTGTGTTGGAATTTGTAAAACTGACAATTATCTTAATAACAGACGCGTATATGGCCAGCGAGACAGAACGAATATAATTTCAATCCTTGACAATTATTCTTTGTGAGAGAACAGGTGGCTGGTAGACATAACAGGACGTGATACACTCAATATTCATTCTCCTTTCTGATTGAGTATATATCTTATGACGTTAGTTCTGAGAAATTGGCTGTTGATCAGGACAATATCCCCTAGCTGATCAGTGAATTTTGTTATTCTCATCACGTGTCTGCTTGACTATGTATGAATGTTGCAAGGAGAAAATAGGTGTCAATCGCGATCGTTAAACTCGGGCCAAACGAGGATGAGAGCTGTCGAGAGTTGGCTCTCATGAGAGTTTTATTCAACTCTCATCGACTACCATGAAGCGTGGGCCAAACGAGAGAGAAAACTCTCGACGACTCTCATGAAAAATTTGAGCAGGTTGAAATTCGATGCGAGCGCATGAGAGTCGATGAGAGTGCATGAGAGTTTCAGGCCAAACGAGAGCGAGAGTTTGAACTCAGAACAACTCTCAGTATTAATTATGGGTATTAATTTCAGTCGCGATTTTCGTGATGTAGAAAAAAAAAGCGAAAATAAAGGCATTATTTTCGCAAAATTTTACAAAGCCTTGAAGCCCCTTTTTTCTATGAAACTCGGAAATTTAAAAGCCTCGCAAAAGACGGGTCTGTCGATTTCCCGAAATTAAGTACAAGCGAAAATTAGTGAGAATAAGGTAAATGTCTGTTGCTTTCGTCTGTTTGGGGTGACTGAGTTCAACTATCTTTTATTTTTACCTGTCCGTGTCAGAAATTTTGATTCTTACACAAACAGTGTGTTACAAATGAGATAGATATTATTCACTGAGTCAGTGCCACAAGCTACTCGGAAAAAATAATTCCGAGTTCTCCCAACAGAACGAACGTATACCTATATGACCTTCCGCACACCGGTCGGACGCTCTACCACTGAGCTACAGGAGACTCGTAGGAGCTTAGTCCATACAACCAGGTTCAAATGTGTGTTATAGGCTGTTCAGTATTTTCAAAGCAATGTTTGAGTGGCTAAGAGAACTGAGCCGGGCAAGCTACGAATGTCTTGGATGAAGAATGTTATAAACCAACGTTTCAACATGTTACTTTTCAATGGATATATATTTAGTGTGCTTGACTTCTGTTTCATTTTTTAGAATCATTGGAGTCCGAGCATCAACAGGAACAACTAATTCAGTACTCCCCAGACCCGGTATGTATCTAAGTTTTTATTCATTTCTTGAAATTATCATTTTATTTCAGGACAGAGTTTTGATATCCTCAGTGCTTAGCTTCTGAGTTAAAGTAAATATGGAGGCCATCAAATTATTATATACAGTAAATACCCACGTATAAGACAGGGGCACCCAACGGATCATTTCGGTGAAATATCTGTTCGAAAGGCCTATAATCGCCTCGGATATTCGGTTAGGGAAATGTCATCTCGCAACTTTCGTAATATGGGAAAATTAATGCCTTTTGTTTTTCGGAGAAATAAAAATGTCGTTTTGGGTACAAAAAACGGTCAGCTAGGATTTTCGGAAAGGGAAAATTCACCTCATAAATTCGGGTAATAAGATTTCAATCCCTAAATTTTCTGAAGTTTGAAAGTTCAGCTAACGTATCCGAACAGATACATTTTTCTTAGCGTTTAAAAATAAGCCATTAAACTGCACAAAAAAGCACAGTTATAATGTAAAAAACGACGTTCTGACACCTACAGGCAAATGTTGTCGTTGGGGCCCCTGATAAGAAACAAATGAAGCAGGTTCTTATTTGGAAAAATTAGTAAAACTCAGAAAACCCCAGGCTTAGGCCAAAATGTGCTTTGGACGAAGTCCATAATCACAATGTACAGCACAAATGATCACAAATGATCTATACCTGCCAACTTTTCCTAAGTCGATGACTGCGTGTGATTTTCGTACCATATTACCCGAATTTCCGAACATTGCCGAAGATGTTCCGACGACTTCCGAACATTGCCGAAGATTTTCCGACAAACTTCCGAACATTGCCGAAGATTCCGAAGATGTTCCGATGATTTCCGAAGGCTGCCGAATGTCGCGGTGCGAAGCTAAAAATCTCGCGGCGCCATCTTGCCCAAGATCCACGCTTATCTCACACGCGACATTTAGCGCCGTTCATTGGACTATTTTGGGTGGAAATTGAATCCAATTTTTCACGTTAATGGTTAATGAACAAGTAGTCCGGAATTGTGAGTCCAGGCGTGTGAAATTGTCATGTATGCGTGTGATCGATGTTTTCGATCCGGAGGCGTGTGACACACGCATAATGCGTGTGAGTTGGCAGGTACACAAATCTGATTGCCTATCTACTGATTTTAACTACATATACACTACACCCATATTACTGAATTACTTTTATGGCCAGCAGCAAGCAAAAATAAGAACCTATTAAGAACCTAGCTAAACAGCCTGATTTCTCATTAGACATCCAATATATAAGAACCATTTCAGCCTGCCTTGTAAAAACAGTGATTCTTATACGCGAGTTTTTACCATATATTATACAATACAAGGCTTATAAACTGAAATTTCTTGTCTTTCTCGAAAATAAATTAAATTATGCGTAAAGTAAAGTAAAGTTAATAATATACTAAAATGTACTCCGAAATTTGTCTGTTTTCAAAATAGAAGTATTTCAGTCTCCGTTATGTCATATCAGTTCAGTTATCCAGTGCTGGCATCTCAATTTAGCGTTCCATTTGATCAAACAGAACAGTGTAGGGAAATCCACGGAGTAAAGGAACATTTTAACACAAAAACTCTGCTAACAGAAGTGACTTTTATGTTTATTTTTCAGCCTGAAAATTTGCTAATTCCCACGGACGAAACTGATGACTTCCCAGAATTAGCTGAGCCCCTTACGCCAGTCAGCCCCAGGTTTCCTCCTCATGCGCTTATGAATTTATCGCCTTCTCATGTGACGTCACCAAGCACGTGAGTATTAAGACGAAATCCATTAGAAAATCGAGTAATATTTCTGGCCAGTGGACAAAAATCCTGTACTACGACGCCATAAGCTTTCACGCTTAAACTAGACATTCATGAACCGTACCTTAACGGTATTCGCCAAATAATATAACTCCACAATCCTTTTTGCTTTAACATGGCTGCCACCTCTCATGACTCAACCCATTCACGGGAGGAAATTCAAGGCGGAAAGCAATTTAAGGATTGTGGAGTATATTATTTGGTGAATACCGTTAAGGTACGGCTCATGAATGTCTAGTTTAAGCGTGAAAGCTTATGGCGTCGTAGTACAGGATTTTTGTCCACTGGCCAGAAATATTACTCGATTTTCTAATGGATTTCGTCTTAAATTGTAAAAAAAACCCCAGAGTTGGCCATTTTTTAGTTGCCTTTTGCCTCTGTTTTAAAAAGAGGCCATAAGTTTTACATGTTCATTTCGAAAAGTCAAAGTGATTTTCACATGAAAAGTTTTGCATCCGGCCTCATTTTGGAACAGAGGTAAAAGGTGGGCATGCGCATGACTCGAAAATGGCCTATTTTCAAAGACCTTCAAATACTATAAACTTTGTTTATTTGTTTTAAAAATAACTGTCAATTTGTCTGTTTGTTTCTTTGTTTGTGACCCATGTTTTCATTGGGTTTAGAATTTTTTGTAACAAGGACTAAGGTTACTTCTCCCGAAGTCAGGCCTCCTGCTTAATTAAAGGAGTACGTTACTGTAAAATTTAGTTCGTCGTTTACAATCCGTTTCAATCTTCTCCAATCTTAGCCATCCTTGTTCCTGTTGGTTTATTATCACCTCTATGGTGTTTTCTATCTAGTAAACTATTATTTTATGGTTTCCTTCGATTTGAAGCTTATTTTGTACATCAGAAAAATGACTTAAAATATCGTGACATACCTCCTTTAAGTCTTTCCTTATCATCATCCTTATAGCTTCTGTTAATTAGAAAAAAATTGATGTGTTTTCTTTTTGTTTTGCATTGTTCCGTGTTTAGAAGCGAATTTCTCGGGGATTACAATTTCAGGATGGTTCTAGAAACGCAGGTAATTGTGATTTTTTTAGCTCTGCACCCTTGCGCAGTTTACTTTACAAATTAATTGCAATAATTGCAATCGTAATAAAAAAAAACGTACCGTAATAAAGTCATTTTCACGTTTGTTTCCAGCCCAAGAAAGTTGCTAACCCAGACTGGATTGTAAGTATTGTTAATCTCACTGCTATCAAGAGAAACTAACTTTGATTGGTAAAGTTGACTAAGTTTTCGACAGATCACGTTTCCTTGTTTCTAAGTGGATTATAAGAAATCAATACTTCGAAATCGCGAGACGTCATTTGCTACAATTTCGGACCTTTTGGCACTGCAATTTTGACCTTTTTCAGTTGTCGTTTAACTCCACAATAGACTGCAACTGAGCAGTTTCTCTTTCGCGCTTCGTGGAGCTCCCTCGACTAACCAAAAGATGGACTGCCGCTTGCAGTCGGCTAACTCCACACAGACCCTCATGCAATCGAGGCTGAGGCCGAAATACGATGCTAGCACTTCTCATTATTTTACCTGCTTCGTTGCAGAGTGTTTCCTTCATTTTTAAGTTGAACCAGAAAGCGCAACCTTTATATTAGAATCAGTAGACATACGGAGGTTACAGATACTTTATTTATACTTACATGAAGTCTTTTTGCAGTACTCAGTCAGTCAAAAGAAACTGTACATCAAATCAAAGACGCCATGTCCTGTCAGATTTCTAACTACAGGCGAGTACCACTCTGATAACAAGCTTTAACTTCTTAATGTACTCCGAAGTGTTGATTTAAATTCTTCATTTATTTACGACCATTTTTTATTATTTGGTACCCAGGTCCCCCTCCCTCTGGAGCGTTCATTCGCGCTATGCCAGTGTTCAGGCAGCCTGAGCATGCTAAAGATGTGGTCCGCTGCTGTCGAAATCACACCGCAGAACATTCAGGTAATTGTTGAGCCACAGCGGGCTGTTTCCTCTCCCTTTGTTCGATCTAAAGAAGTTTTAACAAAGTTACACGCAATGTCGTAAAACCAAAACCAAAGCAATTAAATTGGCCAATCACAGCAAACGTAAACGACACAGTGAATCAATGAGAGATGAAAACAAATACACGTAACTGGCGCGAAGCGCGGGAAAACGCGTGCGACCAAGTCGCGATTGGTTTTGGTTTTGCATCTGATTGGCTGAGTAGGTGGCGCGAGTTTTTTTTAGACCAATCACAGAGCGTAGTAAAGCAAATACCTGATCACTTTCGACACTCAATCGAAAACCGTTCTATAAATGTGCTACGAACCTGTTCTTATATTATTGTGGTTTCTTTTAGACTTGTATCCAATTCCCTTCCCTACCCTGAGAGGGGGTTTGAAAACGGGTCTGGGAATAAAAAAATCACTCATCAGAGAGCCTTGAGATGTGATCGGTGAGAAATCAATTGGGTTACTTACAAGCTGACAAATGATTTTTTTTAAAGAAATGTGTTCGTCGTATTGTATTCGTTTCCAGGCTCCCCAGCTACAGGGCACTTCCTCCGCTGTGATAACCAAGAGGCTGAGTACGAGGAATGTCCTCAAACCACAAGGCACTCTGTCAGGATACCGCTCCGTGGACCAGTTACAGGTGAGCCTTGGAGCATGTTTATAAGGCGAACGTTAGTTATTATTACATTAACAGAACAACCATCTATCTCGGCCGGATTCGCACCAAATCTTTATTGGCGGTCTCCTATCGTGCAGGGTACCAGACGTTTTTTTCTCGCGCGTCCTCGCGCGTCCTTGCACGTCCTCCCGCGCGTCGTGATTGGCAGGAAATAACCGCGCACAAAAGCCCTCCAGTACGCAAGGAAACGGTCTTAAATTCAACAGTAAGTTGAAACCTGCAAATTTCCACGCCATAAAGCCCTAGCCAAACGAAGACGCAAGTAGACGCAAGTTGTCAACTGCGCGCACTTGCGTTGACTTGCGATGACTTTGATCGAGATCAAATTTGCACGCATGTAGACGCAAGTTGCTTGAACATTTTGCACGTTTTTCACCGTTTGGCCACCCAACGCAAGTTTTATTGTTTACTTCAATAAATGATTTTTTTTGCAACTTGCATGCACTTGCGAGTAAACTTGCGACTCCGTTTGGCCAGCCAACTCAAGTCTGTACGCAATTTCACATTTCAAAACTTGCGACCACTTGCAATTAACTCCGTTTGGCAGGGCTTAAGGAGGACTTCCACATTCCAAATCCAACGTGCCCCCAACCACTCGGCCACGTCGCCAACCTTGTTCAAACAGTATATGCCGTATCATTAGTTTCTAATTAGTTTTAATTGTACCCAGCTGAAGACGTTGATGAACTTGGAGTCCATGAACTGTTCTACTTCATCTGTAACAATTCCTGCGGTGGCTTGAACAGGAGACCGATACAGATCATTTTTACACTGGAAGATTTGTAAGTTTCTGCTCGAGTTAAAAACAAGCTGTGAATCGGTTCAATCTTATAATCCATCAAATAAAAATTTCTGTTGTTTATCCACACTTGACATTCAATCAAAGGGCTGACAACCGCACGGCAACGGTAACGAGAACGTCACAAAACAAAATATTTAACGAGCAGTACAACAGCTCTGCACGTGCGTTATGTCAGTACATTTCTTAGCTGTCCTCTGCAATAAACTGCAAAACATGATCATATTCTGGGTTTTCGAAGAACGTGAACCGAAACAAAGAATTTTGCAAGTTTCTCTTTGGATTTGAACGCTGCCTTTACATATTCAGCTGAGGATAGTTCTGACACCGATAGACAAACTGAATGGAACTAGAGATTCGCGAGATTCTGAAGTAAAATATAAATTCACTTTTTAATAGCAGTTATTACAGATGGTCAGCGGTTTGACATGCAAACGAGGCGAAAGGGTCAATCTGGCATTGTATTGGCCCATTATCCTCATTTGTAGGCTCGATTACCAGTCGCTGTTCGGGAAAATGAGCCAGAACGAAGACCGGACTCGAGAGAGCGGCGGAAATCGAGCCTAACTCGTTTGTATACTTTTTAAAAACAAAAGAATATTTGACTGCGGGCTCATATATTTAACTGCTATTGACGTTGTCCTCGGCGTTGTCATCGTGATTAATTGGCACGTGACTACTTTGACTGCTCTGTCTCCCAGATTAATCAGAAATGGAGAAAATAAGAAATTAGGAAAGCGAAATTCAATGAAATTTAGTTTTTTTTAACAAATTAATGTGGTGTTTTCTTGTGAATCAAGCATTCTGTTTCCATCTAGGTCAGGTAGCGTGGTCCTGGGGAGATGTTATGTCAATGTCAGGGTCTGCGCATGTCCAGGACGAGACTCAAAACAAGAAATTGAGGCTATCAGCCGGCCAGGAAAAAAACGAAAGCCTAAAGCAAGTGAGTGGCAGACATTCATGAGACGAATGCTTACGAGTTTACTGATAATTAAAGGAGTAAGATTTCTAGGAGCTCAAAAATATACTTAGATCATAGCGGTTTGATTTTAAAGCATTAGGAAGTGAGGATGACTAACGATGGCGAGGATTCATGGAAATGGATTACAATATGGGCAAACAGTCGGTGAAAATGTAAAGCTTGCGTCTTCAAGTTTGACTCAGGTTCCTTTGAAAAGTTGTTTTTGGCAAATCTTCGTTGAAGCACTCGTAGCGTTTCCGATTGTTATTATCCAATCAAGAAACAGCGCGAGTATTCACGAGCATTCCGAAAATTGTCACGCCAGTTTCGCGCAATGAAGCTACGTCATGTTGCTAAGCAACTTCGGGACGAAAATCACGCGGGCTCAATCCCGTCTCGGAAGCAGGTTTTCCCAATCAAGCGTTCCTCTTGCAATCACGAGGTAATGAATTCAAAATTTTATTTCATTCTACTGCGTTGAATATATTGAACTCTACATTTGATGTTTGGAAGTTTGAAACGAGGAATGAAAATCAAATTTCCATCAATGACTTCATTACTTTATTATTAAGAGGAACGCTTGACCAGTTTTGAATGTAATTCTGAAATAAGTGATGGTTTTTATTTAGATGAACAAGGTCTGGCATGTACAAACGATCTGCAGTGTTTTGGTCCAAAGATGTCCAAGGAAGACAGTACTGTTTACAACCTCAAGGTAGCTATTATTGGACAGCCTGAGTCTCCCCTTCGCGCACTCAATTCTTCCCACGCTCGAGACAACCTCGATTCCAGGCTCTCTCTCCTTTCCTCCCTTGTCGTTAGGGAGGAAAAGGAGAGAGAGCCTGGAATCGAGGTTGCGCTCGAGAGAGATGTCTGAGATTCGACCCGAAAAATTCCATACTGATGACGTAGCTCTACAGAGATCCGTGTACTGACTCTGATTGGTTGTTACTTGCGGGCTAAAATTCAAAACCGAGCAACAACCAATCAGAGACGCCACACGGATCTCTGTAGAGCTACGTCATCAGTATGGAATTTTTCGGGTCGAATCTCAGACGTCTCTCGAGCGTGGGAAGAATTGAGCGTGTGAAGATAAACGTCTATCTACTTCATACGCTGTAATGGCTGGTTGAAAACTATTTATCATAACTATATGGAAACATGTAAATTTATTTCGAGCGTTTATTTCCTAAAAGAAATAAAAAAATCGTTATTTCTCGTAAAAGCTTGCCAGAACGGTAAACACTTCTCCTAAATAAGTTCACAAAAGTGTTAACATCAATTTTATACAGCTGTTTCGAGAAAGGTTGTCGGAAAAAAGCGCACGCGACAATCCCGGAAGGTATTGTGGGTAGTTTTAAGTTCACGGTTCCTTGACTTCAGCATTTCAGGGAAATCTGAGAAAATGGCACGAGACGCCATGGAAGCTAAAAGAAAGCAAAAAGAGTAGGTTCGACATCTAGTGTCAGGAACGTACCTTGCTGATCATATCCCAGATTACCTTTCGGGATTGTCGCGTGCGCTTTTTTCCGACAACGTTTCTCGAAACAGCTGTATATTGAAACACAAAACAGAAAACAGAAAATGTTATATATTTCTTAAATTATTTTAACTGTACATATCTCAAAATACAACGGCTGTCTTTTCTTTTCATCCTACACAGAAATTAATCTATTTCTAGCTAGAGGGTTGTTTTAGCTTACTTAAAATATACTTTGTATAATATTTTTTTCGTTCGTAGATTTGTGGATTCAACAATTACCTCATGATGAAGAGAATTGCTATTGCACTGGAGTTGTTCGCCAACATGGAGAACAAATTGTAAGCTTGTCTGTTCTCTGTTGTCTGTTCACTAGAATTAGTACTATCAAGAAAATATATTCTCTTGATACTATACATCTTATTTCCTGTCAATTATGAATTTACTTGCCTTTTGTGTATTTTTTCCTGGCAGTACTGCGATGGAACCTCAGGATCTCGAGATGCCAGACTTTACAGAATACACTCCTGAGGTTTGTGATGATTTTGAAGATGAGAGAAAACTATTTAGCAACAAGAATTTGTCTGTAGAGTAAGGGTTCAAGACGAGGGGAGCCAAACCCTAGGTCCGCTGGAAACAAACACCCAACATTTGATTCGCTCGGCCCTATGGCATAGCGATATGCTTACGTTATTGAAGAGGAAATATTTTTTTAATTTTATCCAGTTTACATTGGCTTAGTTTAATCTGTTTTGTTTATATCAGGATCAAGATACGTCAGAACCGGACTCAACTATAATCAAGTAAGTTTGACAAGTAACTTTGTCCATTTTTTCGAAACATAATCATTGTAGTTATAGTTTAGCAGGGGTGCATCTAGGGAAGATGCCCAGACTCGGCGCCACCCCTCCCAACCTTCTTGTTGAATAATTGTATAAGGCTCGAAGGCCACCCTTCTTGGGGCAAGAAAAGACCAACTTCACCCCCCATCCCCCTCTTTGAACACATTTGGGTCCGCCACTGTTTAGTTCTGAAGAATACTAGTAATACTAGTTGAAATATATAGGTACGTAGGAGCGACGAGAAAAGACGCACGCAGCGCGAATTGCAATCTCCCAGCCAAATATCCACTCGCCGCTCTTCGCACGTCTTTTCGCGCGTCTTTTCGCGTCGCTCCCCCACTATCCGAACGCCTGGATCAGGCTAAAATATAGCCAATAAACCTGCCCTTTTGCCGTAGTGCCAGTGTTAATTTATACCAATACCTCAAGGAATTCTTACAAGTGCTTTGATTTATGAATACATTGCAAAATAATTCTGATGCTGATTAATCTTTGCAGGTCGTCAATGTGTGATTCACCTCCACCGCCCATCATAGTCAACCAGGAATCTTACTTGCTTCCATCCCACACAGAGAACTGGTACCCAGCTGTCCCACAAGACCAAGCGAGCCAAGCCAATCAGCCCCAGCAGTACCCCCAACAGTGCTACACGTATCGGCGCAAAACGATCGCTGTTACCGAGTATATTTTAATAACAACTAATAAAATTTGATGCGAGCTAGAGATTTCCGTTCATAGACAGAACAGTAGAAAAAATAACAAGAGAGAAAAGTCACATTATTTTACTACAGTCGAACCCCTATGAAGCGGCCACCCTCGGGAAATGGCAAGTGGCTGCTTAATAGGGGTTGGCCGCTTAATAGGGGTTTTATTTACAGTATTATTCTGATATTGGGACTTTGATAGCTGGCCGTTTAATCGGGGTTGGCCGTTTAATAGGTAGCCGCTTAATAGGGGTTTGACTGTATAACCAATCTACGCTTCTTCCCAACGTAAGCCTGTGAAAACATTTGGAAATACAGTTAGCAATTTTCTAGGTCTTGTTTAGACTGCAAAAAAGTTCTTATGGAGCGGTTTTCAATTGAGTATCGTAAAACCAAAACCAAAGCAATTACAATGGTCAATCACAGCAAACGTAAACAGGAAGATGAACCCGAAGAAAATACACGTAAGTTGACGACACCGACGCCAACTTGCGGGCGGGAAAACGCGTGTGACCAAGTCGCGATTGGTTTTGGTTTTGCATCTTATTGGTTGAGTAAATGGCGCGAATTTTTTAAACCAATCACATACAGAGCGTAGTAAAGTAAAACCAAAGCAATTCAACGATTACAAAAAATAAAAAAATATATAAAAAAAATACAATACAAAAAACAATTATACGTTGTTGTTTATAAACCCGTGTAACCACAGTAAGCGTTACATATATTTTTGTATGGTCTATCAAGTGGGAGACGTGTTCAGTCCTAATGGTTAGCGCGTTGGACTTCGAATCGAGCGGTCTGGGTTCGAGCCGGCGCTGGCCGGGGTCTACATTGTGTTGTGTTCTTGGGCAAGACACTTTACTCTCACAGTGCCTCTCTCCACCCAGGAGTATAAACATTGTGTTGTGTTCTTGGGCAAGACACTTTACTCTCACAGTGCCTCTCTCCACCCAGGAGTATAAACATTGTGTTGTGTTCTTGGGCAAGACACTTTACTCTCACAGTGCCTCTCTCCACCCGGAGTATAAACATTGTGCTGTGTTCTTGGGCAAGACACTTTACTCTCACAGTGCCTCTCTCCACCCAGGAGTATAAACATTGTGTTGTGTTCTTGGGCAAGACACTTTACTCTCACAGTGCCTCTCTCCACCCAGGAGTATAAACATTGTGTTGTGTTCTTGGGCAAGACACTTTACTCTCACAGTGCCTCTCTCCACCCAGGAGTATAAACATTGTGTTGTGTTCTTGGGCAAGACACTTTACTCTCACAGTGCCTCTCTCCACCCAGGAGTATAAACATTGTGTTGTGTTCTTGGGCAAGACACTTTACTCTCACAGTGCCTCTCTCCACCCGGAGTATAAACATTGTGTTGTGTTCTTGGGCAAGACACTTTACTCTCACAGTGCCTCTCTCCACCCAGGAGTATAAATGGGTACCGGCGAACTGTTAGGGTCGTCTGACAAAATGCTGGGAGGTACTAGTATCCCATCCAGGGGGAGTAGCAATATTCCTAGTTGCTTCATGCTGTAGAACCAATAGGCTCTGAATAGGCTTTACTGTTACTGCTATCATATATAACATGCAGTTTTTGGCTCATAATCAGTATACGCTAGCAAAGGTTTCTGAGCAAGAAACCTTTAATTGTACTTTTAGTGGCTTCATTATGTGACAGTTAAATCCAAACGTAATTAACTAACAATAAACTCAGAAACAACTCAAACTCATAAATATTTCTCCGTTTACTCCTTAGCTTTTGTTTCGATTGAGAAGATGTAACAAACACTCGAGACAGTGTTTCATCTGATTTCCAAACACCTCGACTTTCGTCAAAATTACTTTGCTACGCGTCATATTTTCAACTCTCTTCTCCGTGTTTGGAAATCGAATGAAACACTGTCTGTCGTATTTGATGTATTACAGAACAGACTGATTCGTCACTTCGATAATCGAGAGGGTGCAACCTGTGATCAGGCTGTTTAAGGCACAGGCATGCCAACATTCACAGGAAACCTACAAAATTATTATGCATTCTCCTTCGTCGAACGCAATTACCTACGACTTGACAAATTTTCACGGGGCACTGCATCCACTATATAACGAAATGCAATTTTCGCTGTTTTACGAGTTGTGAATAATAACCAGGGTGTGCCGTGTCTTGCGTCGTTTACGCAAGCGGTGAATCCTTCGCTTTCGAATCGTACGACTCTGTGATTAAGCGATCAGTGAATAGACTGGGCTCGATTACCAGCCGCTGTTCGGGAGAATGGCCCACGCTCTTCTTCGCCGCTTACGAATTTTGCCATCGCGCGCCAACAAAACTGTCAGCTACGCAGGCTAGACTCGAGAGAGCGGCGGAAATCTAGCCTATATGAATAGACCAAATGGATCAAATAAGTAACTCCAGACTTTGTACGATTAAAATATATTTATTATTATTATCTTGTCGATTACGAGTTTGACTGAAAATGAAAACAAATAACGACTGAAATTTATATATAATAACCTACTGAAAACGAAACGAAAATCTCACAATGATTACAAACTTACAGATATTTAACAATTATTCCACTCAATCTCGTCGTACATGAACTCATAGCCAACTCGGCGTAAATAATATACTCACCACAGGATATTGCAATTAAAAATTACTGGGGAAAGAACGGGAGGAAAAAACAGAGGTAAATGGGATATTTAGCGTAATTAGCGGGCTTCCCAAATAAGGTAGTAATGGTACATTGCCTCATATGCCTCGAGTAGTAGGGAACCGATCAGATTGTCCAAAATTGCAATATCCTGTGGCAGGAGCCTGTGGGGAGTTTATTATAATTCCCCATAGCTATAAGATGGAAGGTAACAAACCAAGAAAAAGCTTGAAACTAAAGCTTGAACCTCGAACAGTCCAGAATATACGCAGAAAAGGGTATACGGCATGACGGAGAAAATACGAAAAAATCACAAAAATACATCGTTGTTTCCCAGTCCACTTGCGACCTTTCGTTTACACATCCGGGAACTTCACTGTATGTTTTCGAGAGGACATATCTGTCTAAATTTTACAAAACGTACCTGAAGGAAATGGCTAAATTTATTCAATTTACAAAGGTTTTATGGGCGGCAGTAGCTATTCTTGTTTTCATCTGACGTCATCAAAATTCTAAAATCTAAACTGTTAATCCTACAAAGCTATTCTTTTTATATCTTCTAGACATGGAAATCATTAATCTCTATGCAAAGTTTGGTATCGATCCAGTGATTCCTTTTGGAAATAAAGCTATTTGAAATTTGTGATGTCCCGGATGAACGTGTTAATGAACTGTCACAAAAAACGGATATTTTATATCATTTTTAAATTTTCAGACGTGATAATAATTTAGAAGAGGTGTCTAAACAGATTTGAAGTGAAAGCTAATGATATTGACGGTAGAATATACTCTAATTCTTGTGCAATTTTATGGCGGCCATGTTGGTGCCCCAGAGAAGGGCACCAACATGGCGGCTGCATACTAAACACTGTCATTTTCTGAAAATTATTTTGGCTATAACTCCGTTATGAAAAACGCTACAAAGCTATAATTTGGACAAAACGTTTCTTTCTGCCAGTTCTTTTACCTATTAATTTTCTGATGTTGTTCATGCAAGCAAACAGTTTTTGTAATGTTGATGAAAACCACCAATAGGGGGGAGGTTATTCGCCCTAGTTGGCATCACATCTGCCTGCTAATGTTTCAATAATCTTTTTCAGTAATGGTTTAGTACACCCCCCATACCCCCCCCCCCACCCACCCACCCTGGTGTTAAGTTTCCCTTAGCTTAGTGTCCACGCCCAATATTGATTTACTCTCTCGGCCCCATTCTTCTCCGATAGGAACGAAGGTAAACGATTTGAATCTCAGTAGCGCGCGCGGATTCGGAGAAGCGAGCCGATTTGTAGCTTTCTGTATTGCTGTCTAAAAAAAGTGCACTGGAGGACATCATTAAGTCCAGAGAAGGTGGAAGTCTTACGATTAGCTGGTTATGCGTCGGCTATTATCCTACCTCAAACGAATCCTCCACGGGTTGACAATTATTTGGTTGTTTGAGGTAACGATAATGCGGGCTTTTTTTAGACAGCAGAAGACTTTAGCCACATCAATTAGGGCTCGGATATGGAATTAAGCGGACATTTCTAGGCGTTCCTAACGTGATTTGGCTTGAAATGTTCTGTGGCTAAAGTCTTCTAAAAAATCTGTTGATATAACGGAAGGCTGGCTTCCCCTTCTCACGGCTGCTTTGCACATCCGGGGTATTGGTTAAAATGGCGTACAAACAGCAAAGTTCGCAGCCGCGAAGAATGGCTTCAAGTTGACTTCAAGCGCTCATGTGAGTAAAAAACTTTCGTTTGATGAGTTTTAGCTGTTCACGTGGGTAGATATTTCTGTGATTTGTCGGTGCTAAGCTATTTGATAGCGTGGGTTCCGGTGTTTTGAAATTGACATTAGCCATATGACGTATCGAACACTCTCTCAGTCTCTCTGCTACATATTTAAAATGAGTCAGTGTTGCTTTTAATCCTGAATGTTTAGGAATTAATTCTTCGTCCATGTGTAAGGTTCTTTTCCAGTTCATTTGAGGCGATGTATCGCTTTAGAAATAGACTGCGAGCAGTCCCTCTTTCTTTCTGATATCGAGCGCGAAGCGCGAGTGAGCGGAAATCGAGCGCGAAGCGCGAGCGAGCGGGAGATGGGCCGAGCGGAAGTGAGTCACGAAGTGAGAAGATCGAACTTCGTGACTCACTTCCGCTCGGCCCATCTCCCGCTCGCTCGCGCTTCGCGCTCGATTCCGCTCACTCACGCTTCGCGCTCGATATCAGAAAGAAAGAGGGACTGCTCGCAGTCTACTTTAGACAGATATATATATCTTATTAGACATTTTAATGTGAAGTATCGCTGTATATTTTTACGAGTATTGCTGTATTTTGGCGAGCCCGTAGGTCGAGTCAAAATACAAAAGACGAGTAAAAATGTACAGCGATACTACCAACCTCGATCCCAGGGCCTCTCATCTTCTCTCGCTCCAGGGGGCGAGAAGATGAGAGACCCTGGGAACGAGGTTGCGATACTACACACTAAAATGTATAATAGACTAGGGGTACCATATTGGAAGTGAAGTGCTGCCACATTTGTAATTTCATTAATAAAACAATGTCACGCAAGATCATTTCGTGCATTTGCGTCTCAAAATAACCTTATACTAACAAAGCGCAAATTCAAGTAAACCAATTGTGAACACGATGCAACGTGTCCAAATATTTAATTGTCGATGTGATTGAAGTAAACCAATGCAACGTGCGTGCGTGAAATCGTATAAAAAAAGGAGCACGCGACTCGGATCTCACAAAGGTCAGTTCATATGTTCGCTTGAAACAGGGCGGCTTGGTAATAAAACAATGTCACGCAAGATCCTTTCGTGCAAGAGCGTGTGCAACAGCGTCTCAAAACAGCCGAAATCGGCAACAATCAAGCATCAGAGCGTCTCAAAACAACGTCTCCTCGAGTGCGCAAAAGAAATCCCGAAAACAACAATCGTCTCTTCTCGTACAAATTCGAGCGTGCAATAGTCGTCACAAATCAGACTTTTCACGCGGAGGGACCTGGGTACTGCTAACAAACATCTGACCGGCTTACAGACATACCGGCAGGTATGCAGACGGAAATCCTGAAATCGAAACTCAGGACAGAAATAGGAGGCTGCCCTGTGCGGGCAGCAATAAGAGATTTATTACTGATCTAACGTTTCCAGACTATGAACCGTGTCTTGCGTTGCGCGCGGATACGAACATTAAGAAGACTACAGAAAACCTGTTAAACCGGTCTCCTGGTTGGTTGTTGTCGTTTCACGCGTTCTCGACTCTACTGAGTGGAGTTAGATAATAAATCGCGGTATTAAAAAGTCTATCTTTAATTTCATTTTGTGTCCTTCACATAATTTTGACAAGGAAATGAACAATTTTCCTGAATTCTTCTGTTCATTTTCATTAGCGACCTTTGTGCCAACTTCTGGGAAACTGATACCCTGCCAGACCAAAAAAATGCTTTGGGGCTAGCGCCCTCATAATTATTTCCCCGGGGGGGGGGGTAGTACCCCCTTATATAAGCTATATAGGTATGTGCCGCCCCAAGGGTATGGTTTTTGAGCCGTTTTGGTCTGAAATAGGGTATAGATTTTGCCCATTTTGGTCTGAAATAGGGTATGTTTTGTGCACTCTGGTCTGGAATTTTGTTTGGCTTTTAGACGAAACTGTTATTTCCATTAACATCGGGGAATTTGAAGCCCTTTTCAAATGTTTGCGCAAATGGAACCCATTTCTGGGTAGCTGAAGTCATGTATACGACACGTGTACTAATTTTATAGGTCTGAAATAGGGTATCGATTTTTGGGTCAGGTCTGAAATAGGATATGGAAAATCACATATTTTGGTCTGAAATAGGGTAAGGGTTTCAAGAAGCGGGCCGCACACCCCCACCAAAAATTTCAGGGAGTACCCCCCCCCCCCCCCCCCCCCCCCCGGGATTATTTCCTGAACAGCAGCCATTAAAGGAAGCGTAAGTTCGTCGTTCTCTTACATTAGGCTCCAAGGAGAAATAACATTTTCATGCCAGATCTTCCCGGAACAGAAACGCGTTCCACAACGGAACAGTACAGACCCGCTTTAGACCGCCGAAACTTCAGGACTTTGTCGTAAATATGCAAATTCCACGAAGAGCACGTTTTACTGTGAAATTGACACAGCTAGCTTCGAATTTCTCTGATGCCGGATGCGATGAACATTTTGTTGACAGGTAGTGTCAAAATTCAACCAATGGGAATTTCGTTCGTGGAGAAACGTGAAATGCTACAAATACACGACTCCTTCGATCGCGAGTCGTTGTGCAGTTGTGTATATTTCGAGTATATTGTATATATTGTGTACACATTGGACATTGATCTCACGTAACGCCAAGTTCCTGCACAATGAGTCACGTTTGTGGCAAAGATAGACAAGGTATATTAACTAAATCGCCAAGATTTAGACATTTATGTTCAAATGAACGGAAACTAACGCTACTATTGGTATTCATTTTCTGGTGCATTTGCTGTTACGTTATTCTGAATTTCAGTGAAATCGCGAGTGACACTGCTATTCACAGCAAAACTGTAAAAATGAAAAAGCATACCGCTTCGAGTGCTCCTGACTCTACACCGCCGTCGTCGATGGATTCAATTGCTTCCATTTATTTGGACAGTGGATCCAACATGGCGGATGACAACGCTTCGTTCTTGATGATTTTTCCTTATTCAATCAAAGAGACTGAGAATAGTATTTCTCGGGAGTTAAAGGAAAATGATAAACGTGCTGTTTGGAAGTTGAGCGATTTTCTTGGTACAATGAAAGAGTTCCATGGTGCAAGTTGTTTGCAGCAACCTCCAACACACAACAATGAAAGCGACCTCGCAAGAAACATTTCCCTGGATGCTTCTTGGTGTCGATTTATTACAAAGAGCTGGAGTGTTCATATTAGAAATACGGGTGCGGTACAAAACGTACAACTGCGAAAGTCTCCAACAGTCTACCCCAACAATAATATGACTGAGGTGGAAATGATTTTGGTACAAAGCTGTAATATTTTACAAGGGCCATTTTTGATAAGAAAGGATGTGTTCAACAGAACTGGAGGATTACTCGACAGCCTTGGAAAATTGACTCTGTTGGAGTTTTTCCTTCGATCTAAAGGCGAATTGAAGATGGCAAAGTTGACAAACTGTTTGTGGACTCCCGATATCGCGCGCGCGAATCGAGGAACCCTCGAAGGGTCAAACAGTGTTCCCGAATATGCAACATTTGCTAATAAACACAAGATTCTTCGCATCGTAACGGAAAGTAGAATCGAATGGACAGCATGTGTTGCAAACTGGAAACTGTGCACGGAAAAACCGTACGTAAAGCCGCGCGATCTTCCCGGCATTGCGTCACCAATATGCTGCAGTGCCGTATTAGGAAAAATGTTGAAGGATTTTAAATCCGCGTTCGACACGCTGGGTCTGGAATACCGCATTGTTTATGGAACCCTGTTAGGTGCTGTCAGAAGTCAGGCCATTATACCGTGGACGCAAGATGTTGATATTGCAGTGCCAAAGTCAGCGTTTTTAAATGCATCGACATATTCTTCTCTTCAAAAACTGCTTGGGAGCCAGTATTATGTAGGGGAGTCATTCGTTAACATGCCAAGGGGCCATATGCTTTCGGGGCCTTCTATCGAGATAAACACGACGCCTTATTTTGAGGGACCTGATGATTTAGAAGGCAATGCGTTATTTAGCAATGAGTTGGAAGAAGCAGTGAAAGATATGCTGCCGGTGTCACAGAACTGGAAAGCACGCTGTTATGTTGATCTGTATCAAGCTGCTGATGAATGGATGGGGGAATCTTCTCTTATCACTATTGACAATGAACAATTTGTGACCCTCACCGTCAAAGATGTCGATTACCAGTTAACAAGTTTTTATGGGAAGAATTATTTGCAACCAGATTTGAAAGGAAACTGGTCGGTTCTGTACTAGTAAGGCTCTTGGCCTGCTTAGTGAAGTAGGACGCAAATACAGGCCGTCATCTCTCTCCCCCGCAGATTTCTAGCGAAATCTAATCCAAGATGGCGGCTCCACGATCGATCGTGACAGCGCGACGATTTCAGCGCAAAAAAATAGAAGGACAGTTCACAGTCTACCTCTACGGAGGTAGATTCCAATTGCATATGCTGCCCGATTTAGGATGGGTTTTTTTCACGAATTAATTATGAATAAGTTAACTTTTAATAGCTTAGTAACAAGGTAAATCAAATTATTGTTTGCTCGCCATATTTGTTTTGCCCATTCGCCAGACTTCGCTCTCAACGAAAAGCTTCGGTTGTAGATTTTTTGACACAAGAAAACTATATTACGGTCAAACTAACGACAGAATCAGTTAGAGAAAATAGTAAGCTACTCTTTTATCCTAAAATTTGGACTATTTCGCTCCTGATTTCGCTCCAAATGAATTTGTAAATAAATGCCGTTGTGTTTTAATTTACCGGAGTTCACAGGGTCAGTGAACGAGCTCGCCAAGCTTATTGTTGTTTTCAAACTTAGTTTGAGACCAAGGTGTCTGGTTTACAACCTCGTTTAGCTTTACGATCATGAACCTGTCTACTTATATTCTGATTATACATGTATACTTAGAATTTGTGTTCCTAAGGCGAATTTTCCATTCTTTTAATATAATAAGTTTCGCGCCGCTGCTTTTGTGGCTCGAAAATATCCGTCACGTATACATGTTCATGTCATTAATTCGAAGTTGTACAGAATAAAAACAAACGTTCCATACAAATAGCCTGTTTCACTTTTAACATAATCTCGCCGTATAAACCAGCAGAAAGCAAGGCTGTTCCATTTTGAACCAAGCTCGATTTGGCCCTTCGATCCCCTGGTTAGTAATTATTGTTCACCTTGACAAAACGGCCTCAAACACCCACCCTCCCTGCGGTATTGTTGTAACCGCATAGTCACGTGACCAACCGCAACCAGGGTCTCTCCCCTCAACGACAAGGGAGGAAAAGGAGAGAGAGCCTGGAATCGAGGTTGAGCCAAGCGAAGGGCTGACTTGTTGCTATGTGACGTCACAGTAGTAGTGATGAGTCGGTCACGGGAAATTATGGAAAACAATAGAGTCGCCCCATCCCTCCTGCTCCTAGCTGATTCCTGCTGTAGAGCCACTAGGCTCTGAAAAAGCTTTACTGTTACTGCTAACATGCAGTTTTTGGCTCATATAATCAGTATACGCTAGTTAAGGTTTCTGAACAAGAAACTGTGACGTTTAATTGTACTTTTAGTAGCTTCATTATACGCAGTCCTTCCTTCCTAAGACGGACACCGGCACCAATTGTCCGTCTTAGAGAGGTGTCCGGCTTGTAGAGAGTATAGATGCAGTAAAATGACTGAAAAACAGCGCGCATGGACCAACACCTAGGTGTCCGTCTTATAGAGGTGTGAGATGGCAGTAAATTAGCTATTTGAAATAACCATTTTTTGGCAATGGCAGTAAAATTTTCTGCCAGATCTTCCCGGAAAAGAACGCATTCCACAACGGAACAGGACAGACCCGCTTTAGACCCGTCGAAACTTCAGTTGTCGTAAATACCGTATTTCCTCGAATAAGCGCCCCGGGGGTCCACCTGAATGCCATTTTTCCGCCACTTAACATGGGTTTAATGGAAATATCTCATTCGCGTTTCAAGCAATCCAAAAACTCTTAGCTCATCCCATGAATCTATGTTATGGGGTGTTTGTAAATTTTTGGATGATTTTTGGGTATTTTGGGGAGGAAATAGTTTTTCTCAAAGGAGTTGTAAAATTTAGGGAAATAAGAAATATTGAAGATGTAGTGTAGTTTTAAAATTAGAATTTGAAGTTAAAAATTAGTAGATTGACATTGACGACAGTTGATAACCACGCAAGAGCACCCGCGTGGGTATCAACTGTCTGTTGGTGTTCCAAAATATATTTTTTACCTTCTATCCCTTCTTTAAACCTCTTAAAATTTCATTGAAATTCAGGTAGAATCCCCCCTTAATCGAGGAGGGCGCTTATTAAGTTTTTATTTCAACGAACTGTAACTCAACTTGGCTCAATCTTCATATGGAAAAAAATCTACAACATTATCCATGTAAACGTAATAAACATTAATGTTTTTCGTTTGTTAAACTTTCTTATGCGAATACCATAGTCCTGGTATACACTGTACGTAAAGATGACAATAGAAACAGGCTTTCCTTGTGATATCCTTACTATTTAAGAAAGTGAGGGGGAGGGAAGGGGGGCGCTTATTCGAGGGGGGCGCTTATTTGCTATTTTGGCCGAGGGGGTGGGCGCTTATTCGGGGGAGGGCGCTTATTAGAGCGTGGGCGCCTATTCGAGGAAATACGGTATGCAAATTCAACGAAGAGCTCGTGAAATTGACACGGCTTCGAATATCTCTGATAAGGTGCGATGAACATTTTGTTGACAGGTAGTGTCAAAATTCAACCAATGGGAATTTCCCGTTCGTGGAGAAACGGGAAATTAGAACGAATTCATTGTTTGGAAAGCCTACAGTCATATTTTTCAGCGTCTCTCCCCAGTCCCACTCTCCGTTCAGTTTTCACACTCGCTCCAGACCTTTCGTTAAAAAACCGCGCGCATTCGTTTGACAGACCAACGCAAAAATACGACTGTTTTGCAGTCTACTCGACCGAATTGGACTCCAGACACTCCACTCAGTCCTATTACCATTACTTATCTATCATTACTTATCTATCATGTCGTTGTCGCTTTAAGTGTTCTACGTAATATCAGCCTTGCTCACTTTATTTGTATTTCTATTTTTGGCTGATTTGATCTTTTACAGATCCTACGTATACCAGCAGCATTTTCGTTCGCGGTCCTTTGCCTACTTACTTATCAAAAGGTATCATTCCTCGTTTTGGTGGCTTTGCTTCGGTCATTTCAGTGGTTTCGCTCGTTTCGCTCGTTTCGTTTCGGTGGTTTCGCCACAGGGGGCATACAAGTTGAGAGGATGAATAAATAAAAGAATAATGAATCGAATGAATCGTTACTGGTTTTCTTCGTTTCTCTTTTGTATGTATAAAGGAAACATTTTTTTCCGGAAAGCGAGAAGGTCTGGGTGCGAGATTAATGTTGGCGCAGAAAATGTGGGTAGCGGTCTTTCCTATAAATTCGCGCAAGAGAATACAAAAGAGAAACGAAGAAAACCAGTGACGATTCATTCGATTCATTATTCTTTTATTTATTCAACCTCGATCAGCGTGTATGCCCCCTGTGGTTTCGCTTCGTTGTTTCGTGTTTTAGTACATGCCTAGCACGACTTAGTTTCGAGTACGACGTTGTCCAGTTGTGTACTGACAAGAGAATATGAAGGGTAAGAGAGGTAATGTTCCATACATGGGTCATTTCTATGATAATCCATCTGATGCTATTTTTAGATCATTATCGTTACCAGTGCACCTCGGATAATTTGTCTTCGCGCGCGTTGCGTGGGTGTTTCGTGCAGTGCTTACATGAAGGCGAAATGAGGAGTACACAGAAGCGTTTCGGTTTGTGGAAGCAAATTCGAAACGGAGAAAGGAAGAGACAAGTTTCTGTGAAGGAGAATGTTTTAGTGAAGTATTTTTTTTACTGAAGGTAAGATAATTCAAGCTTATAGATCCTTTATAGGTTCGAGATAGCATAAACTTACCGTGTAAGCTCGGTGGACTTTATAAGCTTACATGTAACTAGCTTATAGTTTTCAGTAAACCTCTTTCTATAATTAAACGACTTTTAAATAACTTTACTTTTATTGTTGCCCACAGCTCCTATTTTTCTGAACAGTATACCAAAAAGATCTCCTAGACTTCCGCAGTAAAGGAAGCGAAAAAACTCCACACACTGTTGATGCGAAAACTGGAGAAGAAATCCTCAGCTTTGAATTTTGTGGAAGCGTACGAACGAAGACAACCGGACCTTGAATAATTTTCTTGGCCGAACGATTGATTGAATTTTCAGTGTTTTCAGTTGGGAATTCACTCTGAAATAGAACATGTAGCATCTGGAAGCATCTAGCATCTGCCCCGGCTTTATGTCATTGTCGTCAGCAGTTGAAAAGCAGTATCGGATTCAGAGCAACATGAGGACATATAAATTATGGAGCAAATAATATAAGCTTACCTGCAATTTTCTAAGAAGAGATTTAATAAAACGTGGGGATATTGTGTGGCCGGTGGACATTTCTGGTTTGCTTCAGGAGAAATCTTATCCAGCTAAAGCAGAGAAGAATAAACTCTCTGACCTGAGAGTTATTTCTGTTATGCACATCTTGTTCTTGTTGACTATCTTCCTTCGATCCACCTCTAATTTGTCACATCATGAGTAAATATATTTTCAACCCACTTGTATTGCAGTCCAAAATATTTTGCAAATTATATTAACATCCACAAATGGATCATGATGACAGATCCTGAGGATATTCATTTATTTGTGGACATTCATGTGTATCTATTAACATTTTGTAGGATAATTAATACTGTTTATCCTCTCTTAATAGTCACATTATGAAAATTTAATTATCTGTCTTAATATCCCAATGGAATTATTTTTGTATGCATAATCATGACGTTATTACTAAAGCCATTTCACAGATAATGGACCCAATGATCCACCTCAATCTAGGGATAAATATACATTCCAGACTCTGATATCCTGTAAGTTTAATATTTTGAATGGTCGGTTCAGTGAAAATTTCACAAGTAAAATAATAATTTAAACATAAACATAATATCCAGTCTTGAGCACTGCAATGAAATTTATTTATTTACATTGTATATACTTTGATAACCTGTAAGATTATAAAAAATTTGAATGGTGTGTTCAGTGAAACTGTTCACAAGTGAAATAATATTTTAATCATAAAAATAATATCCAATCTTAGCACTGCAATTAAATTAATTTATTTACACTGTCCATACTCTGATATCCTGTAAGTTTGTAGGGATATAAATATAACATTTTGAATGGTGTGTTCAGTGAAACTGTTCATAAGTGAAATAATAATTCAATCATAAACATAATATCCAGTATTAGCACTGCAATGAAATTAATTTACTTACACTGTACGGACTCTGATATCCTGTTTTAGGGATATAAGATTTTGAAAATAATTTTTGAATGATGTATTCAGTGAATCTGTTCACAAGTAAAATAATAATTTGAATGGTGTGTTCAGTGAAACAGTTTATAAGTGAAATAATATAAGTTAATCATCAACATATATAACATCCAGTCTTGAACACTGTACTGAAATTAATTAATTTACACTGTACAGACTGATATCCGGTACGTTTTTAGGGATATATATAACATTTTGAAAGGGCAATTTGAATGGTGTGTTCAGCGGAACTGTTCACATATTAAAATGAAATAATAATTTAATCATAAACATAATATCCAGTCTTAGCACTGCACTGCAAAGTGAAATTATACTGTACAGACTCTGATAAGTTTTAGGGATATATAAGATTTTAAAAAGACAATTTTGAATGGTGTGTTCAGTAAAACAGTTCACAAGTGAAATGATATAAATTTAATCATCAAGTCTTGAGCACTGCAATTAAATTAATTTATTTACACTGTACAGACTCTGATATCCTGTAAGTTTAGGGATATAAGATTTTGAAATTGCTTTATTTAATTCTCAAGATGATGTACATGCTTGCTCACATATGAATGTATTGACATAGTGTGGATAAACTATATGCTTAGTCAAAATGCAAATTGTAATAAGCAAGCAATCATGAATGATTACTATCTTTTACTTTTGGTTGCTCTCGGCTTTAACTCGACTCTTTGCGCTTCCCACCTGGTTTGTCAGCCGTCAGTTTAAATTTGGAAGCCCTAGGCTTTCATTTATGGGAGGAATCTTTATTTTTACCTCCCCGTCATCGGAAGATGTGCTATAGTCAGGACAAATAATATTATCTGACATTTCTCCTTCCCCTTCGTCTAGTTCACTATCGTCACTTTCTAACGTAGAACTCAGCAGTTCATCTTCGTGACGTTCTTTTAATATCAGCCATGTCGGAGAATTCTTTTGAGAACGTTTTCCCATTGCTTTGTGGCTGAAACAACTTTACCATACTGAGATTCATCGACAAAACGGATCTCCGCATCTTCCGCCATTTTGTTTTCGCGAAAGAAACGTGTACTCCACGCGCGATCGCGCGGCTATCCACGCAGGAAAAAAAGAGAAGATATCACGTGTCATAAATAGGGTAATTTGATTGGCTATTGACTAACGCGTAGCTGATCTAAAAATAGCATCAGATGGATTATCATAGAAATGACCCATGTATGGGACATTACCTCTCTTACCCTTCATATTCTCTTGGTACTGATTAATTGGACATTGAACTCACGTAACGCCAAGTTCCTGCACAATGAGACACGTTTGTGGCATAGATAGGCAAGGTATATCAACAAAATCGCCAAGATTTAGACAATTATGTTCAAATGGACGCGTACGTATTAAGCGGAAACTAACGCTACTATTGGTATTCATATTATGGTGTATTTGCAGTTTCGTTATCAGTGAAATCGCGAGTGACACTGCTAACAGCAAAACTGTAAAAATGAAAAAGCATACTTCGAGTGCTCCTGACTCTACACCGCCGTCGTGGATGGATTCAATTGCTTCCATTTATTTGGACAGTGGATCCAACATGGCGGATGACAACGCTTCGTTCTTGATGATTTTTCCTTATTCAATCAAAGAGACTGAGAATAGTATTTCTCGGGAGTTAAAGGAAAATGAATAGACGTGCTGTTTGGAAGTTGAGCGATTTTCTTAGTACAATGAAAGAGTTCCATGGTGCAAGTTGTTTGCAGCAACCTCCAACATGCACACAACAATGAAAGCGACCTCGCAAGAAACATTTCCCTGGATGCTTCTTGGTGTCGATTTATTACAAAGAGCTGGAGTGTTCATAATTAGAAATACGGGTGCGGTACAAAACGTACAACTGCGAAAGTCTCCAACAGTCTACCCCAACAATAATATGACTGAGGTGGAAATGATTTTGGTACAAAGCTGTAATATTTTACAAGGGCCATTTTTGATAAGAAAGGATGTGTTCAACAGAACCGGAGGATTACTCGACAGCCTTGGAAAATTGACTCTGTTGGAGTTTTTCCTTCGATCTAAAGGCGAATTGAAGATGGCAAAGTTGAAAAACTGTGTGTGGACTCCCGATATCGCGCGCGCGAATCGAGGAACCCTCGAAGGGTCAAACAGTGTTCCCGAATATGCAACATTTGCTAATAAACACAAGATTCTTCGCATCGTAACGGAAAGTAGAATCGAATGGACAGCATGTGTTGCAAACTGGAAACTGTGCACGGAAAAACCGTACGTAAAGCCGCGCGATCTTCCCGGCATTGCGTCACCAATATGCTGCAGTGCCGTATTAGGAAAAATGTTGAAGGATTTTAAATCCGCGTTCGACACGCTGGGTCTGGAATACCGTATTGTTTATGGAACCCTGTTAGGCGCTGTCAGAAGTCAGGCCATTATACCGTGGACGCAAGATGTTGATATTGCAGTGCCAAAGTCAGCGTTTTAAAAGCATCGACATATTCTTCTCTTCAAAAACTGCTTGGGAGCCGCCAGTATTATGTAGGGGAATCATTCGTTAACATGCCAAGGGGCCATATGCTTTCGGGGCCTTCTATCGAGATAAACACGACGCCTTATTTTGAGGGACCTGATGATTTAGAAGGCAATGCGTTATTTAGCAATGAGTTGGAAGAAGGAGTGAAAGATATGCTGCCGGTGTCACAGAACTGGAAAGCACGCTGTTATGTTGATCTGTATCAAGCTTCTGATGAATGGATGGAGGAATCTTCTCTTATCACTATTGACAATGAACAATTTGTGACCCTCACCGTCAAAGATGTCGATTACCAGTTAACAAGTTTGTATGGGAAGAATTATTTGCAACCAGAGGTGAAAGGAAACTGGTCGGTTCTGCACTAGTAAGGCTCTTGGCCTGCTTAGTGAAGTAGGACGCAAATACAGGCCGTCATCTCTCTCCCCCGCAGATTTCTAGCGAAATCTAATCCAAGATGGCGGCTCCACGATCGATCGTGACAGCGCGACGATTTCAGCGCAAAAAAAATAGAAGGACAGTTCACAGTCTACCTCTACGGAGGTAGATTCCAATTGCATATGCTGCCCGATTTAGGATGGGTTTTTTTTCACGAATTAATTATGAATAAGTTAACTTTAAATAGCTTAGTACCGAGGTAAATCAAATTATTGTTTGCTCGCCATATTTGTTTTGCCCATTCGCCAGACTTCGCTCTCAACGAAAAGCTTCGGTTGTAGATTTTTTGACAAAAGAAAACTATATTATGGTCAAACTAACGACAGAATCAGTTAGAGAAAATAGTAAGCTACTCTTTTATCCTAAAATTTGGACTATTTCGCTCCTGATTTCGCTCCAAATGAATTTGTAAATAAATGCCGTTGTGTTTTAATTTACCAGAGTTCACAGGGTCAGTGAACGAGCTCGCCAAGCTTATTGTTGTTTTCAAACTTGGTTTGAGACCAAGGTGTCTGGTTTACAACCTCGTTTAGCTTTACGATCATGAACCTGTCTACTTATATTCTGATTATACATGTATACTTAGAATTTGTGTTCCTAAGGCGAATTTTCCATTCTTTTAATATAATAAGTTTCGCGCCGCTGCTTTTGTGGCTCGAAGTTCATGTCATTAATTCGAAGTTGTACAGAATAAAAACAAACGTTCCATACAAATAGCCTGTTTTCACTTTTTAACATAATCTCGCCGTATAAACCAGCAGAAAGCAAGGCTGTTCCATTTTGAACCAAGCTCGATTTGGCCCTTCGATCCCCTGGTTAGTAATTATTGTTCACCTTGACAAAACGGCCTCAAAGACCCACCCTCCCTGCGGTATTGTTGTAACCGCATAGTCACGTGACCAGCCGCAACCAGGGTCTCTCCCCTCAACGACAAGGGAGGAAAAGGAGAGAGAGCCTGGAATCGAGGTTGAGCCAAGCGAAGGGCTGACTTGTTGCTATGTGACGTCACAGTGGTAGTGATGAGTCGGTCACGGGAAATTATGGAAGACAATAGAGTCGCCCCATCCCTCCTGCTCCTAGCTGATTCCTGCTGTAGAGCCAGTAGGCTCTGAAAAAGCTTTACTGTCACTGCTAACATGCAGTGTATGGCTCATATAATCAGTATACGCTAGTTAAGGTTTTTGAACAAGAAACTGTGACGTTTAATTGTACTTTTAGTAGCTTCATTATACGCAGTCCTTCCTTCCTAAGACGGACAACCGGCACCAATTGTCCGTCTTAGAGAGGTGTCCGGCTTGTAGAGAGTATAGATGCAGTAAAATGACTGAAAAACAGCGCGCATGGACCAACACCAGATGTCCGTCTTATAGAGGTGTGCGATGGCAGTAAATTAGCTATTTGAAATAACCATTTTTTGGCAATGGCAGTAAAAATTTTCTGCCAGATCTTCCCGGAAAAGAACGCATTCCACAACGGAACAGGACAGACCCGCTTTAGACCCGTCGAAACTTCAGTTGTCGTAAATACCGTATTTCCTCGAATAAGCGCCCCTAAAAGGGAGGGCGCTTATTCAAAGGAGGGCGCTTAATCGAGGAGGGCGCGCGGTTATTAAGTTTTTATTTCAACGAACTGTAACTTTATTTTGGCTCAATCTTCATATGGAAAAAAATCTACAACATTATCCATGTAAACGTAATAAACATGAATGTTTTTCGTTTGTTAAACTTTCTTATGCGAATCATGACAAGCCAGAGGCTCGATTTTATTGCACGCTCCAGGGAACCCTTTTCGCCACGGAGGTTAACACCTAGGCGCTATGTTTCACACATTCCTTCAGGCACCCTGAGGGAACTAAAACCCGCAAATGTCAGTCTTGTCATTTCAAGAGAGGAAAAGAACCAGAAATTTTAAGTTAATATCTAGCAGTGTGACTATATTTGGAAGTAATTATATTTCGCGGTAGAATAAAGAAGCATAATTATTTTCGCGGCTCGCTTCGCGATCCAGTCTTCATTCGTACGTGTGCGACGATTTATCGATCTTAGCGGCGAAATTGGTAATCCATAGGACTCCGGTAAGCCTTTTAAAAATACCTTGTGCTGTATTATTCCATACAGATAATTATACTCCAATAATTTGTTTGCCTCGAAGACGTTTGCTGTACGATCCCGCAAGACGACAATGGCGCGTAGTATCTGGGCGCGCGGAAATTCGGGCGTACAGGCCAGCTTGCAACAGTAAGCTGCGAATGCCGAACGAATCGATACTACGATCGTTGTTTAGTTCGTTCTTTCGTCACGTTGATGCGTTTGTTTCTAAACGAGCACGAATTCAGTCGATGATTCCGCGTAGCTCATGAGCAAAACGGTAGCAAAAGCGGACTGGCGGATACCCAGTGTTTCAGCTGCTTCCTTTCGCAAATAACAATAAAAAACATCGGACTATCCGGACGATGTCTGTTGATAGAACCAAACATACTGGGTAAGTGCATTGTTCTTATTGTCGATTTGATCCGATTGTATTCAATTTCATCCAAATGTATGTATTTTTATATTTACTGATATAAACAGTAAATGTTTATTAACTTTATACTGCAAATATACCAGACAAATTTCCGAGGCCCTTAAAGAAAGGAGAACAGGAGATTGTGCGACATCATGACAATTTATTTACTTGCATCAAACCATATTATACGATATTATATACATGAATTGCGCTTGCAGTGATGAAAGCTATTTCGCTTGAACATAGGTTTCTATTATATACATCTACCAGTTTCCCTAAGTTGTAATTCGTTCACTTTAAGGTTTTCCTCTCCCTCAGAGCTTTCAGGCGGCGCGCCCAAGCTCTTGAGATGATGGAAGCCCTTTCGCTTGAATATAGTTTTCTAATGTATAAACCTTTTGACTAAACCAGGTCGTTTACTTTGTAAGGCTTTCCTCTCCATCAGAGCTTTCAGGCGGCACGCCCAAGCTCTTGAGGTGATAGAAGCCCTTTCGCTTGAATATAGTTTTCTAATGTATAAACCGTTTGACTAAACCAGGTCGTTTACTTTGTAAGGCTTTCCTCTCCTCAGAGCTTTCAGGCGGCGCGCTCAAGCTCTTGAGGTGATAGAAGCCCTTTCGCTTGAATACGGTTTTCTAATGTATAAACCGTTTGACTAAACCAGGTCGTTTACTTTGTAAGGCTTTCCTCTCCCTCAGAGCTTTCAGGTGTCTCGCCCAAGCTTTTGAGGTGATGAAGGCCCTTTCGCTTGAATGTATGTAGGTTTCTGATGTGTAAACAGTTTGGCTAAGCGTAGGTCGTTTACGTTTTAAGGTTTTCCTCTCCCTCAGCAGAGCTTTCAGGTGTCTCGCCCAAGCTTTTGAGGTGACGAAGGTCCTTTCGCTTGAATGTATGTAGGTTTCTGAAGTATAAACAGTTTGACTAAGCGTAGGTCGTTTACGTTTTAAGGTTTTCCTCTCCCTCAGAGCTTTCAGGTGTCTCGCCCAAGCTTTTGAGGTGATGAAAGCGCTTTCGCTTGAATGTATGTAGGTTTCTGAAGTATAAACAGTTTGACTAAGCGTAGGTCGTTTACGTTTTAAGGTTTTCCTCTCCCGCAGAGCTTTCAGGTGTCTCGCCCAAGCTTTTGAGGTGACGAAAGCGCTTTCGCTTGAATGTATGTAGGTTTCTGAAGTATAAACAGTTTGACTAAGCGTAGGTCGTTTACGTTTTAAGGTTTTCCTCTCCCTCAGAGCTTTCAGGTGTCTCGCCCAAGCTTTTGAGGTGATGAAGGCCCTTTCGCTTGAACATATTGGGCCTTCCAACAGTTTTGTAAGCTACGTAATTTGCCTAGTTCGTTCCGTCTTTTAAGCGGGGTTTCCGCTTTTTTGGAGCTAACGGCTATTCAAGTTAGCAGTTTCTTTAATTCGTAAATCGACGTAAAGTATTTTGCTCGAGTTTTTCTCGAACGGATGTTTCAAGTTAGCGATGTCTTCGGTTGTTTATGTTGTGTAATCAGTAAAAATTAGCTAGTTCATGTACGTTTCGTTTATAGTCAAGCGAGCGGATTCTTCAATTCGTATTTTGCACGCGTATGTATCATTAGTGCAGCAGTTTGGTGAAAAATTTTGAGGGAATTGCTCATTTTGGAGTACAAGCATAAAACTTGGCAGAGTGATAGAGCTTCGGGTATTGAGTAATTCTGGATGTGGAGGCACTTCTCTGGAGAGAATCTTCCGTGTTTAAAACAATGTTACAAATTGACAAATTATATCCCCCGCGAAGAATTTTCATTTCTACATTTTAAGTCTAAGATAACGATAATTGCTGACAACTCGAGCAGCAAAATGAAGTTTTAGAAGTTGTTGTCTCTTGATCTATTGAACACGTGATGAGTGATGTCCGTCCCAGTAACTGAACAATATGCTCAGTGTAAATAGGTACAAATTATGCAAATGAAGGGCACGGATTTAAACAAATTGTTGTTTTGCTTCGGTAATCTGCAACTGGAGTGAATTTTGCTAGGGCATCACAAATAACTGTGGAAATGGTGAAATTAGCCTGCGTAGCAAGCGTTCCTGTACGAACGAAGAGCTTTTTCCGCGATCGAAGAGCTTTTTCTGCATTTTGGCCGCGCGAAAATTGGGGCGAGAGCAAAAAGTCGCTCGGGTGGGTGGGGGAGGGGGTGGGGGTTGGCGCTGAGGGAACGCTTGCAAGCGAACCCCATGATTCTCAAAAACGCCCACCGATTTTTCACGGTTGATTTCATTCGTTGATTGACAGCTTGTCAACAAATTAGCCAATAACAGATTACGGATGTAAAATTACACCCTTCAAAATAAAATGTCTGGAAAAATGCTCCAGGTCGGGAAGTTCCGCGATGTCCGCGATGTCGGAGCCGCGACAGTTGGAACTCTAAGCGATATCGATCGCTGCAGAGTTTGTCGGTGTCATTTCAAAGTAAAATTTGGAACTGCATCTCAGCCAGGAAAACCTGGTTATATTTCAGTTCAGAAAATATTTTCAAACCATCGAAAAGAAAAGGAGAAATCCTTGCCGATACTGAAGTTGTGTTGACTGTGTTTAAAACACAAAATAATCCTTGCGCTCGCAAAATTAGAAATTTAAATTTGGGGACACTACGAACTCGCACATAGTTCGATAGGTAGCCAGGCTGCTGCTTGCAAAACTCCACCGAAGCAGAGCATCATCATAACGTCTCCAAGCGGCTGCTCGAAACGCCACCGGCCGGGCAGCAGTCTTGGTCGCAAAACTGTTCGTGTCTATTCTCCGTCTCACAAAAAGCTTCTCGGAAGACGTTTGAGTACAATTTGCAACCACAGAACAGTCACAGCAAATGCCCAAAATGATTGTGTTGAATCGAAGTTGAACATCGACGATTAACCAACTGATGGGACACTTCTAAAGTAGTGTAGACGATTCTACCGGCACAGTGACAACAAGAATTCCTCACGAGGAGGAAATATTGGCAAGCGGCCTCAAATTGCAACAAAAAACGTGACTAAAAGTGTTTCTAAAACCCATTCAAATGGCGCTGAACTTCTGCAGACAGACATACTAGTAAACGAGACCAGGTTTCATGTTATCTACTTTATTAAAATATTGTAGTATCACAACTTACTACTATCAGGCTACTATCAATAGTATAAATTCACAGAGCAATTCACAGGGCAAACCATATTTAGTTTTAAATACAATGTTAAACAGCGGCGAACAAGCTTACCTCAGCCCCGTCCAGGTTTACACGGTATGACGGCTTTCGTCTACAATATACGCAGCCAAATTTTCGTTAAATAAGGAATCTTGAATTGATAAAACGCTTATCCTTGGCGGCTTCCAACTGACGCGTAAACAATGTTGAATTTCCCTTGGTGTATTATCGTCCAAACAGTCCAGTTTTTCATTTAAATCGCACGCCGTCATCCCCATAGAATTAACCTCTACTACTTGATGATCACGGATGATGCTTTGTAATGGAGAAATAACAATTATACTCGCGAAGCCCGTTCCACCTTGCCTTTTACTTCGCACTCCGCACATTAAAACAAACAACTGAAAAATTAGACTCTTGCCGAATCCTGTTGGCAATACGACCATTACATCTTTACCGTTAAACAGATGACGCAGTGCCCTTTCTTGTTCGGTTTTCAGAGTAAAAGCGAGCCCCGCTGCGCTCAGCTCTGAAAGAACTTCGCTCAAGCACGATTCGAAATCTACGACATCCGTCATTTTGATCTTTTACTTTGATCTCAAGTCACGCTCGAACCTTTTTGCGCGAACATTTGACATTTGACAACTACTTGTCAAACTTGTCAATCAACGTGACCACGCCGCACCAATCAGAAGCCCCGTTCGCCCACGAACGGGTTTTTGAGAATCACGGGGTTCGCTTGCAAGCGTTCCCTCAGCGCCAACCCCTTCCCTACCCCCTCCCCCCCTCCGTCTTTTTTGCTCTCGCCCCAATTTTCGCGCGGCCAAAATGCAGAAAAAGTTCTTCGATCGCGGAAAAAGCTTTTCGTTCGTACAGGAACGCTTGCTACGCAGGCTAGGTGAAAATAGAATCACTGTCATAAAATAATGACTTAGTTATAATTAGCCTTGTCATACAGAGCATATAAGGGCATTCCGTTTTATTGCTGTGCACGGAATCCGTAAGGGCTTTGGGGCCTGAGAAAGCTCTAGCGATGCCAGCATTTAATGCATTCATGGGATGTGATCAGACCTCCTATTTCGCTGGCAAAGGAAAATTAGCCATGCTAAATTAGATGCTCCTGAATAAATATTGTTGTAAATAAATAAATAAATTCATCGGCGTTGGAGGCTTGGATGGCACTTGACAAGGTAACATTAGCAATTGCAGCAATCAGTAACTCTCCAAGCAAAGAAGTGATTGTAGAAAATGTATTAGACTTTGAGAGATATGTAGTTCTCCTTTATGACAGAACGAGCACATGTCTTACAGTAAATCAAGCACGCAAATCGGCCTGTTTACTTAAAAGGATGGATGCCATTCCACCAACTTCTGCTGCACTCTTCCAGCACATCAAACAGGATATTGTTGGGAACAGGCATTGGTTCCCAAGCCATTTCTTCCTTCGCCCTCTGAATGGGGGTGGACAAAAACAGGAAACGAGCGATGGGAGCTAGTGTGGACCCCGCTACCTGAAGCGTTGAAAGCATGTTAACAGCTAACTGAGTGAGCTGTCAGCGACATAAGGGGTGTAAGGGGAACTGTAAGTGTGCCAAGTAAAGACTTACATGCACCGCCTTGTGCAAGTGTGGGGGTGCATGCGAGCATAAATATAGGAAACATAGATCAAATTATGCAAACATAGTCTGTATCAGCGCATTTAGGTCATTACACAGCACAGACCAGCAGCAAAGAGGTTGACGAAGAACACATTTGGCGGTGCCAGGGTTGTCACAGAGCACAGACAAGCTGCGCAGATATATTTTAAGAACATAGACTGGTTGCAACGAAATCAGAGTAGAGGCAAGAATAAGTGGGGGTCATTTTCCAAAGCAAAGACGTGCGGCGCAGAAGTCGTCAGAGCAGAGACAGATTGCGCTAAGTTCGTGACAGATCAAATGTGCTATGCAGAGCTAGCCAAAGGCAGATAAAGATTAGGTCTTCACAGGACAGAGATGTGCGGCGCAGAAGTAGGCCACTTGAAGAACAGATATACAGATTGTGTTAAGGGCGTCACAGAGCACATACGTGCGGCGTCGACTTTTGTGTAGATGTTACATGATGGAAGTGGATTGTTTTACGGTCAGAAAATGGAATTTGCACAATTTTTGAATGAACTTTTATATTGGCAAAATAACCGATTAATTACATGGGTTTACAGAAGTGAAATTGTCCTAAATCTAATCAAGGGTGCTAAGGCCTCGGTTTTAGCGGGTTTTGGTGAAAACAAGTTTTCTATGTGTGTTTCTTTCTTAACTTATTCGTTGGAGAAATGAAATAAAAATCTTGCATGCGCGTTTTCCCCGGCTTTTAGCAAGATTAATTGAATGCGTTTTCCACTATTCTGGGAGGCTTCCGTAAGTGGTATATATCAATCTGTCCTCGCAGAGTGAAATTTATATTCCTTAATCCGAAAATGATGCCGTTTCAGGTGTGCATGAGGGCAGATTTGAATAGCCCCCATAAGAGAAATCCAGTGACACGTAATGTTGAGTTTCTCAGGTGCACCCCATTTTCACTTGAATTTCTCAAAATTCAGTATCACGTGATAGGCCGGCCGTGGTATATCTTTAGAAGTATTGGTGGTCTTAAAATGTTCAAGTCATAGACAGAGCCAACGTGTCTCGATAAAATAATATTTTTTAGTCAAATGGTATTAAAATCAAGATATTGTTTTTAGCCTCGTTTTCGTGCTGACTCAGGCTCTATAAACACCCTTACACACTTTCACCGTGAATATTCGAAGTAGCTCCTCCTGTGATATGAATTTTAGAAAGTCTCTTACCCGTTTGGAACTGTTCAGATATATTAGACTAAGATATTACATATAATGCTAAGACTCAAAATTGTAATTATCTATGCAAAAACCTCACTATACAGGTCTATGCATTTGCATGAAATTGACAAGTAATTCAACCTCAAGATACAAGTGTTCTTTATATCTTTTTCAACTTTTCCCACATAAATTGGTAGTTATATAACGGTGTAAAGCAGTTCTATGCTTTGGATTTCAAAGATAATTTATGCCATAGCTGAAAATACGGAAGTACCCATTTTGGCGAGTGCCTCCACATCCAAAATTATGTAGTACGGGAAGCTCTATCACTGTGCCAAGTTTCATGCTTGTACCCCAAGATGAGCAATTATTTCACCATATTCTTGGACTACATGATCGTACTCAGAACATAGAGGCTTTTCGTGAGTAAGCGGACTTTTTGTATTTGATTTTGCAGTACTTTTGATTTTAAGATTATTACATGTAAAACAGTTAAGGTTGTAAAATAAGTCTAGCGGGTGCTTAGCGGCTATTCAAGTCAGCGATTTCTTCGATTGATAAAGTTTTTTTGCGCGATTTTTTATTCGAATGTTGACTTATATTTTGGTACAATCATTTTAATGGCCTCGGATTTTGTTATTGATGAAAAACAATCTGATTTAAAGCGACTGTTGACATCTACAATACATGGATCAAACTATTTTTGGTGCGAATATCTTGCCGCGGTCAAACAATGGCTTCACACATAACGTGATACTAATCCGCCGCAAATATTTAAAATATGCGACATTCAGCGTCGCTTCGTCCCTAAAATCGAGCCTCTGGCTTGTAATGCCATAGTCCTGGTATACACTGTACGTAAAGATGACAATAGAAAACAGGCTTTCCTTGTGATATCCTTACTATTTAAGAAAGTGAGGGGGAGGGAAGGGGGGCGCTTATTCGAGGGGGGTATATACGAGTATTGCTGTATTTTGGCGAGCCCGTAGGTCGAGTCAAAATACAAAAGACGAGTAAAAATGTACAGCGATACTACCAACCTCGATCCCAGGGTCTCTCATCTTCTCTCGCTCCAGGGGGCGGGAAGATGAGAGACCCTGGGAACGAGGTTGCGATACTACACACTAAAATGTCTAATAGACTAGGGGTACCATATTGGAAGTGAAGTGCTGCCACATTTGTAATTTCATTATCATCGTTGGTTTTATAAAACAATGTCACGCAAGATCCTTTCGTGCAAGAGCATGTGCAACAACGTCTCAAAACAGCCGAAATCGGCAACAATCAAGCATCAGAGCGTCTCAAAACAGCGTCTCCTCGAGCGCGCAAAAGAAATCCCGAAAACAACAATCGTCTCTTCTCGTGCAAATTCGAGCGTGCAATAGTCGTCACAAATCAGACTTTTCACGCGGAGGGGCCTGGGTACTGCTAACAAACATCTTACCGGCTTACAGACTTACCGGCAGGCATGCAGACGGAAATCCTGAAATCGAAACTCAGGACAGAAACAGGAGGCTGCCCTTTGCCGCAGCAATAAGAGATTTATTACTGATCTAACGTTTCCAGACTATGAACCGTGTTTTCGGTTGCGCGCGGATACGAACATTAAGAAGACTACAGAAAACCTGTTAAACCGGTCTCCTGGTTGGTTGTTGTCGTTTCACGCGTTCTTGACTCTACTGAGTGGAGTTAGATAATAAATCGCGGTATTAAAAAGTCTATCTTTAATTTCATTTTGTGTCCTTCACATAATTTTGACAAGGAAATGAACAATTTTCCTGAATTCTTCTGTTCATTTTCATTAGCGACCTTTGTGCCAACTTCTGGGAAACTGATACCCTGCCAGACCAAAAAATGCTTTGGGGCTAGCGCCCTCATAATTATTTCCCCGGGGGGGGGGGGGGGGTGGTAGTACCCCTTATATAAGCTATATAGGTATGTGCCGCCCCAAGGGTATGGTTTTTGAGCCGTTTTGGTCTGAAATAGGGTATAGATTTTGCCCATTTTGGTCTGAAATAGGGTATGTTTTGTGCACTCTGGTCTGGAATTTGGTTTCGCTTTTAGACGAAACTGTTTTTTCCATTAACATCGGGGAATTTGAAGCCCTTTTCAAATGTTTGCGCAAATGGAACCCATTTCTGGGTAGCTGAAGTCATGTATACGACACGTGTACTAATTTTATAGGTCTTAAATAGGGTATCGATTTTTGGGTCAGGTCTGAAATAGGGTATGGAAAATCACATATTTTGGTCTGAAATAGGGTAAGGGTTTCAAGAAGCGGGCCGCACACCCCCACCAAAAATTTCAGGGAGTACCCACCCCCCCCCCCCCCCCCCCCCCCCGGGATTATTTCCTGAACAGCAGCCATTAAAGGAAGCGTAAGTTCGTCGTTCTCTTACATTAGGCTCCAAGGAGAAATAACATTTTCTGCCAGATCTTCCCGGAACAGAACGCGTTCCACAACGGAACAGTACAGACCCGCTTTAGACCCGCCGAAACTTCAGGACTTTGTCGTAAATATGCAAATTCCACGAAGAGCACGTTTTACTGTGAAATTGACACAGCTAGCTTCGAATTTCTCTGATGCCGGATGCGATGAACATTTTGTTGACAGGTAGTGTCAAAGTTCAACCAATGGGAATTTCGTTCGTGGAGAAACGTGAAACAAATACACGACTCCTTCGATCGCGAGTCGTTGTGCAGTTGTGTATATTTCGAGTATATTGTATATATTGTGTACACATTGGACATTGATCTCATGTAACGCCAAGTTCCTGCACAATGAGTCACGTTTGTGGCATAGATAGGCAAGGTATATTAACTAAATCGCCAAGATTTAGACATTTATGTTCAAATGAACGCGTACGTATTAAGCGGAAACTAACGCTACTATTGGTATTCATATTATGGTGTATTTGCAGTTTCGTTATCAGTGAAATCGCGAGTGACACTGCTAACAGCAAAACTGTAAAAATGAAAAAGCATACTTCGAGTGCTCCTGACTCTACAACGCCGTCGTGGATGGATTCAATTGCTTCCATTTATTTGGACAGTGGATCCAACATGGCGGATGACAACGCTTCGTTCTTGATGATTTTTCCTTATTCAATCAAAGAGACTGAGAATAGTATTTCTCGGGAGTTAAAGGAAAATGATAGACATGCTGTTTGGAAGTTGAGCGATTTTCTTGGTACAATGAAAGAGTTCCATGGTGCAGGTTGTTTGCAGCAACCTGCAACACTCAACAATGAAAGCGACCTCGCAAGAAACATTTCCCTGGATGCTTCTTGGTGTCGATTTATTACAAAGAGCTGGAGTGTTCATATTAGAAATACGGGTGCGGTACAAAACGTACAACTGCGAAAGTCTCCAACAGTCTACCCCAACAATAATATGACTGAGGTGGAAATGATTTTGGTACAAAGCTGTAATATTTTACAAGGGCCATTTTTGATAAGAAAGGATGTGTTCAACAGAATCGGAGGATTACTCGACAGCCTTGGAAAATTGACTCTGTTGGAGTTTTTCCTTCGATCTAAAGGCGAATTGAAGATGGCAAAGTTGACAAACTGTGTGTGGACTCCCGATATCGCGCGCGCGAATCGAGGAACCCTCGAAGGGTCAAACAGTGTTCCCGAATATGCAACATTTGCTAATAAACACAAGATTCTTCGCATCGTAACGGAAAGTAGAATCGAATGGACAGCATGTGTTGCAAACTGGAAACTGTGCACGGAAAAACCGTACGTAAAGCCGCGCGATCTTCCCGGCATTGCGTCACCAATATGCTGCAGTGCCGTATTAGGAAAAATGTTGAAGGATTTTAAATCCGCGTTCGACACGCTGGGTCTGGAATACCGTATTGTTTATGGAACCCTGTTAGGCGCTGTCAGAAGTCAGGCCATTATACCGTGGACGCAAGATGTTGATATTGCAGTGCCAAAGTCAGCGTTTTTAAAAGCATCGACATATTCTTCTCTTCAAAAACTGCTTGGGAGCCGCCAGTATTATGTAGGGGAATCATTCGTTAACATGCCAAGGGGCCATATGCTTTCGGGGCCTTCTATCGAGATAAACACGACGCCTTATTTTGAGGGACCTGATGATTTAGAAGGCAATGCGTTATTTAGCAATGAATTGGAAGAAGCAGTGAAAGATATGCTGCCGGTGTCACAGAACTGGAGAGCACGCTGTTATGTTGATCTGTATAAAGCTTCTGATGAATGGATGGAGGAATCTTCTCTTATCACTATTAACAATGAACAATTTGTGACCCTCACCGTCAAAGATGTCGATTACCAGTTAACAAGTTTGTATGGGAAGAATTATTCGCAACCAGAGGTGAAAGGAAACTGGTCGGGTCTGCACTAGCAAGGCTCTTGGCCTGCTTAGTGAAGTAGGACGCAAATACAGGCCGTTATCTTTCTTCCCCGCAGATTTCTAGCGAAATCTAATCCAAGATGGCGGCTCCACGATCGATCGTGACAGCGCGACGATTTCAGCGCCAAAAAATAGAAGGACAGTTCACAGTCTACCTCTACGGAGGTAGATTTCAAGTGCATATGCTGCCCGATTTAGGATGGGTTTTTTTCACGAATTAATTATGAATAAATTAACATTGAATAGCTTAGTAACCTGTTTAAAATACGCAAGTGTTTACCCCAACGATCCCAAGCTATTCGGATATTTTCCCGCTCAATCAGCGACCGAGAAACTTCGAGTACTTTTCGTGCCATATAACATCGAGAGCTGTTTGCTCGCCATATTTGTTTTGCCCATTCGCCAGACTTCGCTCTCAACGAAAAGCTTCGGTTGTAGATTTTTTGACACAAGAAAACTATATTACGGTCAAACTAACGACAGAATCAGTTAGAGAAAATAGTAAGCTACTCTTTTATCCTAAAATTTGGACTATTTCGCTCCTGATTTCGCTCCAAATGAATTTGTAAATAAATGCCGTTGTGTTTCAATTTACCGGAGTTCACAGGGTCAGTGAAATGTCATGAGAGGAATTACCGGTTTTCAATATATCCATGTTCAGTGTTTTAAAACCATTTTAAAAAAGCCGACAGTAGTTATTTTGAAAAAGACAACTTATTACTTAAGCCAAAACTGAACGAGTTATAGTCAACGCTGAGTCCTAGAAAACGTTATCCTTAGTAAATAGCATGTTTGGTTTTAAGTCACGTTTCCTAGTAATACTTTTGCTTTTCAAGAAATAAGTGTTATCTTTAGTAAATGGCATATTTACTCTTAAGTTACGTGTCCTAGTTATCCTGCCACACGAGCGGCTAATTATCAACCTGTTAGTATTGACTTTCCGCGTTGTAATACATTTACTAACACATCCAGTTTCACTAATGAATGTTCGCGTAGTTAATTGCTTTTTAGGGTGAGAACTTGCTAAACGATCTCGCTTATTAGCGCCTCACAATTTGTTAGCTTTTCACTACTTTTAAATTGCTTCGTTAGTTATAAAGTAACGTACTTTTAAAGATACTTTCTTCCTTAGGTAACGAACACTAGTAACAATAAGCTCTCGAGTTAAACTAGAATTTTTATTAGGTTGCTCTATCTTGAAAGGACCTTATTTTCCGTTGTAATTGTTTTCACATCTTTATGTTAGCACGCTGGCGTATTGTACTCTATTAACAAGTTGGAACCAAGTTCTGTCTCCTCCTTGACGTCCGTAGAAGTCTCAGTGAAGTAGATCCCCAGGTACCAAGAACAGTGACGAGTTCTGTTCCCGTAGGCCAAGTGGTGCTTCTATTTGAGTTAAGTTTTCCCCACACATACGTTTCAGTTAAAGTTCCAAATCGCCGTACACACGGAAAAACTATCGTCACAACGAGCTCGCCAAGCTTATTGTTGTTTTCAAACTTGGTTTGAGACCAAGGTGTCTGGTTTACAACCTCGTTTAGCTTTACGATCATGAACCTGTCTACTTATATTCTGATTATACATGTATACTTAGAATTTGTGTTCCTAAGGCGAATTTTCCATTCTTTTAATATAATATAAAGTTTCGCGCCGCTGCTTTTGTGGCTCGAAAATATCCGTCACGTATACATGTTCATGTCATTAATTCGAAGTTGTACAGAATAAAAACAAACGTTCCATACAAATAGCCTGTTTCACTTTTAACATAATCTCGCCGTATAAACCAGCAGAAAGCAAGGCTGTTCCATTTTGAACCAAGCTCGATTTGCCCCTTCGATCCCCTGGTTAGTAATTATTGTTCACCTTGACAAAACGGCCTCAAAGACCCACTCTCCCTGCGGTATTGTTGTAACCGCATAGTCACGTGACTAGCCGCAACCAAGCGAAGCGCTGACTTGTTGCTATGTGACGTCACAGTGGTAGTGATGAGTCGGTCACGGGAAATTATGGAAGACAATAGAGTCGCCCCCTCCCTCTAGCTGATTCCTGCTGTAGAGCCACTAGGCTCTGAAAAAGCTTTACTGTCACTGCTAACATGCAGTTTTTGGCTCATATAATCAGTATACGCTAGTTAAGGTTTCTGAACAAGAAACTGTGACGTTTAATTGTACTTTTAGTAGCTTCATTATACGCAGTCCTTCCTTCCTAAGACGGACACGATCGGGACCGGCACCAATTGTCCGTCTTAGAGAGGTGTCCGGCTTGTAGAGAGTATAGATGCAGTAAAATGACTGAAAAACAGCGCGCATGGACCAACACCAGGTGTCCGTCTTATAGAGGTGTGCGATGGCAGTAAATTAGCTTTTTGAAATAACCATTTTTTTGGCAATGGCAGTAAAATTTTCTGCCAGATCTTCCCGGAAAAGAACGCATTCCACAACGGAACAGGACAGACCCGCTTTAGACCCGTCGAAACTTCAGTTGTCGTAAATACCGTATTTCCTCGAATAAGCGCCCCGGGGGTCCACCTGAATGCCATCGTTTCCGCCACTTAACATGGGTTTAATGGAAATATCTCATTCGCGTTTCAAGCAATCCAAAAACTCTTAGCTCATCCCATGAATCTATGTTATGGGGTGTTTTGTAAATTTTTGGATGATTTTGGGTATTTTGGGGAGGAAATAGTTTTTCTCAAAGGAGTTGTAAAATTTAGGGAAATAAGAAGTATTGAAGATGTAATGTAGTTTTAAAATTAGAATTTGAAGTTAAAAATTAGTAGATTGACATTGACGACAGTTGATAACCACGCAAGAGCACCCGCGTGGGTATCAACTGTCTGTTGGTGTTCCAAAATATATTTTTTACCTTCTATCCCTTCTTTAAACCTCTTAAAATTTCATTGAAATTCAGGTAGAATCCCCCCTTAATCGAGGAGGGCGCTTATTAAGTTTTTATTTCAACGAACTGTAACTCAACTTGGCTCAATCTTCATATGGAAAAAAATCTACAACATTATCCATGTAAACGTAATAAACATTAATGTTTTTCGTTTGTTAAACTTTCTTATGCGAATACCATAGTCCTGGTATACACTGTACGTAAAGATGACAATAGAAACAGGCTTTCCTTGTGATATCCTTACTATTTAAGAAAGTGAGGGGGAGGGAAGGGGGGCGCTTATTCGAGGGGGGGGGCGCTTATTTGCTATTTTGGCCGAGGGGGTGGGCGCTTATTCGGGGGAGGGCGCTTATTAGAGCGTGGGCGCCTATTCGAGGAAATACGGTATGCAAATTCAACGAAGAGCTTGTGAAATTGACACGGCTTCGAATATCTCTGATGAGGTGCGATGAACATTTTGTTGACAGGTAGTGTCAAAATTCAACCAATGGGAATTTCCCGTTCGTGGAGAAACGGGAAATTAGAACGAATTCATTGTTTGGAAAGCCGACAGTCATATTTTTCAGCGTCTCTCCCCAGTCCCACTCTCCGTTCAGTTTTCACACTCGCTCCAGACCTTTCGTTAAAAAACCGCGCGCATTCGTTTGACAGACCAACGCAAAAATACGACTGTTTTGCAGTCTACTCGACCGAATTGGACTCCAGACACTCCACTCAGTCCTATTACCATTACTTATCTATCATTACTTATCTATCATGTCGTTGTCGCTTTAAGTGTTCTACGTAGTATCAGCCTTGCTCACTTTATTTGTATTTCTATTTTTGGCTGATTTGATCTTTTACAGATCCTACGTATACCAGCAGCATTTTCGTTCGCGGTCCTTTGCTACTTACTTATCAAAAGGTATCATTCCTCGTTTTGGTGGCTTTGCTTCGGTCGTTTCAGTGGTTTCGCTTGATTCGGCGGCTACGTTTCAGTGGTTTCGCTCGTTTCGCTCGTTTCGTTTCGGTGATTTCACCACAGGGGGCATACAAGTTGAGAGGATGAATAAATAAAAGAATAATGAATCGAATGAATCGTTACTGGTTTTCTTCGTTTCTCTTTTGTATGTATAAAGGAAACATTTTTTTTCCGGAAAGCGAGAAGGTCTAGGTGCGAGATTAATGCTGGCGCAGAAAATGTGGGTAGCGGTCTTTCCTATAAATTCGCGCAAGAGAATACAAAAGAGAAACGAAGAAAACCAGTGACGACTCATTCGATTCATTATTCTTTTATTTATTCATCCTCGATCAACGTGTATGCCCCCTGTGGTTTCGCTTCGTTGTTTCGTGTTTTAGTACATGCCCAGTATACAGGCCGGCTAACTGAATGATACACTAGTTGTGTACTGATTAATTGGACATTGAACTCACGTAACGCCAAGTTCCTGCATAATGAGACCCCGACACGTTTGTGGCATAGATAGGCAGGGTATATTAACTAAATCGCCAAGACTTAGACATTTATGTTCAAATGAACGCGTACGTATTACGCGGAAACTAACGCTACTATTGGTATTCATATTATGGTGCATTTGCAGTTTCGTTATCAGTGAAATCGCGAGTGACACTGCTAACAGCAAAACTGTAAAAATGAAAAAGCATACTTCGAGTGCTCCTGACTCTACACCGCCGTCGTGGATGGATTCAATTGCTTCCATTTATTTGGACAGTGGATCCAACATGGCGGATGACAACGCTTCGTTCTTGATGATTTTTCCTTATTCAATCAAAGAGACTGAGAATAGTATTTCTCGGGAGATAAAGGAAAATGATAGACGTGCTGTTTGGAAGTTGAGCGATTTTCTTGGTACAATGAAAGAGTTCCATGGTGCAAGTTGTTTGCAGCAACCTCCAACACACAACAATGAAAGCGACCTCGCAAGAAACATTTCCCTGGATGCTTCTTGGTGTCGATTTATTACAAAGAGCTGGAGTGTTCATATTAGAAATACGGGTGCGGTACAAAACGTACAACTGCGAAAGTCTCCAACAGTCTACCCCAACAATAATATGACTGAGGTGGAAATGATTTTGGTACAAAGCTGTAATATTTTACAAGGGCCATTTTTGATAAGAAAGGATGTGTTCAACAGAATCGGAGGATTACTCGACAGCCTTGGAAAATTGACTCTGTTGGAGTTTTTCCTTCGATCTAAAGGCGAATTGAAGATGGCAAAGTTGACAAACTGTGTGTGGACTCCCGATATCGCGCGCGCGAATCGAGGAACCCTCGAAGGGTCAAACAGTGTTCCCGAATATGCAACATTTGCTAATAAACACAAGATTCTTCGCATCGTAACGGAAAGTAGAATCGAATGGACAGCATGTGTTGCAAACTGGAAACTGTGCACGGAAAAACCGTACGTAAAGCCGCGCGATCTTCCCGGCATTGCGTCACCAATATGCTGCAGTGCCGTATTAGGAAAAATGTTGAAGGATTTTAAATCAGCGTTGGACACGCTCGGTCTGGAATACCGTATTGTTTATGGAACCCTGTTAGGCGCTGTCAGAAGTCAGGCCATTATACCGTGGACGCAAGATGTTGATATTGCAGTGCCAAAGTCAGCGTTTTTAAAAGCATCGACATATTCTTCTCTTCAAAAACTGCTTGGGAGCCGCCAGTATTATGTAGGGGAATCATTCCTTGACATGCCAAGGGGCCATATGCTTTCGGGGCCTTCTATCGAGATAAACACGACTTCTTATTTTGAGGGACCTGATGATTTAGAAGGCAATGCGTTATTTAGCAATGAATTGGAAGAAGCAGTGAAAGATATGCTGCCGGTGTCACAGAACTGGAAAGCACGCTGTTATGTTGATCTGTATCAAGCTTCTGATGAATGGATGGAGGAATCTTCTCTTATCACTATTAACAATGAACAATTTGTGACCCTCACCGTCAAAGATGTCGATTACCAGTTAACAAGTTTGTATGGGAAGAATTACCGGCAACCAGAGGTGAAAGGAAACTGGTCGGGTCTGCACTAGCAAGGCTCTTGGCCTGCTTAGTGAAGTAGGACGCAAATACAGGCCGTCATGATCATCTCTCTCCCCAGAAGATTTCTAGCGAAATCTAATCCAAGGTGGCGGCTCCACGGTCGATCGTGACAGCGCGACGATTTCAGCGCAAAAAAAATAGAAGGACTGTTCACAGTCTACCTCTACGGAGGTAGCTTCCAAGTGCCGTCTTATCTCACACCCAGATTGTCCCTGCAGAGTGGGATCTGGGTATGACCTTATTAAGAAAACAAGATAAAATACTTTTTATTTGTATTAGGTGTTAAGCTCTGCTGTCAACCAGCTTTCAGAGTCATCAGACATTTCAATATGACCATTAATACCTCTTTTCATAACAATGGAATTTTTAACAGCCAGTTTTCATTCCCTAGTAACCATTAAAACCAAGCACTGATATATTACTAGTTGTCATGGTTACTATTTCACTGAAACATTACAAGAGTGTTCATGTTTACGTTTGTCCAGGAGCCATAAACAAGGAGCGGGACTGGGAGTAAAATTGTATGATTATGGCTCCTGTTTTGTCTTTTAGGTTATACTTTTGCAACAGTACCTTGCAGTACGACAATTGCGTGACATCCAAAAGCGTGACACTATACAGTATTCTCGTAGTCTATTTGTGTTTTATACACAGGTGGAATACACTCTTTTTTTTTTTTTATAAGAACCTTTTTATAAGAATGTTGAGGCTGAGATTGACCAAAGAACATGAACATGCTAAGAACATGCTAAGAACATAGCCAGGTTGAGACTTAGGGTAGCCTGCGAGCAGGCTCTCATACTCGCGATGAGCGCGGAGCGCGATCGTGATCCTTAGTATTGCGTGACGTTCGAACGCGGAGCGCGAGGGCGTGGGACGAGATCACGATCGCGCTCCGCGCTCATCGCGCTTATGAGAGCCTGCTCGCAGGCTAGACTTAGGGTAGCTAAGAACATTTTTATTCACTTGTTTCTTGCATCGAGCTCTAAATACAATATTTCAGTATCCTTTCAAAACATTAACAAACTGTAACATTTCAAATATCTCAGTGAATACGCAGTTCAAATGAGCTCAAAATACTTGAATGCACATTTTTTATAGTAACAACATGAATTTCTAGTGAAATAAATAGTAGTGAAATAGTAGTGCTTGTGCTCTAATTCGATAACTGGACAGGTGTAGTTGAAAATGAAGCCTGAATCAAAACAATCGCAGCTTTGAACGTGTTTACATATCGTCTTCATCGACAAAGACAACATCAAGCAAGTCATTTTCTTCATCTAAATATTCACTCCTTTGGCCTAAAAGTGTCTTTAATCGAAGGTCTGCAATATGTATTTTTAGTATTCTTTCATCGATATTTTCTTTAACTGAACAGTTCCCGAAATATTCATGCTTTTACGTTCGCTTTTGGCTGTCTGGTTTCATATCAAACTGCCTTCAAAACGCACGAAATGCAGTCTCAGACAACCTAATCTTTCAAAATTTCCCGGGGGGCATGCCCCCGGACCCCCCTAGTACCTCGCGGCGCTCGTACGATCCAAACTTTGCATCTCTTAACGCACCCCCCATCAAAATCCTGTCTACGGGCCTGCATTTTCATGGTCACGTTCGAATCTTTTTTGTGAAATTCTATACCATGTAACCTAAGAACATGTTATGAACGTTGTCAGGCTGAAATCGCCCAAAAAATAAGAACATTCGGTCTTGGATCAGCCTCAGCTCGAAAATTAGACGTTCTTATAAAAAAAAGAGTGTAAACAGATTAAATAAACAGAGTGTGCATTATGATGGACAGGAACTAAAACATAGGGCCTGTAAAAGTCGATGGGAGGGGGAAAATTCGGTTTCCATACGGCTTCGGAGGTTACCATATACCTTCAAAGGACAGAATTGCTCCAAAAACATGTTTCCGCTTAGATATGTAGTTGACATGATGACCTTTCATATAAAGAAAATTCTATGGAAATCCGATAATTATTAACGGAGAAATACAGTGCGAGAGACTTTACCGGAAGTGAGCTGTGAGTGGAGTGTGAATACTCCTCCCGCTGTTTTCTCGAAATCTATTTCAGGCCGATAGAGGCGTCTTTAAAGAGTTACAACTCAAAGGGAATTTGAGCGATTGACCTCAAATTTGGACAGTATCTAGATTAACATATAAACAACAAAAACATGTCGGGAATTTTTTATTTCGGAAAACCTTTTTCGTTGGGAGCCGTTTCCGCGCGATCACTCCATATTTTTTTTCACCCTATTTAGAAAATGCTCTGTATCTTCTCACTGCAATTGAATATGGGGAATCCCCGACACTTTTTTTTTAGCACTTTGGGTCCGGAAACTCGAGAACAAATCAAATTAGAGAAATATATAATTTGCGCAGAGTTGTAGCTTTCAAAAGCTGACTCGAACCCTCGTATTTAGACATCGAGAAAAATTCGACAATTCATTTTATTACAAAATGGTTAGTATATTTTATAGATAGCCAGCTCTATAAGCTTTAATTTGATACAGGGTTTTAGGTATCTGCAGTTTAATCCGGACGCGCTACATTTTTTAGACTTGAGATACCCCTGAAGGTACACACGGTAACCTTTTAAGACTAAAGCGCTGGGACCGCTGAGGAATGGTTAACTGAATAGTATTTCAAAAACAACCGTGAAATGTAATTGACTTGCTTTTAAAAACGCACGCTTTTCTTTTCATTCACCGCCTCAACAAAGAAATGAATGAATAAATAAGTAAACAAAGTTTTTGTGGGCAGCATTTCAGATTTCATTATCCTATATTTTTTCCGCTTTCTGGTAAAAAAAAATACGCGCATTTTATTTCTTGCGTCTTCTCGCCAGTTTTTCCGTATGTTCTTGTCTGTTGTAGGAAGTGGAACGAAAAGGAACGATTATTTAATTTATGCTATTAAAGATCTTATTCAGTTAACTTATGCTCGCTGTAAAAGAAAGTCGGCTTTAGTCATGTCAAAGCTTTTTTTCCTCATCACAATTAACTTTTAATTAGCTTGCTCTTTGTGATAAAAGCAACAAGGACCACATTTGCATAGAGTGTAAAATCAATTATATTATTCTGGCGTTTTGTTGACTGGACGGCAAGAAGTTTACTGGCTTTGGCAGTTGGGTAAATATTGTACGCACCCAGCGTCAAAGAACTAAGAAAACGTACAGGTAGGTGATTATAAATCTGCGATTTCTTCTGGTTGATAAATAGTTGTTAAGCGTGGAAATGCTTCAGTTTTAAACGAAAAAGAACAGCAATCATTGCAATATAAGTACACGTGGCGAACGAGCTGATATAGCGACCAGGTTGTTTAATTTTTAATTTAATTCTTTCTCTCTCCCATTTCTTAAATTAAACTGAGCCTTCTGGGATGGTAAGGTTTATGGCAGCTGTAATCCTCCGTGTTGAATTGAGAGAGTTACCGAAGATTGTATCCAGTACGTTATATATCAGTGGATTTTGTGCCTATAAGCCTCCCCGAGAAATTATGATCTCTGCCGTTCGACTCGATTGATTTTGCGGCGAGTAAAAGCAAAGTGTAAGCTAGCCTAAAAAGTATTATCTTAGCCATTTAGATGCGGTAAGCTTCCATAAAGAGAAACGTGATGTGAAAGCTAAGTTATTCAATGAAGCCTGAAGCCCTTCCTTTACAATGCAAATTAAACTGTTTTCACTCAGGATTATCAGTAGGACAAAGAAGTGAGCTAATTTTCACTTGTTGTTGATATGAGCCATCGACTCGAACGGAGACAAGCGAGATAATCTGTATGCGCGTTCAAATCAAAGTTTACAACACTATAAAGTATAAATTAACCTAAAACTTGAATGCTCTTTTGACATTCGTCATGCTCGTAAGAATTTATTGACCCGTGTCAACACTGCTATTGGTAATCGATCAAACCACACTGAGTTGTTTTGGCAAACACAAGGAAATAAAGGAGCATTTTTATCAAAATATTTTGGAAACTTGCTGTCAAAAAATGTAAACATCTTTAAAAGTATGGTTGAAAGGTATGTTAATGCAGAGAGCTTTTGACTCAGTGTAAGTAGGGGGAATAAGTACCACCACTGACACAGCGGCAAAATGAGTGCGCGTGCGCCAACCTGCTCACTCATTTCCATACAAACATAATGGCAATTCAAAATTCCCGGAATTTGTTTTCATTTCGCGTGGATAAGGCCGTCACGGAACAGATAAGGTTTTTACCTTGAAAACAATTCCGAGAGAGACTCTTCTTTCATATATCTTTTTTAGCAAATTAATTATCTTTGCAACAATAGTGAATCTTTTGCTCGAAGTCGAGCGATCGTTAGTGAAACATGAACTCTTTGAGCTATGTTTTCGTCATTCTCGTCCCCAGGGGGAGTCATAGCGCCAAAATAGCCGAGCATGCGCACTAATTTTGCCGCTGTGTCCCGCTGTGTCACCACCACGGTCACCACCACGGTCAAATGCTCGAGCATGCGCAAAGGCGTAAATTCTGGTCGCCCGTGCGCTAATTTCCCGCGCACAATTTTATGGGAAAACTATTGCAACAACATCCGGTGTCACACACAAATTTGCGACAAAAATCGAAACCTTGATAGTAATTTGCGAAAGGAAACAAAAGTATAGGTAAAAGGAGAAGTGTAGACTTTTCAAACACAAAGTTCAGTATATTTCCAGCATTATGTTGATTTACCATATTTTTTGGACGTTTGCCAAAAAAGTTTGACGTGTTTAAACACAACAATAAACAATAACAATACATTTATTTGCATTTCACTTTATAATTACAATTTTGTCATAAATCTGATATTTAAACTGTAATAAATAGTAATAAACACGGTGTAATGTTGAAGTTTGTCGGCGTAGTTTATTTTTGTTTGCATGCTCAGACGTTTGACCGCGTTGGTCATATCGTCTCCTGGAAACTATTAAGCCCGCGGTTTTCGTCCTCAAAGTTTCTAAGCAACGTGACGTATACTCATTGCGCCATAAGTGCTCGCGCTAATTTTTAATCGGAAATCTTCGTCTCAACGAATGCCTGCCAAATCGGGTTCTGACTGAAGCTCGCGATTAAAGGAATCCCCGACTGTTGGAACAAGTTGCCGTTAAAGTGATAGAAAAATAATCTGAACCTAAAATTTGTTGAAAACCGCGCAATATTATTTCAGTGTTAACGAAAAAACTGGCTACAAATCTCTGCCATTTTAGGTTTCAAATTACCCGCGCGCCACCATCTTGGATTTTATGACGTTTCATGGTTGCCCCTTTTGTTATACAACAAAAGAGCTATTGTTTACTGACAATAGCAGCAACCACAATACGTCATATAATACAAAATGGCGGCGCGCGGGAAATTCAACCCCCAAAATGGCTGATATGTGTATCCAATTATCCCGTACAATTGAACGTTTTTCCAATTTATTTCAACAAATTTTCAGTTTAGACAATATTTCCAACAATTTAACAGCAATTTGTTCCAACAGTAGAGGTTTCCTTTAATAAATTTATAAGCCAAAAAAATTCCAGCATGCCCTAACAGTTCTTCGGTACCCATTTATACTCCTGGGTGGAGAGAGGCACTGTGAGATTGAAGTGGCTTGCCCAAGAACACAACACAATGACTCCGGCCAGGGCTTGAACCCAGACCTCTCAGACCATTACTGATAATGAGGGACTGAAAACGAAAGTGTTCAATGCAAATGATATTTGATCTTCTGTTTGTTTTTGTTTTTCAGACGAAATCATGACAACTGCTAAGGCAATTATCTGTGATTGGTTTATGTTCATGTTGTCCATTCCAAGAACAGAACCAATGACCAACACTCAAAAATTCACCCAGTGGTCTTCACTGCTCGCGTACTGCGTGGGTGGCGTCAGTTTACTCGTCTGTCCTCAGCTGTGGAGGATCATTTTACAGTTGGATTTCCTGGGACGCACTGAGGGATACCTTCGCCTCATAGGCCTTGGGGTACTTGTAATTGGTTTCGTCCTCATCATCTCAGCACGTTCCAACCAACAGGTCCCTACACATGGGGCCATTTTTGGGTCCATCCTCTCGCGTGTCATCTACGTGAATGGAATCCTGCTAATGTTGGTCCTCAGGGGCATGATCCCGCTCTCATTCGCTCTGGTATTCATGGTCCTCGATACGTTACTTCCTGTGATCACCCTGGTGATATGGTACCGTGAGACAGAAGGAGCTTCGGTGAGCCTTTTCTTCCGAGAAATCTTCACACTACTCTTTAAGTTCAGTTGCGTTACATCAGGAGGTTCTATCGCAGCCATCTTTTTCGTTGGACTGTTTCAGATGTTTATCTGCCTGGTTTTTGTCATACGTCCCGGCATCGCGCAGAACATCCTCCAACTTGATGATTTCCAGGGGCATTCCAATGGGTTCTTAGCATGCGTATTCTTCACCTTGTCCATTCATGGGTGGTATCACGTGACAAACGCCAGCGCTGTCAATCATCCGTTTGTCCCGGCGGCTTTGTGTTACCGACTGCTGTTGAATGTACCAGTCTTGCTTATTTTGGTTTTGGTTGACCAAATTGAGCGCAATCTTTGTCTCACCTTGTTGAGTTTCGATTTGTGTTCCTCGATAATTATTTTACTATTCGTAACTTTCTCTAAAAAGAATGTTTCGACTACAGAGAAGGATGAACAAACACTCCTCACTCCAGACGACAAAAACTAAATTAACTCCAGAGGTGAGGGGAACGGTTTATGGAGAAGGTAGAAACAGCTTTAAAAATAAGGGCGGAGAGAGAAACGGCCGATAAAACTACAGTGGAACCTAAAGGATAAAACTACAGAGGAACCTAAAGGATAAAACTACAGTGGAACCTAAAGGATAAAACTACAGAGGAACCTCGATATAATCATGGATACTCGATATAACGATGTTCCCGGTATAACGATCAACATTGACAGCCCGGCAAATGTTACAGTAAATGTATGGAGAAATCTCCCGATTTAAGGATACTCGATATAACGATATTCCCAATAACGACCACAATCTGGCAGCCCAAACGTAAAAATAAATAATACTTTTTTTATCCTTTAGTTCTCATTGCATAAGGACTGCAACGTGTCTGTCAACAGCTTGTTACGATAGGGATTACAGTACATGAAAAATCAATTATTAACAATACCCCGATATAACGATATTTTTGGCTCTTTTCCCCAAAAAATCGTTATATCGCCGGGGAATTCGTTATTACGATCCCCCGATATAACAATTACATGTAACGATCTAATTTGGTCAGTCCCTTGGCACATCAGTGCACATCGTTATATCGAGGTTCCACTGTAGTGAGGGAGAAAACAATGAGTTAAAAATAAGGAGATGGGATATTTAAGTGAAAGTGAATAAGTAGCAAAGGACCGTGAACGAAAATGCTGCTGGTATACGTAGGATCTGTAAAAGATCAAATAAGCCAAAAATACAAATACAAATGAAGTAAGCAAGGCTGATAAACTGTCTGTTCCTGGTCCTCTCACGGCCTTATGCATGCGGCTTCTGGTGCGGAGATATTTAAGGTTAAGGTCCTGGTCTCCTCAATCAAAGTGCCAGCATTAAAATTAGCAGAATGGTCGTAAAACGACTTTTTTTTGTCTTTGAAATGTAGTTCGTACAAGCAGATATTTTAGAACATAGTAAATGTGGGTGTAGAGTGGGTTTGGAAGACGCATAGAGTGGGTTTGGAAGATCTAGAAAGTGCATGTGCATGTTCACCTATATTGTAAGCATAACGACAGTTACGACAGTTACGTACTTTGCAACATTTGTATGGCACAAACGTCTGTAAATTTGACGTTTTTCAAAAGAAAATATCTCCTTCAATATTTGACGCATTTCTCTGATATTTGCCACAGTAACTAAATGGCAAAGTCTCCGTCAATTTACTGTATTGCCAGACTACATTTAATTTGCGAGAAATTTATGCTAATGAAGATCAACAACGAAGACAAAGATTTCCCTAAGACATGATTATGTCATCATAACCATCAGTAACATAGCCCATGCGAAACGTCTAGCTATCCAACCAGAAGGTGTATTATATGACTTCATATGACCACAATCAGCAATTGCAATCAAATGCTGGTATATTTATGCATTAATTATTATAAAAGAGTAATTTATTATACGTAGGATATCAAACTGGACTCTCAATAAACTCTTCTATACTCTCTGTTACACATTCGTTCGTCCGATAATGAAATGGTTGTTAATACTGAGGTAACAACAAATAAAGAAATAAATATTATGAGGTATATTTGGATGAGTTGTTTTATTTGTTGAGAAAGTTTATTATGACGTAATCAATCCGTAAAACTAAACACTTGTCGTACAGAATCCTAGTATTTTTTTAAATTTTGTAATCTGTGACTCAGCGCCACTGAAGTTTCAAGAAATCTACACAGATTATTGATTCAGCACCAGCTCTCCTTGTGAAGGATCGCAGTGCTCGCAAATCCTCCCAGCAAGCCAAGCGGTTTTAGACAGCCTGTACCGATAACAAAAAGTTAGTCACAAGAAGGAAATCTCTGAAGTACTTATCAATCCGCGCTAAAGTTTCTTCCGACTCTGTACGATCATGAAACTTCAAACAGTAAAGACGATACTCTGAAGGTCAATTTATACTATTTAAAAAATGAAAATTTTAAGTATGATCATATTTTCAATTTTAATTTACTTTCACGGAGAACAGAACCCCGCCTTACTATCACCTTGTTAATACGAGCACCTCGTTAACACAATCTCCTCATTAATAATGAACGTAAACCACCTCGTCATTACCACCCCGTTCATACGACCCCGTCCAAGGGGAGTAGCAATACTCGTAGCCAATTCATGTTAAAGAAACTGGAATTCAGCACCACTGAGTGATCTTCGTGTCTCTTCCAATGCCAAGGATTGGAACTCCTATTGTACAACAGCAGTGAAGATACCGCCGTTTGTGATTGTATTGGTTCCCAAGTTGCCCGTGATCTATCAAAGGACAGACACACAGATGACGTCAGTGCGTGGTCTCCAGCTTGTGGCTACTTTGACTCAGTCTCCGCCTGACAGACTCCAGTATAGTTTTGCTTTCTGTTAGTCATGTATTGGGAAAGCCAAATAAAGCTACATGTCAAAATGATTTAAACACAGTTAACCGTTTTAACGCAAAGTTAGCCGTCACTCTGAACAATTCGGCCTACATGAATGCCAAGTCATCGAGTAAGGCAATGTACCTTGACACTCAGCTCGTTCTAGGAGTCTTTTGCCACCGTTTCAGTAAAGGACATATATTATTAAAAGGGCGTAGAAAATTTAAACCTGTTCGCGATTAAGAGGCAGTCCGCTAAGAGCGGTCCGGTCAACTTCGGGTCGGAAAAAAGTTAGCCTTTATATTTTGTGGACGAAAAGGACTTGGTAGGTAAATGTTAAAACCGGAGTATTTTGTTAAATTTCTTGCTTATATTTTTCGCTACACGCCGAAATGTCGTCGGCCGTCCGAGGTGGGATTTTAGGCCGATCCAGAAGTCGAAATTTGCGTTTTTTCTGAGCCGCGCTGCTTCGACACAGGTAAGTATAGTTAAATATCAACCATACCACAGTATTTAAGTACATTTGACGTGCTTTGCACCAAAACTTCGTAACGATTGGATAAAAATTAGATAAATTAGGCAAAATCAAAGACAACCTACCGCGTCGCTGGTCAAACGGAACCGAAATTTAACTAAAAGCAAGAGTCGAAATCTCAAAAGTGGCACCTAAACTAGGGCTAAAATGCCCTTTAAAGCAAAGATGTAACCTTATTCTCACAGATTCTGAAGTTAAACCTGCGGGTATCGTCCTGTGTTGGATCATGAGCGAACGTTTTTAGAGCTTATGTACAACAATGTTTACAACAAAAGTACAAAGGTCACGGCTAGGATGGATGGTGCCCAAACGCAAATAATCGAATAAGAATGGTATTTTAGCAGTCCACAAGTACCTTAAATATTCCGAATACCTCATGTATTTATCCTAAGTGCCCTTTACCTTGGATTTTTATCAATCTAACGGTTGACAGTGGTAAATATATGCCTGATTCCCTTCTTTGTCGATTACCAGTTCAAATTAAATTTCGCACGCGACTACATGTAATCGATTTCAGCCGACAAACTTCACAGTAATAAAATACATTATTCTGAGTATAAAGATAGAAGTACATAAGCACTTATTAAAAGTCACTGGTAGAATATCCTGCTCGCTTTGCAACGGACATTTTGGTCCAGTCAAGACAAGTAACTTCAAGTTATTTAGCAGGTGCCTGAAATGTTAAAATTCCAACGTCAGACGGCTAGCTGGTACTTACCATCTAACCGGATTGCTATGATGATCTTCCACTATAGTTTGCAGATCGGGGTCTTTTACGTAAACAAGTTGGCTTCTGCTGCCTCTCAGTCCGCCAAGAACGGTGTAGCGAAATAATATGCTAATTGGCAACTTTCTTATGAGAGTTCATATTACAGATGTCACGCAAAGTGGATGGGAACTGCCGACTTTGGTGGCGCGTGATGGTAAAATATACGAGTGGCAAAGCCACGAAAAATTGCAGTTAATATAAATCCAAACTGTTTCCTTTCTAATAGACAAACCCATCCGCCAAGGATCGCCAAGAGAAATAGTAAATAATATGCCAATTAGCAACTTTCTTATGAGAGCTGGAGATTATATTACAGATATCACGCAAGGTCATAACTTGCACCCACGAGTAACGGTTTTGTGCACACTTTTAGCGATATCTTGTTTTTCCTTCCGAAAATGTTTTAAAATGTTTTTTCACTTAAAGAGGATAATTTGAACATCAAAATTATGTAATAAAAAATATTGGTTACCGTGCTCGTTTACGAGAAAACGATTATTGTCATTATTTACCTCCCTGGCGAGCATAGCCACAAAGAAAAAGCCGCCCTGTTTTTAATGTGCGCGTGCTATAAATTACGCGCAAAATTATGCGCATTAAGGATGCGCCGTGCAATACTAAAGAATCACCTTAAATAAGTCGTTTACTGTACGTCTGTTCCTACTCTTTTCACGGATAAGCGTTAGTGTACGTTCGTTTTACCCCCCTTTTGTGGGGGAATGGGGTGTCCAACGAAATAAAGGAAAAAACTCTTAGAAGTGTCAAAAAACTTTTAAAGCAGAAACGTTTCGGGCTTAGCCCTTCTTTAGTGTGATGATGAAATACAATGTACTGTAAGCGCGCACACGTAGAATGCGCGTGCAAGAAACACAGGAAAACAAAACTCCCATGTAAGCGCGTGCATGTGGAATGCGCGCATAGGAAACACAGAGAGTCAACGAAAACTGAAACTAATGTTCAGTTCGCTTGGCCTGAGGGTACCAAGCTCAAATATCAGCGTCATTTCCTGCTGCTTGCGGCAGGTGTTACTGCCGGTGCACTGTTTGAGGCCACAGACCATGATGCCATCCAGTGAGTGGGAAGCTGAGTTGAAATGCTCAGCTACGGGAAAGCCAGGAGACTGGTTGCGAATACTACGCAGGTACTCACTGAAGCGTTCCCGTAGCCGCCTCCCAGTCTCACCGATGTAGGAACAGGTACAGCAGTGGCACGTGATGCAGTACACCACATTCACAGACTGACTGGTAAAGCGGTCACGGATGGTATATGCGTTCTTGGGCCTTGTAGATGTGATGTTCTTGCACGGAGGCAGCGAGGACGACGGCAGGTAAACGATCCGGCATCAGTGTGTGCGATGTCTGCATAGTGCAAGGGAATATCCCTGAGGTTTCTGTCTGGACGATATGACACAAGAGAGAACTCAGGGAAAATCCTGCGTGTCACGGCTTCGGAGGACAAAAAGTTAAAGTTGTCGAGCATGATACGCCTTGTGCCAGTGTTGAAGGGATGGTACGTCAGCACTAGCGGGACTCTATTATCTGTGGCACCGCTCAGAAGTGGTGGTGGTGTTAGTGCCTCGTCGCGTGGAACGGTTGAGGTGGGGTCCCACGATAGGCTCTGGCTGTGAAATCGTCGTCGTCGGAACAGATTCGGCTGGAACTGGCTGTAGGGAATTGCCAGTTTACAGTGATCTATGGAGTGACGTGAGGTGGAAATAGTTACGCGTGTCAGTCCCCATCTGTAACCTGTTGTTGTTTATCCCCAGCTTGATATCGAGAAACGGAAACGGTTGGAAGTTGGATACGTAATTGATTAACCCCTCGATATCAAGGCGAGTGCACTGCGCAGCTCCGACTACGTCGTCGATGTAGCGCTTGTGCAGCTGGGTGACAAAGCAGGTGTATTACCTTGCAATACTACTAAAGGCCACATATATATTAACCTTCATTCGACATTTTTGGCGCTGCAAATCGCTAAATATTCACGCGACTAATACCAAACAGGTCGTAATTCACTTCCCTTCTAATTTTCACGGTAACGAAATGCACAGTCACTTTTCACTCCTTCTACCTTTCCTTTGTGCTCTAGACACTGTCACGGTGTTCTTCGGGTTTGATTTCCCAGTACTAGCGAAGATTAGAACGATGCCACGGGTAAACCATCTTATCTATAATTTGTTGTTCAGTTACGCTAAAATAACCCTCTTTTTCCTTGATACGTTCTTCAGAAGATGAGACGATATCCCAGGTGGGGGCGAGGGAGGGGGGGGGGGGGGTATTCTCTATAATGGACTCTACGGGGAGGCTCCGCCGAAAGGGGTAGCTTTTCAGGCTGGAGGAATATAAAAGGGTAAGGATTTCACGAGATGAAGTATAGAAAAGGGTAGGGAAAACTGTCATTTAGGTGTTTAAAAGGACCTTTCAAATATATTGAACAGACGCACCTAATGGCTGATCATCTAATATTTTAAGGGGCTACTCAAGCGAAAAGTTTAGTAAAAGTCGTAACAAGGATGCAGTGTTTCAACTGTAGGTATGTGAAAAGGGTACCATTTCCTATGGAAGGTATATGAAAGGGTTACCTTTTCTGTCAAAAATGGTATATAGAAGGTTAGGGTTTGGACCTCGGGGCGGAGCCTCCCCGTATAAAACTTTGTTGAGTACCCTACACCCCCCCCCCCCCCCCCCCCCCCCCCATCCCCCGAAGGCCGATACATGAATATCAGTGTTACACTCAGAAAGATGCACTCAGGAAGAGGTACTAGTTCCCTTTAAAATCGCCGCATCCGTGAGTATCTCTATAAGAAAGAAAACAGTTTGCATTTATATATATTAACTACAATTTTTCGTGGCTTTGCCACTCGTATATTTTACCATCGCGCGCCACCAAAGTCGGCAGTTCCCATACACGTTGCGTGACATCTGTAATATGAACTCTCATAAGAAAGTTGCCAATTAGCATATTATTTCGCTACACCGTTCTTGGCGGACTGAGAGGCAGCAGAAGCCAATTTGATTTTGAAAATGGCAACTTGTTTACGTAAAAGACCCCGATCTGCAGACTATTGTGGAAGATCATCATAGCAATCCGGTTAGATGGTAAGTACCAGCTAGTCTGACGTTGGAATTTTAACATTTCAGGCACCTGCTAAATAACTTGAAGCTACTTGTCTTGACTGGACCAAAAAGTCCGTTGCAAAGCGAGCAGGATATTCTACCAGTGACTTTTAATAAGTGCTTAATATGTACTTCTATCCTTATACTCAGAATAATGTATTTTATTACTGTGAAGTTTGTCGGCTGAAATCGATTACATGTAGTCGTGCGAAATTTAATTTGAACTGGTAATCGACAAAGAAGGGAATCAGGCATATATTTACCACTGTCAACCGTTAGATTGATAAAAATCCAAGGTAAAGGGCACTTAGGATAAATACATGAGGTATTCGGAATATTTAAGGTACTTGTGGACTGCTAAAATACCATTCTTATTCGATTATTTGCGTTTGGGCACCATCCATCCTAGCCGTGACCTTTGTACTTTTGTTGTAAACATTGTTGTACACAAGCTCTAAAAAACGTTCGCTCGCGTCCAACACAGGACCATACCCGCAGGTTTATCTTCAGAATCTGTGAGAATAAGGTTACATCTTTGCTTTAAAGGGCATTTTAGCCCTAGTTTAGGTGCCACTTTTGAGATTTCGACTCTTGCTTTTAGTTAAATTTCGGTTCCTTTTGACCAGCGACGCGGTAGGTTGTCTTTGATTTTGCCTGGTTTATCTAATTGTTATCCAATCGTTACGAAATTTTGTTGCAAAGCACGTCAAATGTACCTAAATACTATGGTATGGTTGATATTTAACTATACTTACCTGTGTTGAAGCAGCGCGGCTCAGAAAAACGCAAATTTCGACTTCTGGATCGGCCTAAAATCCCACCTCGGACGGCCGACGACATTTCGGCGTGTAGCGAAAAATAAAAAGCAAGAAATTTAACAAAATACCCCGGTTTTAACATTTACCTACCAAGTCCTTTTCGTCCACAAAATATAAAGGCTAACTTTTTTCCGACCCGAAGTTGACCGGACCGCTCTTAGCGGGACTGCCTCTTAAGAAGGGCTTGAGAAGCTGGCATACATCTTGTTAAAAAGGGCAGACAATTTCAGGTGAGTGTTTGCATAACTCCTACAGACCCCGATCGATCAGAAGTCGCAGAAATAAAGTCTGTCAACTGAATTCAACCACCAGCCGGCCAAAAATATCTAGTCATATTTGAGGGGTATAGTAAGGCTTCTATTTTTTTGCGATGCTTAAATTTAGCGAATTGGAAAATTATTATTTATCCAGCAACTTAATTTAGCGATTTTCTCAAGTACTTACGTACTTAAGTATTTCTGCATGGATTTTGGGCTAACTGTTCTTGTCGTGGAAGAAACTTGAATTCTCTTTTGACGTTCGTCATCTTCGTAAGAATTTATTGACCCATGTCAACACTGCTATTGGTAATCGATCAAACCACACTGAGTTGTTTTGGCAAACACAAGGAAATAAAGGAGCATTTTTATTAAAACATTTTGGAAACTTGCTGTCAAAAAATGTAAACATCTTTAAAAGTATGGTTGAAAGGTATGTTAATGAAGAGAGCTTTTGACTCAGTGTATTAAAATAAGGGGAATAAATACCACCGACACAGCGGCAAAATGAGTGCGCGTGCGCCAACCTGCTCACTCATTTCCATACAAACATAATGGCGGCAATTCAAAATTCCAGGAATTTGTTTTCATTTCGCGTGGATAATTAAGGCCGTCACGGAACAGATAAGGTTTTTACCTTGAAAACAATTCCGAGAGAGACTCTTCTTTCACATATCTTTTTTAGCAAACTAATTATCTTTTCCACAATAGTGAATTTATCGCTCGAAGTCGAGCGATCGTAAGTGAAACATGAACTCTTTGAGCTATGTTTTCGTGTTTCACTTACGATCGCTCGACTTCGAGCGATAAATTCACTATTGTGGAAAAGATAATTAGTTTGCTAAAAAAGATATGTGAAAGAAGAGTCTCTCTCGGAATTGGTTTTCAAGGTAAAAACCTTATCTGTTCCGTGACGGCCTTATCCACGCGAAATGAAAACAAATTCCGGGAATTTTGAATTGCCGCCATTATGTTTGTATGGAAATGAGTGATACCACCGTCAAGTGCTCGAGCATGCGCAAAGGCGTAAATTCTGGTCGCCCGCGCGCCAATTTCCCGCGCAAAATTTTAAGGGAAAACGATTGCAACAACATCCGGTGTCACACACAAATTTGCGACAAAATCGAAACCTTGATAGTAATTTGCGAAAGCAAACAAAAGTATAAGTAAAAGGAGAAGTTTAGACTTTTCAAACACAAAGTTCAGTATATTTCCAACATTCTGTTGATTTACCATTTTTTGGATGTTTACCAAAAAAGTTAGACGTGTTTAAACACGGTGTAATGTTGAGGTTTGTCGGCGTAGTTTATTTTTGTTTGCATGCTCAGACGTTTGACCGCGGTGGTCATAATATCGTCTCCTGGAAACTAAGGCCCCGTCCACACGTATCCGTTTTCGTTTGAAAACGCAAAACTTTCTTTCCGTTTTTCAAAATTTCTCCGTCCACACGTAGCATTTTCGAATCGTTTTTGCCCGTCCACACGTATACGCAAAAACGATTGAAAACGCTTCAAATGCCTCTAAAGGGCATGCGCGCCACTGAGTTTAGCCGAGCCTGCGAGTTGTTTGTGGCTTTTTATCGCTTTCAGTTTTGCTACATGTAGTCTTTGGAAAAAGCATTCAAAAATGTCGAAAAAGAGAGGCCGCGATTCTTTTGGTCAGCACAAACGCATGCGCAGTGAATTGAACTCGACCTCTTGACGTCATCGTTTTCGAAAAGTTCCGTTTTCAGGTGTCCACACGAGAACACGAAAACGCCGTTTTCAAAAGTTTCCACTTTGGAAAGCGTTTTCAAAAGTTTCCGTTTTCGGTGACCGTTTTCATCGGATACGTGTGGACGGGAGGCGAAAACGGAAAGAAACTTTTGCGTTTTCAAACGAAAACGGATACGTGTGGACGGGGCCTAAGCCGCGGTTTTCGTCCTCAAAGTTGCTAAGCAAACGTGACGTATACTCATTGCGCCATAAGTGCGCGCGCTAATTTTACGAATACCTGCCAAATCGGGTTCTGAATGAAGCTCGCGATGAATAAATTTATGAGCCAAAAAAATTTCCAGCATTTTGTTAGGTTGCCCTAACAGTTCTTCGTACCCATTTATACTCCTGGGTGGAGTGAGGTACTGTGAGAGTAAAGTGTCTTGCCCAAGAACACAACACAATGACCCCGGCCAGGGTCGCCGGCTTGAACCCAGACCTCTCAGACCATTACTGATAATGAGGGACTGAAAAACGAAAGTGTTCAATGCAAATGATATTTGAGCTTCTGTTTGTTTTCGTTTTTCAGACGAAACCATGACGACTGCTAAGGCAATTATATGTGATTGGTTTATGTTCATGTTGTCCATTCCAAGAACAGAAACCAATGACCAACACACAAAAATTCACCCAGTGGTCTTCACTGCTCGCGTACTGCGTGGGTGGCGTCAGTTTACTTGTCTGTCCTCAGCTGTGGAGACTCATTTTACAATTGGATTTCCTGGGACGCACTGAGGGGTACCTTCGCCTCATAGGCCTTGGGTACTTGTAATTGGTTTCGTCCTCGTCATCTCAGCACGCTCCAACCAACAGGTCCTACACATGGGGCCATTTTTGGGTCCATCCTCTCCCGTGTCATCTACGTGAATGGAATCCTGCTAATGTTGGTCCTCAGGGGCATGATCCCGCTCTCATTCGCTCTGGTATTCATGGGCCTCGATACATTACTTCCTGTGATCACCCTGGTGATATGGTACCGTGAGACAGAAGGAGCTTCGGTGAGCCTTTTCTTCCGAGAAATCTTCACACTACTCTTTAAGTTCCGTTGCGTTACATCAGGAGGTTCTATCGCAGCCATCTTTTTCGTTGGACTGTTTCAGATGTTTATCTGCCTGGTTTTTGTCATACGTCCCGATATCGCGCAGAACATCCTCCAACTTGATGATTTCCAGGGGCATTCCAATGGGTTCTTAGCAGGCGTATTCTTCACCTTGTCCATTCATGGGTGGTATCACGTGACAAACGCCAGCGCTGTCAATCATCCGTTTGTCCCGGCTGCTTTGTGTTACCGACTGCTGTTGAATGTACCAGTGTTGCTTATTTTGGTTTTGGTTGACCAAATTGAGCGCAATCTTTGTCTCACCTTGTTGAGTTTTGATTTGTGTTCCTCGATAATTATTTTACTATTCGTAACTTTCTCTAAAAAGAATGTTTCGACCACAGAGAAGGATGAACAAACACTCCTCACTCCAGACGACAAAAACTAAATTAACTCCAGAAGTGAGGGGAACGGTTTAGGCAATCTCGTTCCCAGAATCCTCGTTACCCTTGTCCAGCGGTGGAGCGGCCAACAAGGACCTCTGTGATAGAGTGATCCGCCTTACTTGCGCAGTAAGACCGGAAGTCCAAGAATCTTGGCGTCCGTAAGTTGAAACATGGAGTCGAACACATGCGCAGTAGAGCCGGAAGTCCAAGAATCCTGTCATGGCGGATCGCTTCCCCCAGAGCTCCTTGTTGGCCGCTCCACCGCTGGACAAGGGTAACGAGGACTCTGGGAACGAGATTGCGGTTTAGGGAGAAGGGAGAAACCGCTGAAAAAATAAGGGAGGAGAGAGAAACGGCCGAAAAAAAACTAGTGAAGTGGAAAAAAAATGAGTTAAAAATAGTGAGATGGGATATTTAACTGTCTGTTCCTGGTCTTCTACATTCTCGTTCCCAGATCCTCTGTTTCTTTTGGTTACGTGGTTGGCGAAACGGAGGCTCTGGTCTCAGCCGTTACCGGATGTCCGAAAATTCCGGACATCCATACATTAATTCGTGTTGCGCATTCATTTTTTATCAGACAATGAAAAAATTCGATTTTTTCCTTGCGACCAGGGCTACTCGTTTCTGGCGCAAAGAAAAAAACGAGGAGCTCTGGGAACGAGGACGGCCTCATGCGCCTTCTGACACTGTTCTTTGCTGAAGTCACTGTTTGCTGACGTCATTCAGGAATACACCCGATAAAAAAGTCAGATAACTCGATTGCAATCAAGTGCGGGTATAATTATGCATTAATACTTATAAAAGAATAATTTATTATACGTTTAAGTGTATTCCGAACGGAATACATATTATAAATTCACTGGAAGGATAAATCGAACTGGACTCTCAATTAACTCTTCTGTAGTCGCCAAGACTCTGTTGCACATTCGTTCATGAATGTTTAGTCCGATAATTTTTTTTTTTTTTCAGTCCGATAATGAAATGGTTGTTTTAAAATACTGAATTAACAAATAAGAAATATATGTAAGGTATATCGGGATAAAAGTTGATTACTTTGTATTTGTTGTTTTATTTGTTGAGAAAGTATATCTTAATTGATTTAATTTTAGCCTTATAAAAATCCAATGCTAATTATGACGTACTCAGTGCCTAGAAATCCAATGCTATTATAATGTCATCAATGCCTACCAAAAGGACAGATCCACTTTTGACAGATCTTCGCAAACAAACGAAAATCGAGCAAATTCTGCGAAATTACATTTTTGTCGCAAAATTGATGTCAATATACAGATAGGGGCTTATTTTATTAAAAATTTGAAGTTCTCCAGGAGTTGTTACACAGCGAAACACTTGCCGTACAAAATCCTAGTATATTTGCCAATTTTGTAATTTGTGACTCAGGAACCAATTGTTTGATTCTAAAATAAGTCTCGCACCAAACGTTTGGGACAAAGCATTGCTCCCAAATCCCCCAGCAGGCCAAGCGGTTTTAGACAGCCTCCAGCTGGCTGTGGTTCGCCGCGCTCGCTAAATTCGACCCCCTCCCAGAGGAGTAGTCGATTCATGCTAAAGAAACGGGAGTTTGGCTCTGTGAGCTTTTTGCCTCCTTCAATTTCCAGGATTCCCAGGATTGGAATGTACATAGCCTTTGTACAACAGCGAAGACAACCTCGATTCCAGGCTCTCTCTCCTTTTCCTCCCTTGTCGAATATACTGTTGCCCGTAATATCACAGATGACGTCGGTGCGTGGTCTTCTATTGGTCATGTATTAGAAAGGCTAAGATAAAGCTATTCAAAAACAGTTTACCGTTTTAACGCAAAATTAACCGTCACTCTGGACAATTCAGCCTACACGAAAGTCATTTTCGAGTAAGGCAACTGTACCTTGACACTCAGCGCGTTCTTGGGGCCTTTCGTTACAGTTTCAGTAAAGGACATATATTATTAAAAGGGCGTAGAAATTTAAACCTGCCGCGATTAAGAAGGGCTTGAGAAGTTCGCATTCATCTTGTTGAAAAGTCCGGCAGGCAATTTCAGGTGAGTGTACTGATGTATAAGTCCTACAGACCCCGATCAGAAGTCACAGAAATATTGTCTGTCAACTGAATTCAACCACCAGCCGGCCAAAAATATCTAGTCATATTTGAGGCCGGGTTTAGTAAGGCTTCTATTTTATGCGATGCTTAAATTTAGCGAATTGGAACATTTCGTATTCAGCGAGCCACTTAATTAAGCGATCTTCTGAAGTACATAGCGAATGAAAAACAACAGACTTTGGCGCTCAACACAAAAGTTGGAAAATCCTAACAGGAAAAAAGCACGAACGAAACAAGTCGACACCTTAATATTATGTTTTTATTTTGCGACAATATCTTTAACAACATGCAACACCTGTTAAGATAACGGTATTTTCATAACACTGTAAAAATACCTGGCTTTGGCCACGCTTCGTACCCAGGGCTTTTCCGGCCATGTAAATCCAAAATGGCGGATCTTTGATTCAAACAACATTCTAGTAGTTCTTGTGGGTGTAGCTCGAATCCATTTTCACCCGTGTTAAAAGAAAACTAGTTCTTATCGTAGGGATAGCTCCACTGGAGGCGGTGGTCATGTTAGATTTAAACACTCCCTAAGCGGTAGAAACTACGAATTTTAACCGATAAAAGGTACGACGACCCCCCCGTCACTTGTCCGGGTTAGGGACCTAAAGCCTGGTTTCCATATGATCGCAAGAGTGGTTTCCATATGGTCGCAACGATCGCAACGATCGCAACAGTGGTTTCCATACGGATCGCAACGATCGCAAGAGTGGTTTCCATATGATCGCAACGATCACAACGATCGCTGTGATCGTTGCGACTGCGTTTATTTGAGCTCGGTATATATAGGTAACTGCTTTTTATTGTACATTTAGATGCATAAACTCCGCCAGTGGATACTCTCGAGTTCTTTTAATTCTCGTTTGCTAAGATATTGAAACTATAAATCAAGAAACAGAAACATAACGATACGATTACAACCACGAATTGTCACTGTCACTAATGTTCTTGTTAAGTTTTGCCTTGGTAACTCATGGAACTTTACATATTTTTCATTAAAATGCATTACTCGAAAAAGGTGAAAAATACCCCTGTTTAATAAACACCGGGTTCAAAATAAACGCCGGGTCCACAAGGCCGAGTTTTAAATAAACGCCGGGGCGTCTAATCGAGAAAATACGGTATTTACATAGTCGCTTTTATTTGCAAACACTAACATTAAGCTCTTAACGTCGTCCGTATATCTTGGACCGGGATCCAATATATATTCTCAAATTTTGAATTTGTTATTAATTTGAAGCCGCTCTTGGTTTTTCTCTCCAAACTGAAAATCAAATTAATTGGTCTATTCCGATCCTACGTACACAAATTAATATATTAAGACAGCTTAGCAATCGGCGAAAACTACCCAGTGTTTAACAAATGTTATGACGCTATTTCTTTTTCGTCAGCAAAGGCATCTTTGACTGTCTGTTCACTATGACATGTGACTGGTTTAAGTTTATGGTGTCCATTCCTCGTGACGAGCCGATGACAAAAACAGAACGCTTCACGCAGTGGTCATGTCTATTCGCCTATATCGCGAGAGGTACTGGTACCTTCCTCTTTGCACCTCAGCTGTGGGTGATAATCTTACAGTTGGACCTCGAGGACCGTTCTGAGGGGTACATTCGTTTGGCGGGGCTCGGAATGATGGAGATTGGCCTCATTCTTTTGATCGCAGCGCGCTCCAACCACAAGATGTACCGCCACGAGGAATTGTTAACATCCGTTCTGGGCCGGCTGGTGATAGTTGATGGAATATTGCTCATGATGATCCTAAGAAATATGCTGCCCCTCTCCTTCGCCCTGTTTTACATGGTCCCTGATTCGTTCCTTGCTCTCGCCACCCTACTGATTTGGTACCGTGAGACAGAAGCAGCCTCAGTGGGCGCTTTCTTCAGTGAAATCTTCAGACCCATTTTACAGTGCCGCGGGCCCAAAACAGGCGGGTCTATTTTGGTCATCTTCTGCCTTGGGATCATCCAGTTATTATTCTGGCTTGTTTTGGTTATAAGGCCTGATCTTGCGCAGCGCATGTTCCACTTGGATCCGTTCCAAGGATTTTCAGGCGGATTTCTAGCCAGCTATTTTTCCCTCGTATCCATTCACGGCTTATACCACATAGTTGGTGCCAGTAATGTCAATCGTTGCTTGAGTCTCGCTTTCATTTTTTATCGAATCTCGCTCAATATCCCCGCGTTCATCGTTTTGTTTCTTGTGGATCGGATCGAGAGAAATCTCTTCATTGTTTTGATGAGCTTTGATGTGTTAGTTTCCGTTATAATATTCATTTCTGTATTTTGGGAAAAGCGAAACGAAAATAACTCGAACGAAGAGATCCAAGTGTTAAATACCAACTTGTTAAAGAACTGAAATTATTACATTTTGGTTAGAAAAGTTGTTCAGTGGCGTATCCAGGGAGAGGGTCGGGGGGGGGGGGGGGGGGGGGGGGGGATCCGCCCCTGATTGTACTGCGTTTTTGGTTGTAAATGTGATATCCGAATGGCAATTCAAGTGGTTTGTTTAATGTACAATTGGATAACAAGGTTTTGATATTAGTGATTTCCTTGAAACTTGAAACTATTTCAAGTATGTTCAGCATGGTTTTTTCAGCAGACCAATAAGTACGAATTCATTTCTGGTTTAATTTTATTCTGTGAAACCTTGTCGGAACCCAGAAAGTACTAAAGTACAAATTACCTTGTTTGTTTGATCTCTCGTGACTAAATTAAACAGATACCATACTCGATTTAATTACTTCATGATTCCTGGACTGATTCACAGTTAATAGAGGGAAATGGTTATGAAGCCCGGCAAATTAACTTCAAAGGAGCAAACAAAGAGGCCACTATTTATGTTGGAAGGTCCATGACCGTGCACATCTTTTGTTTTGAGCTCATACACTATGCATGAATTACGTAATCGCAACGTTTCTATTGGTTAGTTGCTTGAACACCACCTATTGTATTTTGTCAGGCTTTGTGCACTGTCAACCCCAAAATAGCGAACAAAAACATATAACAAAGAACTTTGCCGGGCTTCATAACCATTTCCCTTTATTAACTATGACTGATTGAACCAAACTGATTCGAAACCAATTCATAAGAAAAACCATGCTACACATTGTTCTTATTTGAAAAGAAATGTTTTAGCAGATCTAGCTGATGGACAGTGTACACTTTTGTACATCGAAATGTACAATTCATTAAGCTGATCTTTTAAGGACTGTGTACACTTTTGTACACCCTTTTTTCATTCACCTGGTTCTAAGTAAATATTTCTGGCCTGAATTCGTAGGGACGGACTTCAAGCCCAGATAGAGAAAGGAAAATTCACCGTCGTGTGTTTCACGTTCTCCATAATACCATGAATTTGGTCATTTGACGTTTTTGTTTTGCAGAGGATGGCAAATAAATTTTAAAATGTACCAAAATGTAAAACGCACGTGAAGAGCAAGTTGTATTACTAATTAACATATTATTTTGTGAACGTTCTCGTCGTTGTCGTCGCTGTCGCGGTTGCTTAATACGGTGGCCCACAGGGGCAATACAAATTGATCTATTCCAGTACAAATATATATATTCTAGTACAAATATATATATTCTAGTACAAATTTATCTATTCCAGTACAAATATTTATATTCTAGTACAGATTTATCAATTCCAGTACAAATGTATGTCCCAGTACAAATATATGTCCCAGTACAAATATATATTCCAGTACAAATATTTCAAATATTTCCGCGCACAAGGCCTGGGACAAACATCCAGGGCAAAACAACATGGCTGCCACGATGTCGTGCAGTTGTGGGGCTATTAACCTCGATGTTTCCGACAACTTTTGTCCTCAGTATGGAGACAGGAACGTGTGGAGCAATCTACGGCGTAGTCCATACTCTTGTAAACGGGATTTCAAAGTTCGCTCGCACATATCAATCCCGTGTTGTTTCGAAAGCAAATGCATGGCCGATCGTTTTATACTCGTGGCCTCTCTTATTCAATTAGCTGCCTTTCCTCAGAAACGTTCCTGTCTCCACATAGTCCAGTTCTGGCCCTCTCTCTGTCACACAACGCTGACAAAAGAGAGAGGGGCCAGAACTGGACTAGTCTCCACACTGCGAACACAATTCTGCTGCTCGACATCGTGGCAGCCATGTTGTTTTGCCCTGGATGTAGGGTAGGGTAGGGGGGGGGGGGGGGGGGGGGGCGAGAAACGGAGAATAAACTATTCTTGTGTTTCATTGCGGAAGAGATGTCTGATATACTTTTCCAACAAAACTTATAATTAAAACAAGTTTTTTGTGTCTGGTGCAAAGCATATATTTCGGAATCACGTTTTGTTTTGCAAAAAGATAACAATTGCATTTTTCGGTCAGCCGCTCCTCGCCCCTTCACTAATTATTTGCATACTTTCTTTAGATATGATTAATTGCCTCATCTTCTTATCTTTTTATTCACATATCACATGTATTTGCATAGTCGCTTTTATTTGCAAACACTAACTGAAGAGTGCGTTTGATAGAACTCAAAAGGTTGTGCTTCTAATTATAATACATCATCACTAAACAGCTCTACGTCCATCCCACAGCCAAAATAGAAAGGAAACAACATACATTTCTGAACGAAAGAACCAGGCCTTGAGGGTAAGTGAATTTAAAGAATTATATTGCCCGCTCCATTTTTCTCCTCGATAAAGAAGGGATCGTACTAGCTTTTGTTTTCCAAAACTGTGATATCCAACTTGGTCAGAAAAAACTATCAATACAATTTGCTGTTCGCAAATCCTGTGTAAGAGAATATTTGGGATTAATTTAGGAATATTTATCTGATCTAGTTGTTTGCCCGCGTTTATAGTTAAAGGGAGTGTTTCACGGTTCGGCTTATCAACTTTATCCGTTTAAAAAACCCCAATCGATACATACTTCAGTAATCGCATACTTTAATTAGTCCAAGAAAAACGACGAATGACTAAAATTCACAAAAACTGAATTTCAACGGATAACACCGAGAATGTCGACATTTGAATACCAGAATAAATTACCGGAATAAATCCTTCGGGCCAACACTTTATTCTGGTATTCAACTGTCGACATTCTCGGTGTAATCCATTGAAATTTTTTGTGAATTTTGGTCATTCGTCGTTTTGCTTGCATGACTAATTATAGTATCCGATTACTGAAGTATCTAGAAGTAGTAATCTCCTTTTAATAAAATAACTAATGAAAATCTGTTTGGAAACATTTGTATGTGGGAATTGAAGGCACGAAACAAAAAAAACTCAGATATTGTAGAGTAGGTGGAAAGCAATATATTTCCCAAAATTTTGATTTGGTAGTGTTCATTGCAACGAAGTTATTGGGAAAACAATATTCAGAAAATTACAGAACTTAGTATGGGTCCGCCATATTGGTGTACCACTTTGGTACACCAAGACGGCGCCAAAAATGTCTGCGAGAAGAAAAAAGATTTTGCTACCAAAGTCATGAGTTTTCACTTCTGAATGCTTTAGTTATCATTTTTAACTTATTAGCACATCTGAAAAGTATTTAAAAAGTGCGACAATATTGGTTTCTGTAACATTTCAGGTCACGTCGAGCCAGGCCGTCTCAAATTTCAAAACGTTTTATCTCCAAAACGAAGCAATCTGCTGCCCACAAAATTTCCCCAGCAACTAACCACACTGATGTATAGAATATTTGAAAGAACAGCTTTGTAGGATCAATAGTTTTGAATTTAGCATTTTGATGACGTCACGTGAAAACGATCTATTCACCTAGCACGGTTCCGTACAAGCTTGGTTAATAAGGGCCTCCACAGACTAGGCCAATTGTTATCGATAACTATTTAGTTGTCGATGATAAAAAATTGTCGATAACAAAAAAGCCAGTGTGTGAAGCTAGTTATCGATAACTAAGGGCCTTACTTATCGATAACTAGCTTCACACACTGGCTTTTTTGTTATCGACAACGTTTTATGATCGACAACTAAATAGTTGTCGACAACTATCTCTCTAGTCTGTGGAGGCCCTTAGATAGTTAAAAAAAACTTACAAACAGTGGCCCTCCTACGTTATATACAAGATAAGATAAAATGCAATAAAATATGAATACAAGATAAAATACAAGTGAAAAGGCATAGTTCTATATGAATTAATGATGTACTGAAATATACAATTCCACGGCGATTCGATCGAGACAATGTAGATGCATAATGAAACAACAAGCCACTAGCGTGAAAATCAGCGCAATATTTTCCTGAGTTGGGGCTCAAAATTGACAGCCTTAGAATGTTTCAATGAATATGAAACTTGGAGATTGTATTGAATATTGATCAATCTCCTTGAGGACTAAGTGTTAAAATAAATCATCTATAGCTTTTTTGATTCGTGACCATTTTTAAAACAAGTGTAGGGTCAATTTTTGATAAAAAAGCGAAATAACACTCCAAAACAGTTCATATTCAGGCCAATATTTCTAAACATCAAATGGAACGATTTCCCTGAGATTTTCACTCTTGATAATTAGATGGTATAAAATTCATTTGAGACCAAAATGTTATTTCATCAAGCTTTGTGTTCATTTCAATATTCTTGGTTTTCACGTGACGTCATCAAATTCTAAAATTCAAAACCGCGAGACCTACAGAATTTTTACCTTCATTCAAGGAAAGATTACCTAAATATATATCTTTTCACAATTTCTTAGCTCGATCTCATGCTTCCTTTTGAAAATAGAACGGTTTAAGAGTTTTCATCGTACGTGACATCAGCAGGACGGCCGTGACAGAGCTGTTCCGTATCTAAAACATGACTCTTCGGGTGATTTTCAGCATTCTAAACAATTTAAGTTTAAGGAGAAATATTTATCTAAATATTCGAAAGTTCACAAGAGAAAACAAACCTCCTTTCTGGCAAAAGTGAACTCCAGATGTTTTTTCCTATTTCCGGCGGCCATGTTGGAGCCCCTCAGAGGGACTCCAACATGGCGTTTCCATACTGAGCTCTATAAATTTGTGTGGAACATTTTGACAAATAACTGAGTAGGGAATACCGCACAGACCTGAGACTTGGACTGATTCCTTATTTATTCATTATCTATGACATGTCAATTCCTTGACTTCATTCATTGAACGGTTTCGATTTTTTTTATTTATGGCGTGACAGTGAAAACCGAGAATAATTTCAAAATTGTTTTGTTTTTGTTGTATTTTTTAAAGCACCTTAAAACTTCACCCGAAATTTTCTCGAAAACGCTTCCATAGAAATTCTTAACATTTTGCAGACCTAAAAACAAGTATGTCAGGTCGAAAAGCCAGCGTTTTCCAAAATTATCCCTCGATGATAAGTAATTCGATCAGTTTTTGTAAAATGGGGGATGACGCCATTGCGTTGCTATGGTAACTCGGATTTCAATCAAATTTAACTCATCTGAAACTTTAATCTTTCTCTAGTACAGCTGCTGTAGCAATCGATTTTCCGTTGGATTGTTTATGGTGTTACACAAGTTTCTCAAAGTTGAAAGGTAGTTTAATTAATTATTTTAATTTTATTTTCGTCAGCAAAGGCATCTTTGACTGTCTGTTCCCTATGATGATGTGTGACTGGTTCAAGTTTATGGTGTCCATTCCTCGTGACGAGCCGATGACCAAAACAGAAAGCTTCACGCAGTGGTCATGTCTATTCGCCTATATCGTGGGAGGCAGTACCTTCCTCTTTGCACCTCAGCTGTACGTGATAATCTTACAGTTGGACCTTGAGGGCCTTTCTGAGGGGTACGTTCGTTTGGCGGGGCTCGGAGTGATCGAGATTGGCCTCATTCTTTTGATCGCAGCGCGCTCCAACCACAAGATGTACCGCCACGAGGAATTGTTAACATCCGTTCTGGGCCGGCTGGTGATAGTTGATGGAATATTGCTCATGATGATCTTAAGAAATATGCTGCCCCTCTCCTTCGCCCTGTTTTACATGGTCCTTGATTCGTCCTTGCTCTCGCCACCCTGCTGATTTGGTACCGTGAGACAGAAGAAGCCTCAGTGGGCGCTTTCTTCAGTGAAATCTTCAGACCCATTTTACACTGCCGCGGGCCCAAAACAGGCGGGTCTATTTTGGGCATCTTCTGCCTCGGGGTCATCCAGTTATTTTTCTGGCTTGTTTTGGTTATAAGGCCTGATCTTGCGCAGCGCATGTTCCACTTGGATCCGTTCCAAGGGTTTTCAGGCGGATTTCTGGCCGCCTATTTTTTCCTCGTATCCATTCACGGCTTATACCACATAGTTGGTGCCAGTAATGTCAATCGTTGCTTGAGTCTCGCTTTCATTTTTTACCGAATCTCGCTCAATATCCCCGCGTTCATCGTTTTGTTTCTTGTGGATCAGATCGAGAGAAATCTCTTCATTGTTTTGATGAGCTTTGATGTGTTATTTTCCGTTATAATATTCATTTCTGTATTCTGGGAAAAGCGAAACGAAAATAACTCCAACGAAGAGATGCAAGAATTAAATACCAACCACTAGCGATCGCTTGTAGTTCGCTGACGCAAGATCGTCATAACAGTGAGATTATGGTTAGAACGATATAGAACAACTTTAGTTGTAACAATTATTAATCGAAAAGGAGGTAAACAAGGGCCTGACCTAAAGGTAACGTTTAACGTTTAACGTTGAATCAAATTATTGAGCTTGCTTTAGAAATGCCGCTACGTAAAGTTGGAAGAATGACATTCAACTCCCTCGCCCCCCTTCCTCCCCCTCCCACCTTCGGGCCGCTAACATGCAAACGAAGGTATTTTAAGTGATAAAATCAAAACAGCCGAAGTGTTTTTCACGATTCTAGTATCGGCATCAGTTAATGTTCTTGTCAACAGGACAGGGTGACGCCATATCAAGTGGTCTCGTTTCATAACACCTGTTTTGACAAATGTTTCGTCGGTTAGCATTGTTGCCACATACTAATAACGTGGAGTCTAAGTCTATTTTTTTAGTTTTTAGCTGGAGACGAGTTTGACTTTTACACCAAATTGACTCAGATCACAGGAGAAATGTTACAAATAACTTACCCGGCAAGGATGATGTTTTTAAAGATAGGAAATGATTTCTGCTGTAAACAAACAAGGCCTTGTTTTGATCTGAGATTCAATAAGAAACTATTCATTGTTCAAAACGGACAAGTACAAATGTGGTTATGAGCAAAATTTGTTTAAAATTTGTCATGATTCCATGTTAAATTTTAATTGACCCATTTAGGTAGCTATAAAGAGTTGTTCAGTTATGTAATGATGCAAACTTCAAAACGTTTGGCATTCATGGGGGACCGAAAAACTACGGGTCATTTACAACGCATTACGAACAGGCTTGGTTGTTAGCGAAACCCGGCGTTATAAGCAACACAATTGCAAGATGATATACTGAACAACTAAACAATATGTAACTGCCATCGAATTGACAATTGACTGCTTTGTTCAAATATCCCTTTGTTTTTCTCAATCATGCAGTTAATTCCAAAGAAAGTGCTTATGACGTAATATCATTGCGGTAAATACATGTCTGGTAAAAAATATCACGAGAAATGTGCTGTTGTTGTTTTTGAAAGAGTTGACTTGACCTTGGATTACAACCAAGCTCAGTTCAAGATATGTAAGTAATGTTATGTTGAAGTTTCTAAGGACGAAAGTTAATGAATAAAAATACTTTGATTTGTTTGTAAAATTCAAGAGCACAAACATCATGATATTCGTCAGATAAAAGATTTTGTTTCATGACTAAACTTGTGAAGTGCACAATATTAAAACAATTGAATATGGCGACTTAGTAGACTCTTCTTGCAAGACAATATATACTAAGTATGACATCGCAATTTCCGAATGAACGTTAATTCTTTTTTCGACACGAAAACGACATTACTGTGCACATTCAGTCTACGGAAATAAATTGAAATGGTTTTGTCGGAGAAAATAGCAGTGATTTGCAAGAATGTTCAGTCTGAATATCCAGTTTTGTTTACGCGGAGTGATTCAGAGTTTTATTTCTATCGCATGTGACCACAGACAAACAGGAAGTTGCTACAACATAGTAATTAGCTAAGTGAAAGGTCCACTTTTTCTATTAACTTTCTTGTTCGCACGAAAGCACTGAAAATCACACTGAACAATACGCCTCCATTTTAAAAGAAGGGCAAACATGACAAAAATTACAGTGTTTGTATGTTTGTATGAAACTCCGATGTGAAACAATTTCCGTGAAAGTTACGTAAAATGTTCATGTCAGATTTTATTTATATTTAGAGAGAATTGTATTTTTAGAGAGAATTATATTTAGAGAGAATTAATCACTTTTAAGTGTCCCGGCGCTCATTTAAAATTTCACAAGTCCACGTATAAATAAAAAAAACAAGGCTTGGTTTTTAGATGAAGTAACGTTCACAGTTTGAAAGTATAAAGCACTTTGCAAGTAACATGGAAATTACAAACAAACAAACAAGCACAGACTAGGAAAACTCACACAGGCTACGGGCCAAACGTTGAACTTTTCATGTGTCATATAACAATTTTTATTTTCTCGATCGTGTACGACAATAAATATATTATTTTCCTTCCTATTCAAACACTGGTACGTCAGTTTTTTGAACAAGAAGACTTGTCAAGAACATCTTTTCAAGGAACTGAAGCAAAACTTGCCCGTGTGTACCTTTCGACTGAGGAAACTTACGAATAAATCTATGACGTTTTGGGATTTTCCGCTGTACAAATGGTATTGTGGCTTCAAGGAGAAAAACCTGTCAATAGAACTTTGTTATTAGTTTACACCAGGAAATAAAACTTGTCAAAGGAGATATATTAAGGAAAACGTGCTGTCCGTTCACACAATCAAATAAAAATTGTAGTACACTTGTGACACTTGTGAAGGAAAAATTAACGTAACGTTAACAGGGGACTGGGCCCGAGTATGTAAATCTAATCGAATCAAGTACGCTGACCAAGTTTGAGCTTTCTTTTTCTTGGACAATATGTCTTGAGTTTCCAGATATATTTAACAATTATTCGCCGAAGGCGAAGTGAATATTGATGAATATTTATCGAGACGAAGTCGAGGTAAATATTCACCAATAATCACGAGTCTGAGGAGAATAATTGTTCTAGGGAAAATGTCGAATTTCTCCGACGAAAATAGAAAAAGACGAAAATGTATTGCCAGCTGAGACAAAAAAAACTTGAACTTTGCGGCGGTATTTCCAAATAAGGTAGAACGGGTCAGTACTGCCCGTGAGACCGAGGGAGTAGTGGTTTGAAAACAATCATAAGAAAAAAATATAGAAAAACAGTAATTTTTCACGAAGATGCGCGAAGACCCTTGTTATATTAAACATTTTCCAAATATCGCCAACCACTTTGTTACCCGTGATAAGATGAGATAATTTTTATTATACAGGTCTACAGAGGTACAGGGCTGATATTTAAAAGAGTTCTGCAGCTAAAATTAATTACTCAAGTATCTAAATTTAAACAAAGCATACCTGAGCATAAAAAAGTATACAAACTGAAACAAAAGTTTCGAAAAGATCCAAATTACAAATGTACACGCAAAAACTAACAAGCCACAAAGATGCAACCAAAGATAGATTAAATTTCATAAAATATGGATAAAAATCCATTCAAGAATTTTAAGTGTATACAAAGGACCGTTCAAGGCCGTGAAATCATGTATTCCAAAAACATGTCGTCACACAAGAGTTTCTACTTGAACACTCCGTTTGACGTTCAGCTGACAATTCCTGTCGTGATGATAGAAAATTAAATACGGTATAAAAGATTACAAAAGAAAATGTTTATGTATCATGGCGTTTAACTTGTTTAGGAGAAAGCTCTGAAATTCCACCGATGGATTTTATGGCAAGTAACCATGGAAACTACAGTGTTTCTTGTTTTAATCAAATTGCTACATATAACTACGGTTGCAATTAAATCCTATTTATGTAACTTTTCCCAGGAATACTGGGCAGATATAATCGGAAATCGCAAGCCTGACAGAATTAGCAACACAATTTGGAATTCCCGTCAGTTTCCAATATTCTAACTTCAAATTCCAGAGTTTATAATGACATGAACTTCCGAAGCTTGCTTTATCGAAGCGGAAACGTTGGAAAAGCCAAATCATTCTATTTTTTCTAAATATATCTCGTTGCCTAGTTTCCGAAAGAAAACCATTTGAAGTCAACTGAGTGACAATCATCTCTGTGCTAGTATCCGACTATTTTTAGCACGTTTCCACATCTAGGAACCTATTTTTAGACATAGAAATGTTGTGCCAAACGTCATTCACCCGCATTGCATGCTGATAAGACTAACAAATAAACAAAAACCTGTTTGTAGTTATTGTATTTTTACTACAACCAAATATCACAAGATATATATATGCAGAAACACAAAGAAATGATGTAGCCACGTTCTTATATTCAAAAATGTTTTTCATCTTTGGCGAGCTATATTTATTCTGTAAATCTTATCTGAAACTCAGAAGGAAATTGTTAAGAAGTTTGGTTTCTTATGAAACCGTATCAGAGAGGCATCTTTTGTGTAATGACTGAATATATTGGAGAATATATTGCGCAGAGCACGTTTACAACTTGAACAAAGATTCAGACACTGATGGAGGATTCTGATTGGTTAACCACCGTGGGACGACTTTGTTTCAAAGTTTACAATACTAATGCGCCACAGCATGTTCCACAGAGTTGCTAAAAATAGAATTTTCCTAACAGAGTTAAGATGGCGAAGATACTGAGTTAACCGCAAAGGCATTTTTTTCAAAATGTGAACAATGTAGTTTATTACTGTATACAAATCTTCATTGACAACTTGTCTGCTTTGTTTGTGAGTAAATTGTAACGGTTTTTGTCTTTGTTTTTGTTGTTGTTGTTGTTGTGAATCACCAGTGGCGGATAAATCAAAAGAGTTTCGGTCAGATAAACACTCCATGATTTTAATTTTCGGCATGGATAGAAATGAAAACATCGACGCTGCTAGAAAGAGAAGCTTCAAATTCGTGGAATTCCAGAGTTTGAGAGATCCTTCTCAAATATACTATTTTTCCTCGTTACAGAGCAAAGATGGCGAATATACTGAGTTATTGTTAACCACAAAGCATTTTTCCAACATGTGAACAATGCAGTTATATAAATCTTCATTGAAAACTAGTCTTCTTGGTTTGTAAGTAAATTGTAACGGTTGTTTTTGTTCTTCTCTATCTGTTTTTCTGTGAAACTTAAGCTGGTTTATTACATGTTATTAATACATCCGTATGATCATAGCTTGATCTTAGCTTGAGTAAGCTATTCTCGGGTCAGGAAGCGGGATTCATATCGAAGTAAACATAACCACGGACACGGAAACATTTCTGAGGCCTTATGGAAGTTTAACGCACTGGATAAATGGATAAATAGACTTCTCGCAGTCTCTATTTTTCGCTAGAGACTGCTCGCAGTCTAATGGATAAACAGAGATGGATAATGTCGTTAAAAAATGCAACTATCTTTTATTTCACCTTTTTTGAAGTTTATCATATTCTTTGTGAGTCTTGTTTGAGACAAGTCACAAAAACCAATGCGCTTCAGTGTCTTCTGTAATTAAGGTACCATTGAATTTACACGGTTGTTTTGATATTTTTTGCGGCCATGTTTGTGGATTCATTGAGCAGATCATTGAGTTAAAAATCAGTTATGTAATTTCTAGTGTAATCGTTTAATATTTAATGATAAACAGGAACGGTTTTGAACTCAGTGAAAGTTGATTCGTTCATGAATACCGAATCACGTTGCTTGCAATTTCTAACCAGGTTTTCGACTATTTCAATTATAGATTCGTTTATAAAGATTCGTCGAGGGCATCGATACAGTTTCCTTCAAATTGCCCAGACAAAAATTGTCAAGTTTTGCTCGTCATACTTTGCTGAAAAAGCCAAAGAAAAGTATCTAAAAAAGACAATTAATTCTCACTGAAACTAGGGATTACAGTTTTTGATTGATTTTTTTTGATTGATTGACCTGTGACTAATGTCAGTTGAGTTAAAAGTAATTAGAATGTTGATTCAGACTGACCATAACAGCACCCGAATAGATGAAGAACATTGCGGATCATGTTCACAAAAAGAGTGATTCTGATGAAGATGTAAAAATAATTATAAAAAAATGAAAATAGTGATTGGTGACAAAGATAGCAGAAAAGGACTGTCATTTTCATATAAAATTATTATTATTTTATTAATTTTCTTTTTAAAAAAACCGGGAATGGATAATAAATTTAGCCGAAGAAGAGTTATTGAAAACATTTGTAAGGTAGAAACTATAGGGCTTTCCTTTTAGTCAACTAACTTAAACAGTGTGGCAGTCATAATGGCACTGAAGGTCTGGCTTTTTCAATCCATTATCAAAACCTTTCTAGTTTGGAGTTTCGTCAAGCTAAAAAAATATATAAAAAATGAAAGCAAACCGAAACAAACGCAATTCAACCCAACACAATGTAATTTTCATCTGCATTGAAAGCCATTTCAACTACTCAAGAAAGTGCTTTTTTAGTTTTTAATGCCATCTAAACATAGAACAAGTTTGAGAAATATTTCTTTCATTGACGATCGTAAAATGCGTAAAAGATCAGCAGTGCCAGATTGCGGCTCGGAAAGTTTCCCAGGCACAATATAAATCTGCGTTATAAGTCCATTAGTGAATATTGGTTTTTGTGCAAGAAACGCGACCATAGAGTCGCACGATTGCCAAGTACTGCGGAATAATGAACAAATTTGCCAAACAAAAGAAGGGTAAAAGCTGTAAAGGTGATCGTGGAATAAAAGCCTTGACCAGGTACGAACTGGTGGCGAGCTTAATTGCTTCTTAAAACAGGAAATGTGCGAGAAAGTTACACTATGACATTAGAGGACGAAGAACTGAATGAATGAAAATTATTCAATAATGCACCATCCTCTTATCTGTTTAGTGTGAGCTGATCTCTTGTTGTATCCATTCTTTAGTGCTTCGTCGATTATTGTCGCAAAGATTTGTCAAATTATCATGTGAAAGTTGTTACTCTTCGACAAATTTCTAATCCACTATACGCTGAAATAGGCTTTCGGAAAAAAAAATACATCGCAGCAAAATCTAGGCTTAATTGTTAAAAATTGGCTTCGAAACTCATGTAGTTTTTTCTTAAGAAATGTTCTATTGAAGCAATTCTATCGTCAATAAAGAGTAAAGAATGAAATGTGGCGATAAGGTAAATGTTGTATGTTTACATGTTGGGTTTATGTTGGCCGTGTTTATGATTTGAGCGGGTTCCATTTTGATGCATGTTGAACCATTGAATATTAGTTTCAAATCAACGTTTATGTCCCCTACTGCGTTTGATTTTTATCTGAGTGCTGGCCTTCTCGATCCTTCTCAATGGCCGGACAATCTTTGATAAAAAATGTTTTGATATTCACGATTTGTGACTCAACTGTGATTGATGTGTCATAAATCGTAAACGCGTAACAATTCACAAAGCAATGACTGAATCAGTTCATAAAGGCCAACAAAAATTGAACAGATTAATAAAACAAAACCTCAGGTGCAAATATGAGTTACAACAGCTCTTTATCTAAAAATTATCTATTTTCATTTTAGGTTTAGATGGAACTATAAGAGGATTTATAAAGGGAACAGTCTGCGAACGACAACAACGACAAAAAAATAATGAAATTATAATTCGCTGATTGTCTCTATTTTCGGCTGGTTCTTCATGGTCTGAATTCAAATGAGCGGTAGATTTTGCATCAAAAGAAATTAGAAACGGTGCAAGCCTTTAAACTATAATATTCAGTGCTTCTGTGAATAAACGAAATCAGTATGGTATTCGTGGAAAAAAGCCATTGATTTTAGTTGAAATTAGGAGTTTTTTGATTCGTGATTTCCTACAATTCGTTTCACACCGTAACATTAATCTTTAACGTTTTAAAATTACCGATATAATTTTCTTTGTTAAAAGACACATCCTGTATCCACTTCAGGCATAAAGCGTTAAGCTGATAAATTTTGCATAGTCACTCATTGCCACCAGAAACCTGGCTTCCTTCCTTCTTTTAATCGAAGCCGCGACGTTATTTTATTTATCACTCTTGTTCAACAAGGTTTTGTCACTTTGAAACAATTCTTCTTTTATGTATCTGAGCTAAAAGGAAAGTCAAACTTAATGCAGTGCGTGCGAAACTAACAGCTTTGTTATATGAAAACACAATTGATAAAATATAAAATTTACGTGACAAGATGGAAAACATCAGAGGCGTGTTGTTGAAGCCAATTTCTGCCTGTGTCTCGCATGGAAGGTCTCTGAAAGACGTTGTCGACTCCTTTTAACCGAGTAACGAGTCCCTGATAATGAATCGGTAGTGTAGCTTCCTTTGTTCGTAGTTAAAAAAGCTTTTGTTTCTTGACATAATAACGTACTGATGAAATATTTCAAGTGGTGGCTTAAAAACTTCGAAGGGTTTTTCAATTAAAATATGGTCGAATTCACTGCTAACAAGTAACGCCCTACGCTGTATACTATCTCTTCTTCCGGTTTGACCAGGTTTGGGCTGTTTTTTTTGTTTGAAACAGCGAACGATCATTTTGTGAAGTTTTCAAGAAGTTTCTGTCAGTTTTTTAAGTGCTGAAATATCTTTTTTCTTCTAGATAATTCGTATTTAAATCCCGTTATCAGTACCGTTGTATTGTACATTTATTTGCCTTATCTTATCCGTAGTTCAAAGGTGAGACATGTATTCATCGTTCTGGTATATTCAATAACATTTTATTATTTCAAAGTCATGTTCATGATCACTGAAATTTTGTCCAAATTGATTTTTGAGCCTTTTGTGTTTTTGTTCAAGCCGACATTAGTTTTCGTGTGGTATGAATCAACCGGAATGGCTATTCTAAGCCCTTTGATCGAAATTAATCATTTCCTCTCTCCATCCTTTGTCTATATATAAGTATGTTAGTATTTAAAGAACAACTAACTAACTGAAAAAGTGTCAAAGAACAAAGACAATTTTACCAGAAAGAGAAACAGGTCCCATTCGATTTATGAGAATACTGTGTGGTTCAATATTTTAGCCTGACACGTCTTCGAAAACGATAAAGTTGCATGACGTTGCGTGGGGCAAACTACCCCATTAAGCTTGTTTAAACTTCTTTGCTTGTAGAATCCCCCGAATAAACAATATCTTACAATGGATCTGATATACCAAATACGAAATATTCTTTGATATTCTAACATCCAGTTTGATAGATTTCTCAGTGTAATTTACAATAAAAATATTTCAATGAAGATATTGAGTCTTGCTAGCACCAACATCCTGACGTAATGACCTCTTCCTCTTTTTAACTTTAACATTCTGTTCTGAAGAGTTTTATACTCAAATATACTGAAATATTACTTTGCGAGTTTTTGATAAAGAAAAAAATTCCTTTATTCCACTTTTGGTCGCTTTTTTTCCATACTGATTTCTAATGTTACTCAGTGGTAAATACACCAAGCCCGATTTAAAGCTAAACACATCAACGTTTTCAAATGAATGATACCTTTATGTTTCTCAGCCGCAAAAGTTATTTCAAGAAATGGCCACAAGCTTGATCTAGGAAGAGCTGCAATGACAAATGTAGAGAAATTCTAAAGTCAAAGACAATTACGATTCTGACAAGTTTGTTTTGTGTTTTATATCGTTCTGTTTTCCCAAACTTGACGCCTCAAACCAAACGAGTTTTCACTTCACGTAGTTGATCCCCAACAAGTGATAAAGTTTGTTCTAAACAACGATTAATGCGCAGCGAAACGGACACAAATTAACCAGGAAACCGCAATTAAAGTTGATCAGGGTTTATTGAACAGTCAGATAAGCTTACCGTATTTTTTTACTAGGTTTTACATGTCTAAACGCTAGAGTTTTTGTCATTTGCTCGACTACATCCTACAGTTATTGCGCCATGCATTGTTCACTTACAAGACAACGGCGCAAAGAAACTCAATACTTTACACAATACTTTCCCGAACACAACTTTCAAATCGTATCAGGATTCTAAGGAAAAAAACATGCTCTAACCTACACGATAACAAAACGTCTTTCAAATAAATTTATCTGCACAATATAAGATAATATATATAAAACAACTAATTTTCTCCATGAAATTCTTTCAAGCTTTGCAAATGAGTTGTTAGCTTTTTGCTCTGAATGAGTAAATTAACAAATCTGTAATTATTATATATCCTTTTCGTTGTGTATTCCACGTTAATTTGTTGTAAAAGTTCCTTTACTTTCATTGAAAGAAACTATTTACAAAACTGATATGTGTTCAATTCATTTGAATTCCCTATAACAGGAACAATTCCTTAATTCGACATAGTCAAATACGCTGGAATTATATTTTACACTCTATATATCCTTTTTTTTTTCTCGACTCGTTTCGAGCAACGCTAAAATACAATAGATAAATTCAACAGCACAAATTATAATAATCTCTCTTTCTCAAGCGTTCATCCCGTGTAATGCCTCTAGACACTGTTCTTTTATTGTTTAAAATCTCCGCGATTAAACAGTCTAGTGACCAGGGACAGCGACAACAGTTCCATCTGGCGCGTCAAAACGTCGTTCAGTGGATTCAAGAAGAGGTCCAAATACGTCGATGGACACCAACTTCAAACTTATTTTCCAAAGAGTGAAAATGTCTCAATTAGCAGGCAAGCCTGTAATTGTATGGGAAGATAAGTCGTGTCGGCTCAGATGCGTGCATCCGATCAAAACCGGGCGAAGGAGAGAGATATTCACCAGAATGTGTCGGGTATGAGTTGTACACAAGACTTGGCTCAAACTGGCGAGGGTAAACTGGTAGCAGTAAACCTCCTTCTCGTTGTCCTCTATCTGGCGCTAACAGGCTGGCCATGTCAAACGACTTGCGCTTTTCTTGGTGATAGACGTTTTCCACTTTGTTTGTGGCGGTGGCTTCTTCCTCTTTTTGGCCCTCGCACTCGGTCGTTGAGCATTCGACAACCAGTTCATCTTGATCTTCGGAGACCTTTCCCACCTCCTCGCTGCTCTCGGCTTTGCAGATAACAACATCGTCTTTGGATGATTCGCTGGATGTCCGTCGGCTCTTGTGTGATCGTTTCTGGATTCTCCTCCGCCTGAAGTCGCCTCGTCTGAAGTCATCATAGTACATAGAACTGATGGCCCAGAAATGGCCTTTCCCATTTGGACTGCGGCCGGCTTTGACGAAGCAGTCGTTTAAGGAAAGGTTATGACGGATGCTGTTCCTCCAACCAGTGCCCTTGTTTCTGAAGTAAGGGTAATGTGTGAGGATATAGTTGTAGATATCACTCAAAATCAGTTTTTCCTCGGGCGCGCTTAAGATCGCCTCAGCGATGAGTCCAATGTAAGACTGACTCGGCTTCTCTTCATCAGAACACGAAGCGAATCGGAACTGGTGGAATCGTTCTTTCCAAAGAGACGGGTAAGCCGGTCCTCCGAAAGAACACATTGGCCAGAGAGGCGGACTTGACGGCTTTAAGACATGGTCCATGGCCGAAGGACTGAACGTGGGTGAGTATGGTCCCCAAACTGACCAAAAATGACGAGAAAAAGGCAAGTTTGAATTGCGATTTCTCCAGTGGAACTCGTCTCTGTCAGCTCCATCGACTTCACTGGGTGGCGACTTTGGCATCGCGACGGGTGTAAAGGCCGAAGCGCCGGCTTCGGTTGACGAAATCATCATTGGTCTTAAAGGCTTTGACTGAAGTGATGTTTCTGGTGTAAAGTCTGTCGAAATTCTGCTTTGGGTACTTTGTCGTTGCTTGCTTTTGTAGTTGAGAGCACGATTGTTGTGATGTGATGTGATTGGCTCTCCGTGTATCAATACACGCCACATAATGGCACTAGTATTGTGTTATCTGTGGGCAGTTGAACTTGCTATATAACGCTTGTTCCTGCCGAGGCATCGATATCATCACGTAGACATAAAGAAAAGAAATTCAGCACCGCCTTGGCACTAGACGACGTTTCCGCGATCGTGTAAATATTTTTGTAAGCAGGATTCCTCAGCGAACGGGTTGGGTGTGCGAAGGAATAGTCTGTAATCAAATTCTCTTAGCGTTTAGACTAGCGTTAATTAATATCCACGCCTACATTGTTTAAGGTTGGCACTAACAAGGGTTATTCATCACCTCCACTATAATTTCCTGTCAAAACACAGCTATGTTTGTTATTTATCATAGCGGGTGGCACATAGATGTTCCATTTTGTTTGCGGTTCTGAAGCGATCCTGAGATGAATAACCCATAAACACTACCATTATTGTATCACCGGGGTGGTCTTGTACCGCATCCAACGCCCAGGAGAGTTATCCACCCTTTTATTAACAGTTCATTTCCAGTAGCGCTTTTTTCGGTTGTGACACAAACAAAGCAATTAATGCTCAGTAAAATATTGGCCGACATATTTTTTATGCTTACTGCTCATTTAGGAAGTCGATCGGTTGGAACGCAATGACTGAATCGAATGATTTTAACGATTGATTTGGTCAGTGAACCGCACTACCCGATGGTCTACTGAAAATAAAGGAAAGCTCTTGTAGGAAATTCAACGCATTAAGTTAAGACGCTAAGCCTTATTTTTTGGAGTGCGTTTTTCCGGCTTTTAAAAAGTTACGTTTAATTTCTTTTAATCCATTAGAAATTTGGAATATTCTGCGATGAATATTCGGGAAGACACGATTTGGCTTTAACAATCAAAGAAACCGCTTCACTGAATGTTCCAAAGTGACCACTAATCCACTGATATCGCCATGTTATTTTGCGTGTTTTTGAATACACCATTAGCAAGCGTATTCAAATAAACCGTGAATACGGTATTGTTCTCTTGGTTCCGTGGGATTCAGAAGGTGATGTCCAATTGGTTTCTATTGTTAGGTATGTGCTAAGATTAACAACCTTTTAACGAGAATGGATGTACCGATATTGGCTCGTTGGCGGTATAAAAACAAATATTTGCTTAGATGAGGTTAGTGCGCTTTGGAAAAAAATCGCTTCAAAAAAATTGACAAACTTTCTCACGGTAGCGGTATAACAATGCGGTAAAAACAACAATTAGGTAATGATTTGTCAAACGGGGGACAAATTTACGACATTTTACAGACTCATTTCCAGACAACCTCCAACACTAAGGACCGAAATAGACTGGACATCTTTGTTAGGCTACGTTTTGGACCCAGTTAAATGTACTGACAAATTAAATAGAAAAACATTTATCCGAACTTGTGCTCAAATCTTGCGTTCAATTATTTCTTCCAGGATGTTCAAAAATAACTTGCTTGGAATATTTTTAAAACCGCAGGTGTAATTAGTACTAGTATAAATGACTAAATTTAGCAGCGAAAGCTTTGCGATATTACGGTTGTATTTGCAGTTTAAGTTCAAAAGGGTTTCGCCCCTCTCACAAGGGGTCAAGTCGTGGTGATATCTGATATCTTCCAGTAATGTCCTCATCAGCACACAAAAGAGACATTTGAGTTAAGTTGGAATATTGAGCTCGTTCTGAGCACCTTGAAATAAAGTTCCTGGCTAAGTTTATAGGGGAAATTAGAAATAGCTGAAAATGTTGTAAAATTTAGAGGGCTCTAACATCCATCTATACTCTCTGTGGCAAGCATAATTCATTGCCGAAAATTTTATCACCATTAGGGACAAGTTTATTTTCACCAAACGCAGAGTACAACTTTTCAGGCTTAACTAATTGTTGCACATTGTATCGCAAACTTTCTAGTATTACAAAGTGTATACTCGGCTTTCAGCGGCCATATTGTCGATGGAGTTTTCAACATTTCTCAACAGTCTCAAGAACTTGTCGATATCAAGCTGAAACGTGCTTTAAGCACGTATCACGTCTGTGAAACCAAGTCATGCCGAATAATTAAATTTTATATTGCCTCCACAACAAATGTGAGTTTTTTTTAAATAACCTGCGATTTTACTGAATATCAAGCTATATGAGATGAGGAATTTTGCATTGGTGCAATCAATAGATAATTACAGAAAAAAATTGCATCGTAATGATAACTAATGATTTTTGCATTGTGACTTCAGTTACAGTTCCATAGTTGCGTTCCTTTTTTTTTGCAAAAAAGAATTGCGTTCCTTTAAAAATGTGGTTACCTTTTTAGTTACATATCTCGGGTATATTGGATAGTGGAAATGCCCAGAAGCCCTTTGGCAAACATTTTAAACATGGGAGGAATTTTCCAGGCGCATCCTTTCAACAATCGCGTGACAGTTGAGTTTCAGACTCAATAAACCAATCAGTGAACGACAAATCCGATATCAACACTGCGAAATCATACAGACTGGTTTAGAGCTTTAGTTAGAGCTTGAAGATTGGTCATCTGATGTAACTGAATTATCACAACGAATTGTTCTTTTTGGACAAAGTTTACTAAGAAAACTCTGCTTGAGATGGCAAACCACGCAGCAGGCAACGGAAGAAAACGTTGCGTACAATATTGGGTATCATTTCTAGTGTTCTGTGTCCTGTTGATTTCGGCTCCCAGATCACAAACGATCTTGCAACAACAAACTTATAACCGCATTCCAGAGGTTTCCCCACTTTCATGTTAGGATACTGCCCCCTGGTAACTCCCTGGGGGTCACAGCTAAGTTTGTTCGTGTTTGTATGGACTTTGATCGAAAAGTGAACTGATTCCAGAAGATTTTCAATTCGCCTTTTTCAATAAAATTTTCAATTCATCTTTGGGTAGTATCTGACCTGGTTTTATTGCGGCAGCAAACTATAAAAATGCCGCCAAAGCAGTTTACCGATTACAGGACGTGACAACCCCAAATAAGGTTACCATACCGATGCAAATGTTATTTTGGTACAATAAAAGGAAGCTCATACCTTATTGTAAGAAATTAGTCAATTTTGCAAACGCACTGCTCGCGGTAATGTACGAAAGAGCCAATGGTTCATGTCATGTATTTTTCAGTTCATTTCTACTAATGTCGTCATTACAAATGAACCGAAAAACGTTTACTTTTTCAATATCACTCAACATAGTTTGCAACTTTGCAATTTAATACAGTATTCACATTCCAAAAAACGACGGAACGTGAGTTGAATTTTTGGCGACTTGAGGTAAATTAAAGATTCTTTTCATACCCGAGGGGGAAATTACGCCATCGGATAAGTGCACGTGGTCATACAACACAATTTGGCTCATTCTTATTTCGAACCAACGCGATCATAATTATAGGTTTCATTGCCTGATATGTTGATTTTCGGCTGCAAACTGCTGCCCCCAGGGCTTAAATTACATCTTTTATACTATGCTGCGGTTTTCGTTTCCGTGTAACTAACGAAAACTACACTCACTAATCGTGTTGAAAACAATCATGTTCAAACATATGAATGAGTGATTGTTTTCCGGCTAGGAGCAAACGTGCATGAACTCATCAGAAAATATATATATATCATTGGTTTCTACGAATTGCACTTCAAATTTGGATCTTTGCCCATCGTTATGGTGTTTTTTTTTTCTGTAAACTGAGATAAACAACTTCACCGTTTCTTCGAGTAAACCGTCGTCTCATTTATGTTTTAAACTTCATGGGAGGGAAACTACTCATTAGCTTAGTCACGTCAGTAAAGTTTCGTCGAGTTTTCTCTACTCTTTAATCTCAATCCTTCGTCCATTTGTTTCCTTTGTTCTTATAAGCACCATCCATTTATTATATTCGTTAATCTTTATTTGATATTTGTTTCATACCACTCGCTTTGTTTAACCGAATATTTGCAATTTAATTTCATTTACGATAGTTAACCAACCATTAAATCACGTACATTAGGCTGGCCAGCTGAAATCAACCGGCGTCCATCACAATTCAGTCCTCTTCCTCGCTTTTTGCGTACGTTTATGGTTTTAGAAAAACTCCTTTCCCGAAATATCATCAGCATAGTTTGCATGTCTACTTGGGGGGGGGGGGGGGGGGGGGGGGGGAAAGAGAGAGAGAGAGATCACTACTGGAATTTAAAGGATCTAGCCAAGTATTAAACATCTTTTTCATTATAACTAAGTGACTCATTGTATGTGAAGTTTTGAATGTAAGAAAATGAATTGTTATAATCAAATCCTCTACAAGTTTCGGAAAGTTTATTATTATATCCTCTAATATTTGTCACAACAATTCTAGTTAGCTCAATGACCCTTAATAACAACTAATGAAAATATGAAATGAATGAAATAAACAATGATTTGAACTTGACATACGACGTTGTTTTCTGTTAACCAAAGTTCAGCTGTCCTCTATTCCGAGATAAAAATCTTTCCAATTGAAATAAACAGCCGAACAGCATTGGCAAGAACGTCATCAGTTCTTAACGAGTGTGCGGCTCGTTAGTAAGATATTTGTTTCTTCTAAAGATAACACATCTTTATTTATTTGTATACATACGCAGTTTTATCAGCGACACACGAGGCATATTGCACGAAGTGCTCAGTGACGCATTTGATGGGGTTCTGTTTCTAAATATGGGACAAATTCCCATATTTAGATACCATGCAAACATTCAATTGCTTTCGAATAAACAAATGAGCATGCAATCTTCGTTTTGCCGTATGACTGAAGGTGTAGTAGAAGAGTGCATGGAAAACAAAGATTGAATGTTTTCAATACTTGTATAATATAAACCAAGCTATGTGTCAACCGACGTTCGACCAATGGGAACAGGCGTACTTTCGTGACCTTGCTTCTTTGCGTTAAAAAATATTGTGAAAACAATACTTGCTTTTTCGGTCAAAATAAAGGTTTCGCGTGACGCATTCTTCGGTTTTCTTTGCGAAATATAGGACGCAATTCTTGATTTGGGGATTTGTAACTGCAATCATCTTACCTAATACTGCGTTTTACGTAGTTGATACGTGTAATTACGTTGTTTGAATGAGATGCTCTTCATAACTTGCACGAGATCGCCAGCCACTCACGCGAACTGCCAAATCTTCAAATAAACCGATAACGAACATGAATTTTGACTGAAAACATCTATCTATACTGCTAAACAACTTGAAACGTCTTGAAAATTGTAAGTGGTTTCGGCTGCCGCAGCTGTGAACGTGCCAATCCAAAGATTGATACTGAGCAACTTGCAAAAGTTCAGAGTGGTTTGGCTTCCGAAAGGGAAGCAGTTGCATGCTTTGAGCGTTGAAGCACTGATTTCGGAATCTGTAGAAGCCAGTATGATGCAATGATAAACAGTGGTTGCTACGGGAAGTCATTCGCTCGCAAGGAAGGAAGTTTTATCGGAAACTGTATTGCATGTCTTCCTCCCTTAAAATCAGTTCAGTGCCGTTTACTATTAAACCCTTAGCTACCCTCTGTTTAAACTTACTTTGTTAAAGTTTCATTTCTTAATAGAGAAACACCAGAATAGCCGAAACGTTTTATAATTAAGGTGAAAGACAGTTATTTTGTAGTGTTTTTAAAAACATGATATTTTTTGAACGAGTACCCACTGAAGATATTGCTGCAAAATCAAAATCAATTGATGTGTGACAAACGTATTGTCTGTCGGAACAATTCTGTTGATTTGTCGGTGTATATGAAGTTTTTATTTTGTTTACTGTTAAATAAATGCTATAGCAACTGGTCGCGTGTCCAACTCCGTAAGCAAAAAAATACAAATATGAAAACAACCTCAGTTGCAACATACAGAAAAAGTAGAATAAAATATATAGTTTTATTCAAAGCTGTTATACACGTGTAGGCGGCGTAAATTGACCAGAGTAATACAAGCTTAGCATATGTTATAGAGCAAGGTCACTCACTACAGTGCCCGGCATAAGTGGTATTGTCTTAACTACATCGTGAATTGTTTAGATATTGTGTACTTTGACGAGTTTGTCATGAAACGAAAATCGCTTACATCTTCCGAATATCTTGTTTGCACTCTTGAAATTACAAACAAATTAACAGATTTTTCCCTACCCGAGAGAAAACAATCAGAAATGTGGGTGGTGGATCGATTAGCTCTCAAAACGTTGAAAAGAACAATGGCAGAAAATTGAATCTATCGCAAATGATATTTTGTGGTGTAGAAGCATCCTACGGAGCGATATCTTTCCGGAAAAGAGCCCTGGTGACTAGTTCGATATTTTTCCTACACTGGCTTCGAAGAGGAAAAATAAAACGGAAATTGAACAATGTGAAACAGTCTTCAAATACCAATGATTACAGAAGTAATATCTCAGGTTTGTCGCTCGACAGATGGAATCCAGTTAATGATCATTGATGTTACAGTAAATTGCATTTAGCATGAACAAAACAAATTGATGGACGAGTTTGTCGCTATAAAATGCTTCGCTGACCCCACGCCCCAACTCATATTTTGCGTTTCAAATCATTCCGAAAGTTATCGCACTTCCATGAACTCGCAGATGAGACACAGAGAGTGTCAGTAAACTCTTCGTATCTTGATATAGCGTTTCTATTTCATGGAATTCATTACCTTTGTCGGTATAAATAAATATGTCGGTATAACTACAGTCACAACCTTCTGAACCTTGCCAAACTAATTTACTCAGAAAGAATTTACTAGTAGCGCCGACTCAATACGGACGGGCACGCTGTGTAACCAAGCGTCAACTGAAAAAGGGCGGGAAAATTGACGGTATCATCTAACAAAACACCATCAAAACAAACCACTTGTAAACAACGGGCGGGGGCTGCCAGACGGTTTCGTGAGAGTTTGGATCACAGTACACGATACAAGATCTAAATAACCGTGGGAAACACTTGTTGGTTTTCTCGTAAACAAGCATAAAAATGTCAGTTTAACTTGTGAGCCGGCTTCTTCTGTCATTCAAGAGAAATTTCAATAATTATCAGATGCTTACATTGAATATTGGTCAGACAAGGAATGTCTGACCCATGATGAAGACCGCGGATATAAACCTACAAGTTATAGCGTGGGATAATTTTAATATCGGCAACAAGATTGCTTAATTCACGGAATTGAAACTTACTTAACGGAGAAGAGATCGAGGAACGAACTGTTTAGGGAGGAGCGAGAAACGAGAAACAGCCGATAAAAGTAGGGAAGAGCCGAGGGAGCTGAACGACGTAAAGTTAGATTAAGAAGGGAGAAAAATGAGGGGTATGCCATGGGTGTTCCTGTCTCCTCTTAACGTTGTAAATTATTTATTAATAAATACTTATCGCAGGATAATGAATTAAGAACAAAGCGCTAAACGACACTCATAGAGTGTTCCAACAAATAACTGATATGCTCGAAGTTGAAACATGATCCCCCCCAAAAAAAAAAGGATTTCAGGACACTTTTGGAGCCTAGGACTTTTATCACTCAATCACTAGTCTAGCAGTACTTTATTGATGTTAGAATCTTCCGTGTGAATAGCCTTGTCCAAATAACCTTGGCCTTGGATATGGCGTGTTCACACTCCATTCACTGATTGGTCGAGTAAGGTCCAGGCGGAGGACATGAACAGTAAGGCCTGACACACGTATTTTCCGGCTTCACAATCAACTTATACCTCACCGGGAAAATTTTCTTTTTACGCCCACTTCAAGATGGCGGCCATTTACGTTTTGTAATGTTTTAAGCAACTGAATATTGTTTCGGGTTAATCAACCATTTAAAATTTGAAGTTAACCAACGGTTTACTGTTTGGAGTTAAAAAGTGACTGGATGGCATTATGTTCTTATAAGTAACGATTTTACGATTTATTCTTAGTAAACCGGTTAGTATTTAAATATTGTTACGAGAGCACGTTATTGTTTTAAATAAAACTTAATTAGTGGTTTGGGCAGCTAGCGGCTCTACTGTGTTGTGCTAGGAAATCAGGTTATTGTGGGTTCGAAGCAACTCAATTCGCCATCTTGAAGTGGGCGTAAAAAAGAAAATTGCCCTCACCGGTTGCGGTTACTGTCATCGTTGTTAATAAACCTTTCACTCCCAGAGACTTGAGAGTCAATAAATAATGTGGTTTTACTTTTGAGTCTGTGGATAAAACTCTAGTGTGTGACCATTCAAATGAAAGCTATTGAGCAGTACTTTCAAGTGGTGCTGTTTGTTTTTGACAATTTTGCAAAATGACATTCAATAATTTTTCGTCGGTTTTGAACTTAGCACTCTTGAGAGTGAAAGGGTTAATTCTATTTTTGCTTTACGGGAGTGAAAAAAGTAAACTGTCCTGACTGTTCTTTGGGATAAAAAAGGTCTTCGAGAATGTTCACTATTTGTGCCGGGTACAACAATGAAACGTGGACTATGAGACAGAAAGAACTGACAATGAACCAATTTATGGTCATTTTAATTTTTGTTGATTTGTTTGCAAAGTTTTTCGCAAGTCAAGTCAAGAAAAGAAAACACGTCATAGATCACGTGGCACAAATCAACAGTATTGACCATCGATCTGATTGGCCCTAAGGAGAGTACAGAATCTCGCCTAATATTAATTGGTTCAGCCACGCAGTAAACACAAGAAGCCAGATAATTATTCACATGGATACCTGTTGCCTGCGACGCAAACTCCTAAGCTCGTCTGCTACCCAGGCTGGGCAAGTATGGAATAGGAAATCATTGCAACAGATGTGTCACAGGAAAAACATGTATCTGGTGTCAAGAGCGGGAAACGTCGCGTAAGAAGTGTCGCAAGATGTTGTCACTCGACACTCGATCACTAGCTAATCACATCCTTGCGATATTCTTGAAATGCACAATATATACCTTCCGATAATAATCCAGAAAATCAAGAGCCTTTTCCAGGGGTTACAGTAAAAACCCGCTTATCAGAACCCTTATTATTCTAAGGCAGGCTGAAATGGTTGATCGCGGATGTCTTGTGAGAAATCAGGCTGTTTAGGTTCTTAAATAGGTTCTTATTTTTCACAGGGTAAATACTGCTTGCTTCTGGAGTGGCCATAAAGTAAAAAGCCTGTGTTTCCCGAGTTTTACTTTTTTCCAAATAAGAACCTGTTTCATTTAGTGGTTCTTATATATTGGGTGCATTTGCTAAATTTTAGCCTGCAGGTTCTTAATTCAGTTTCTTATACGCGGATTTTTACTGTATTTTCAGAAATCTATGGTAATTATTGGCAGTAAGTTAAGTTTATCACAGTTACATGATAATCAACAACACTGCACATGCTTGGTTCATTTAATGACCAACACTACTACTGCACCATCAGGCGTTGTTACAATATATCCACCTACAGTCTCTCCCTGAGGACAATTAAATAATACAAAATGATTAAAAGTGATGATGACTGGAGATTGATACAAATTAAATATTATTAAATACATTTGACATATGATATCACGATACAACGGCTGGGAGGGACCCTCATATAAAGTGATGGGGGTGATCGTGGAGCCCCAAAAAGGTATCAGAATGTCGTATTGTGGGTGTGACAATCTACCAATGTGACCAATCTTAACCCGTGTACGACCGATCACTTTTGTATGGGAGTCCCTTCCAGCAGAAAAACCGCCATCGCGCAATCACGATCACCAGTCCACTTACACTATTTCTTACTCATACAGTGTTCCAGATAAGTAACAGGTCTCGGGTATAAACTAAAAGCCTGTAAGAGTTGAGTGTCTTGCCCAAGAATACAACAGTGACCTCGGCCAGTGCTTGAACCCAGACCGCTAACCATTAGGCCACCTCGCCTCCCACGACGCAAATGAATGGAAACGCCTAACAATTTGGTGAGGGCCATATCTATTGACCCCCCCCCCCCCCTCCCCCTATAGCCTTGCCTTATCTGGAACACTGCGCTATCACTTTTCGCGGGGAATGTCACTTGTTTGAAATTTAGAGGCCTCTAAGGTGAAACACCGCTCATATGAATTATAGCAGTCGCACACTTGGCAATATCAAAGCACGCATTCGTCGTTGAAGATTGCCAGAGTGAATTGATATTTTAAATTCATTGTTTTGAATTTATTACTATCAAAGTAAAGCGTATGTGTGTATAGCTGCGTTCGCAGTTGAAGGTACTGCTGTCGGAGCACCACGAAAATCCTCGCTGAAATAAACGAAGAGCTTCCGATTATCATGGTCCAATCAGAACTGCGGCACGAGTAGTCCGACGTTAGCACGACAGCTGGCCGTCATGAAGTTACGTCACGTTACTTAGCAACGATGGAAACAGCGGGCTCGGCAATTCTAGAAGACATGCGCACCGCAAGTGAAGGAAGAACAGTCTTCGCAATATGACTTCCGATGACTTAATTGAGTCGTAAGATTATCAGCCGTATTTCACGCTTTCAGAGGCAATAACCTAATAATAACCGCATGCGTGATATCTGATATCTCTGAGGCAATTTCTCAGAACCTCATGACTGAAATTAATTATATTAATATTAAACTTATCTTCTAATCGCTGTATAAAGCTAGATATCAGCAGTTAAATTAATAAATATTTTCCTGTATTGCACGCACTAAGGATTATTTATACCTGAACTATATATATACAGCTAAAAAAATAACCTTAAGATAACTACACCTTGTCAGGTAGTGAAGTGAACGATACATACGAAACAGCTCACGTTTCACGAAGCTCACGTTTCACGAAGCTCGCGTTTCACGAAGCTCACGTTTCACGCGAAAGCTCACGGTTCACGCAAAAGCTCACGCCACACAAAGCAGGTCACTTTCCATTATCAGCGCGCAGAGGTAGCGTCGGAAAAGTCACACGGGAAGAAAAAAGCAAAAGACGTTTACACGCTGGCTAACTTTGCAATGTTCGCCCTATAATTAGCCTGAAGTACCATACGTGCATGCCATTTAACTGCAAAATATCTTCAAATGATCTTCGTAACGAAGGAAACCTCACAATGATAGTCGGCACATTTAGCAAAGACAGCACGGCGTTGAACGCGTCTAGAACGCGGTCGTGTTCTGGTGAATCGCGTTTATTACCTTTTGATGTTATCTTGATCTCGATTTAGTTCAGTTGTTTTCTTGGACCTTTGCGCATGACCGTACTACAGGGACTCGTATTAAAAGCAGAGGCATACGATTGGTCAAAAACACCCATCATGCACTGCATGAACAGCGTTTACCACGGCATCACTGAGAAGAAACGTCGTATCGCTAAAAAAATTACCGCCATGACTTCAACCATGCATAAGTTAGGAGCAGATGCCATGCATAAATTAGAAGCAGAACCATACATAAATTAGCAACAGACGTCATGCATAAATTAGAAGCCGAAGCCATGCATAAATTAGCAACAGCAGAAGCTCGCGCTAGCCACAAGTCTATTATAAATTAATTAATTAATAAATTATTAATATTAAGGCATATATCTTTAATGAAGATGATAGGAACTCGAAATGGTCTAATAACTTATTATTGATCTCAGTGTTTTCCACGGATGTTGTCCAACAGTGGATACTGTAGCATGGTTTCCACACGACCGCTGGCGATTGCAATTAGAGGAAATGCGAAAACTGAATTCACATCAAGAGAGGATGATCTAAGAGAAGCATTCCCCCATACAAGGGTCTCTTCCAATGATAATTTTTTGAATCTATTTTTAACTTAAATAGCTGAGCTTTTTAAGAGCGGTACCTGATTAGTCAGTTCGAGAAACGTGATGTCGGACACAGCATGGCACAAAATCCTCTCTTGATTTAACACAATGAAAATAATATCAAGAGATATGCTGGACGTATGAACGATCGTATGGAAACCAAGCTTATACGTACGGTATTTAAAGAAGGAACAAATATTACATTTGGCTTTGTATGTTGTCTTTGGACCTGAAAGAAATAAAAATAAGCGAACTTGTAAATATTTTTTTAATAAAAGCAGAGACCACTAAATATTTCTCTGTAATTTCCATTGTTTTGTGTCAGCCTTCTGTCAGACGAAATAATGTTGTCATTTTTTTTTTTCGATACATAAAATTATACTTAAATTGAAAGAAACGCGAAAATGATAACAAGCCATAAGGAAACAAAGATGTTAGAGACAACGACGGGCGGACAGACAGACACTGGGCTCGTACTCTTTTGAGCTTTTAAAATTCCACGACTTTCCATGACCTTTTCGATGACCTTAATCAGTTATTTTCGAAAAATGTCAAAATGTATCCTTGGTTTTTGGGTACTTTTTCCCTTTTTTCTTCTTCAAAAAAAACCTGCATAATTTATTTTGTATATTGAAAGCCCTTTTCCATGACTCGCACTAAATTCCATGACTTTCCAGCCCTTGAAAATGAAATGAAAATCTAACGAAATTCCAGCGTACAAAGCAGCGTTCTTACCTATTGGAGGCCTTTTGCATGTAGCGTGCCTCCTGTCTCTTGCTGTGTCTCTCTTCTCGCCGTCTCTGTGACGAGCGCCGCCTCTCTCGATAACTTCTAAAGCTATTCTGAATGATGGCGGCAGCTCTTCTGCTCTTCTTGAATCTCTCGTGTTCGCGATATGTGCGATACTGGCTCTGTATGATCCGTGCTGCGCGAGTCATCTTCTTGAATGCGATGTACTGTTTTGTGAAATAAAATAAAATACGATGTAAGTTGATAAAGCTCAGTTTGAAATCACATTACAGTCAGCCGTGATTTTGGCTTTCGTGGCTTTTCCCGCGCTTGCCGCTGGTGACATTTTTCCCGCGCTAGCCACTGATGACGTGTTTTTCCGCGCTTGCCACAGGTTACATGATTTCCCGCGCCTGCCGCAAGTTAGGTGTTTTCCCGCGCTTGTCGCCGTTACATGTTCTCCTACGTTTAGCACCAGTCACATATTTTTTTTTTGGTCAGATTTCATTGGTTTAAGTTTTACGACCTCATTACAAGCCTAATGGAAGGTACGGCCCCAATAAGTCTAACGTATTGACAATGTTAGTTCGACAGGACGACAGCGCAACGTTTAAACTAGGCCAAAACTCGCAGACACGACGAACGCCGAACCACACACCTCTTTATATCTACGATACTGATGCTGGATCAAGATGGCGGCTTCTATTTCTTGTTCTTGTTGATGACGTCTTGTCTGAAAACACCAAGAACAGATAAGTTAAAGGGACACTGTCCCGACGTATTTGCTCAAAACTGTTATAAATGCACGAAATGGTCCCTAAATCTATGAAATAAGGACTTAATAAACTATAACTAAATGATAAAAAAGCAATTTCTTCAATAAATTCCATACTGCAACACAATTTTTGCAAAATTTCAAAGATTTCCGAGCCAAACTTGAAGCTTTGAAAAACTGACATCCTGACGTTTTTTCAAAAATCCATATTGCAATCCATTTCCATCCTCGCTGTCGTTAGTCATCCTCACTTCCTAATGGGTTCCTGTCATTTCTCGAGTGCTATTCTACAGAATCAAAACCATTATTGTTCAACTTCCTATGATCTAGATATGTTTCTGAGCTTCCCAAAATCATGCTAAAAATGAGGACAGTGTCCTTTAACTACGCGTCTCCGAACAAAAGAGGAAAGAGTTAGAATAAGAGTCAGAAGAAATATAAGTTTTTTTCAACCTTGTAATTTCTGTAAGCGTTCTGGATGATATTGGCTGCCTCATAAAGTTCCCACTGCTCGCGATCTGAAAATATTTTAAAACAAAACAGTTGAACAGGTCTCAACCGTAACACCCATTAAATTGACCTTACAAACGACCTTACATTCCTGCCAAGTTAGCCGACATTTTCTTCATAAAGTACATCAGTTTATTCGGCATGGATAACAAAGCTTTGGCATATCAAAATGTAATCACTTTTCGCGTACAAAATGTAGTTTTCAAGCACTAGAACTCAAGTTAGAAACCAAGTTAGTCTATGAGGCGGAGAAGTCAAAGTGCGTGCGGTTGGTGCCGCTTTGTTAACGTCCGCAGTTTATGTTGGCTTTCCCATTGCTCGACCAATCACAAACCAAGTAAATCTGGGAGGAGAAGTCACGTGTTGATAAATTGCACGTGCGGTTGTTTGCTTTTGATTGGCTGAGAAGTTTGAGAAACCAACAGAACGCGTCAAATGGTACAAACCGTAAATTGACGGCTTTGTTTCCAATTCATTTGTTTTCCCGTGTGTTTTTTGTTTTATTTCAATTTTTCAATAACACAAGACGTCAAAACGTCCAACTCACCTGTTAAAGTGAGATCAGAGAAATCTCTTTCCAACAGCTTACGAGAGCTGGAAATAAACTCCTGGAATTCGGTCGTATCTGGTCCAGCGGGAGAGGAATGGGGCGAGTTTAGAAAGCCGGGAGAACCTGGGGAGAGGGAAGACTTGGAAGAGCAAGGCGTGAGAGGGGAGGACTGGGACGACGCCGAGCTAAAGGTGCGCAGCCTCACTGCCGCGCCCCACGTCCCAGATGTAACGAGTTCAGAGTTCTCGTGTAGCGGGGACAAGTATGCGGATAATCTGTGATTTAGCTCGGCTTCTTGTTCGGCCTCGTTGATCATTGAATGAATTTGCACCAAGGTTTTTGCCAAAGTATTAGCTGGTTTTCTGTTCAGGTAAGGTTCTTCTTCTTCATCGTCGTCGACAAACATCGGCGAACTTGCTCGATCGACCATGTTTGTATCCACAGGGGTCGGTAACAAGGGGAATGAATGAGGGGCGGAGGGAGGAGCTTGAGGAGAGTCCTCGCACGATGAGGCCATGGGCGATGGGGTGCCTTCAGAATCATGGTCCCCTCCGAGAATTAAACGACTATAGAGGAATGAAAAGAGCACAATTAGAAAACAAACGGGTTGTAAATAGAAGTCAATTGGTTTGAGTATTGGTTTCCAAGCTTGGCCCTAAGTTGTTTGAGTAGTCGGCTCAGTATTAGAATTATAGAGAGAAAGTTACTACCAGAAAGCCGCAAAAAGGCTGTTAGTCTGTCCAAGTTAGCCTAGAAGGCGGAGAAGTCACGAGCATGAGAATTGTTGTTGGTTCTTTGTTCATTGGCTTGGAAGTTTGGGAAAAAACAACTGAACGATGTAAAAATATTGTGAAAAACGTAAACTAAGCCCACCTGTATGGAGAAGACATGACGAAATCTTCGATAACATCGACCACGTCCAAAAAGCCCCTGTCTCTGGCCAGTTGCAGGGGCATGCGCCCTCGAGCATCGGGCTCCAGCAACGCCTTGGGTTCAGTCTCTAACAGCATGAGCGCCGTGTCTGTCTGACCCAGGGCACACGCCCAGGTCAGCGGCGTGCAGGCAAACTCATCCTTCCTGAGAGGGTTCATCTCCTCTCTGATCAGCGCGCTGTCGCTCTCGCGCCATAACTTCAACAGCGTGCAAACGAGTCGTTTGAAACCCAGCGCCGCGGATAAGTGAAGCACTGTCATTCCTCGGAATGGTTTGTCGCTCTTTGTGGCGTTTCTGACGGAGCTTGTAGATCGTTGGAAGATTTCACAAGCGACGATGAGCCGATCTTCAAACGTCATGCACTGTTTGCCATGTGTGTGATTCACGGAATTGTAAGTCTGGCTGGAATTGAGCCTGGACTCTAGTCTCTCCAAGCGATCAAGTATAGCCAGTTTAAACCGGTCGCTATCTGTGGCAAGCCACTCGTGACAGCTAGCGCCCGCCACAGGCGAATCACGTGCACGGTACTCGAACACGCATGCGTTGCTGACGATAAAGCCATTGCACGCGACCTGCAGGGTAACCAGGCCTGGGTCATGCGGAGGACAGAAACATCGCAAAACACCCGACTGGTACAAGATGGCGGGCACACTACAACCATCGAATAAACACGTGTACGAGCCTTGCTCCATCTTCCATTCACCAGTGATGAGCACTTTAGCTCCTCCCTCAGGATAAGACCACTCGGGTGAGAAGTCCGTGATGCGAGCGGAGACTGGAACGACGTGATTTCCCGGATGCGAGTTACAAGAGTCAGCGGTTTTCCCTGCAGTGTGTGCGCGTGAAGAGTTGTTGTTGATGTCGCTTGACATCGGTGCGGCTTGCTGGTGGAAGCTCTGTGCCGGGGATGGAAGATGGCAAACTTGATTTGTGGTTGGTTGTGCAACTGTTCGAGTTCTGGAGACATCCGCCATGTTCACTTCACCGCACATTCGCCTACTACCGTCTGAAGTCTGGGCACTAGCCTCGCTAACGGAAGTCCCGGATGATGATGCTAACGTGTTCTTACTGACGTTGACAAAACATGACGTCACCACTGTGGTTCTCGCTGGGCTGACGGGCTTCACAAACACGTAGGATGTAGTGGACGACAAACCGGGAGATGCCGCTTGAGGGAATCCTGTAGACTGCTCTTGGCTAGTGGAAATGAATGGACTGAGAGGAACGGTGGGTTGCGGCGTTGTGCAGTTCGTTGTAAGATAGTTCGACTCGAGTCTTCCAGTCACGCCGGTTGTCACGCCAGTTGTCACGCAACTGTCACTGTGTTTAGGTGATGAGTCCAAGCAATCGGTGAAGCATTCTGGAATGACGTGACTCAGATCACAATCGAACATGTCATCGAACTCCAGTGATTCCAGAGGCGCTAAATCGGTCATATCAACAGGCACATCGTTGTTTCCGCTAGATTGCGACGTGCTTGGGCTACAGTCGGTCAGCGACCAGGTTTCGTGGCCCCGCTGGGACAGCCCGTCGTCACTTTTTGCTGAATCAGCGAAATTTTGTTGCGAGTCTCGGTCCACCACAGGGAAAGGCACGCGAAACGGGCCGTCAAACAACCCGCGCTCAGAGGAGTCTGGGATAGTTTGAGCGGGAAATCCACCACTCATGGAATCAGACCCGGAGAAACTTAATCGCGTGCCCGCATCAGACATGTAGCTGCCATAGTCACTAGAGGGGCTGCTACCCAGCTCCGCCACGCGGGGGTTGATAAATATAGAATTCCACTGGATACCAGTGTTCTGGTGTGACTCCCTAGAGAGCTGATTGACCGAAATCCCATTCGATAGATGATTTTCTGGACGAAATTGCGAATTTGATGTCGGGGTAACGACATTCGTAACACTGCACTCTTTGTCTCCGATTGTGTTCTGCATTTGATACGATAAAGCGGACATGGACGGGTGCGTTACCATGGGAACTACAGAAATTATGGAAATGTCTCTTGGAGGCTGGTGCGAGAAGCTTTGCGGTGTACTGGTGACAAACACGTGGTTATCACGTGCAGTGACTGCTGGCTGGTACGTGCTAAGGCTAGGATCATCCACTGTGCCAGAATCATTCCCTTCGTGAGATGAATTATCTTCCTCTAAGGAAGGCGAACCTTCCCTGTGTCCTGTCACCGTTAAACGTCCTTGGTCGTTTTTAGTCACCTTGATGACTTTTATTCTCAGTTTTTCCGCCCGAGCTTTTGCTTGGAAGCTCTTATTTGGAGAAATCGAAATTTTGTATACAGCCTTGTTTCTCTTCCGGTGCCGTTTGCCTTTTGATGACGAATTCTCGCCTTCTTCGGAGGAAGATGGAGATCCGGGGGGACTTTCCTCTGAAACCTGCAAATTCCAATTTGAATACAAGGTGTTAGAAGTACTACAGTCGAAGCTCCCGTAAGCGGACACCCTCGGGAAGCGGAAAAAGCTTACGAGAACTTCAAACAGGGTTTTGTTTTGTCAAGGCGGCCGTAAGTAGAGCTGTCCACTTACGAGAGTGTCTGCTCAGAGAGCAAATATCAAACATGAGAAACAGTGTTTCATCACATTTCCAAACACAGAGAAAAGAGTTGAAAATACGACGCGTAGCGGAGTATTTTTGACGAAATTCGAAGGGTTTGGAAATGTGATGAAACACTGTCTCGAGTGTTTGATATATCTTCTAAATCGAAAATAAAACTAAGGAGTAAACGGAGAAAGAAAATCGTAAAAATCTTGCTTTAGAATTAAGATCAGTTATCCAAACCACCGTCACGGTTATGATTTCCTTTGTTTTAACTTGATGAATTACTTTTGAGAAGATAGTGCCACTAAACGCACAAAAAACTAAGGCACTGGTTGATGAGATTTGAATCAGGTATTTTGGGTATTTTTAGAGGCAATAGATAGTGTTTCACCAAATGTTGTTCCACATTCTCTGTAACCCCACAATAAATTATTTTTACTAACCGTAACTTCAGGCTTGACATCCTGTGAAAACACCCGAATCTAGAAAAGAAAAAATAAATTATGTTACAACGATAACAAATCACTCCAATGCCGAACCATTAGGTACCACGCCTCACACACTAAGTTTAAGCTATCGAGGATGATCTAAGGGAAGAATTCTCTTTCGTGTCATGTTGTTAAAGTTATTTTTATTTCCTTCTGATCGAGGCTCCGACATCATGTTACTCGAACTGACTAATCAGGTAGCGCTCTAAAAATAGCTCAGCTATGGACTGAAAAAGGAGGAGACCCATGTATGGGTGAATGCTTCTCTTAGATCATCTGCTCTTTCCAATGAGTGAACAGATCAACTGTTTCCATGGTAACCTAAATACTAATGGCAATAATTTAAAGGGGCTACGTCACGGATGGCGCATCTTTAAAAAATTGGCAATTTTTTTCAAGTTCGCCATTCGCAATCCGTCTTAATCTTGTCCATCCTCAACCGTCCTTGTTCCAATTTGGTTTATCATCACCTCTTTGGTGTTTTTCTACCTTAGTAAACAACTATTTCGAGGCCTTCTTCAATTTAAAGGTGATTTTGCACTTCGCAAAAATGACGTCAAATATCGTGACATAGCTCCTTAAGAACACTGAAAACACATTCTTACAGATGGCTTCTAGTTGCTGTGAAATGTCGTCGTGGCTGTCAGGTGATGTGTACACAGACACTGTGATGGGTTTGCTGCATTCTTCTACCAAATTCAAGTAATGAACTAATACTATCTGAGGATTCTACAACAACAAAAAACGTATTGTTAGCAAATACTGCAGCTTGAAAGGTAGAGACTGTTAGTAACAACTTCTGAGACACTTGAGCTAGACTGCTTGTAGTCTGTTTCTCTCTCAAAATCATGAAAGGAGTGTGGGGCGGGGGATTGGTACGAGAAGGGATTGGGACGAGATGACTGATGCATGCAGGGATAAATGCTCGTCGGTCCTTAAGAGAAAAGGCGGACTGCAAGCAGTCTACACTTGAGCAGTTAGCCTGCGTAGCAGTCAATTCTTTTCCGAGAGCCTCACCCCTCCCTCCTTTTTTCCCGCTCTTTTTGCCTTCGCGCTTTCACGCACCTCCCACGCTCTCGGAAAGGAAACGACTGCCACGCAGGCTATTGAGCAGTCAGGGCGAACAAGTGCCATTTTTGGAAAATCTCCACTGAAGAAGTCAAAGAGTTTCCAATTCTTATCATCCAATCAAGAAACAGTGCGAGTACTCACAAATACTCTGAAAATTGTCACGCCAGCATAGCACAATGACTGAGGATATGTCATGTTGCTTAGTAACTCCGGGATGCAAAACCATGGGTTCAGTCCCATCTCGGAGACAGGATTTCACCCTCTGAAACTGGTACAGTACTTAGTCCCCTGACTGCAGGTAACAACACATGCAGTGGTCTAAACACTCCGGAATTATGTTAACCCTTTCACTCCCAGAGAAGAATAGAATAGTGAACATTGTCCACAAATTAAAATTGATTACAATAATCACAATATGAGTGGGAAAATACCTGCAGCATCCAGTAACAGCGACGATGAAATGTCGGCACCAGGGCAGAATGAGTGTATAATACACTTAAACACTGCATGACAAAATAAAAATACATATTTTTTTACTGCTATACCTAAATGGACTGTATCATACATTCTAACAGAAAAATGGTGAGTTCCAATCTAGAGGAGAGTGGACAAGCTGATCGGTGCCAGCACTTATTACCTCCCCCTGATTGGAATGCTAGTCCATCCCAGATTAACCCCACCCCCCTTGCTCAAGCATACACCTGGGGGGTTGGGTTAAAACAGGCATTGTGAGATTCAAGTGTCTTGCCCAAGAGCCTAACACAACAAAAGGAATGTACATATAACCAGACTTAAAAGCTCTGGACCTCAAATATGATGTATTAATTATTATTATTAGGCCTTGGTGCTTCCAGTAACTTTCACACCAAACCAGTACCAACCCTAATTGAAGCCACGACGTTACCTCAATTCCATCAACCTTTAGTCTTGTGTGATCTTCCCTAATTGTATTTCCTGATCTTCTCTTCTTCCATGTGTAGCCATCTTTGCGATAATATTTGACCTAGAAATTAGCCAAGAGAGTAATGAACAACAAAGGCAAAGCGTCACCCAAGAATTGAACTATGGATAACAACTACAGCTGGTGATCAGAGAGGAGTTGAACATACATGTAGCACTAGATTTCAGTACTGTGAAGCTAAGTTCCTCCATAATCAACAGTATCAGCATCTTGGAAGATTTTACCATTCTAGCCCTCACTTACAGAGAAGGTAAAGCTGCTCGGGCCAAACTGGTGGTCCACACTGCCGGAACTTATCCCGTTTTCCGTAGCATGAAGCTGACTAAGAGTATGGCCACTCCCACTGGGTGGGATGCTATTCCAATGCCAGGTTACTCCGAAGCATTTTGTCAGGTTGCCCTCAAAAAAGGTAAGGCAGCACTCGGGTCAAACTGGCCCACACTGCCAGAGGTTATCCCAGTTTCCTTAGCATGAAGCCGACTATGGGTATTGCTACTCCCCCTGGATGGGATGCTATTCCATCGCAGGTTACCCCCAGCAATTTGTCACCGGTACCCATTTATACTCCTGGGTGAAGAGAGGCACTGTAAGAGTAAAGTGTCTTACCCAAGAACACAACATAATGACCCCGGCCAGTGCTTGAACCCAGATCGCTCGATCCGGAGTCCAACATGTTAACCATTAGGCCACCGCATCTCCCACCATACAGAGAAGGATTTAAATTTCTGGCAAGCATGTATGTCATATTCACCCACAAAGGCACATTTCATAACTTGCAGTCAAACATACACTGTACCTTGCTTCGATCGAAAAGAAACATGGATCCATTTTCAGGCCTAAAAGGAGAAGCAAGGTCGATTAGAAAAGTATGTTCTTGCTAACTATTTTTACATGATGAAATTATTAAAGGAATAAAGCATACATGATGTTTCTACAGGTAAGTTCAGTTGCCATTTTGAAGGAACGAAGCTTGAAGAGGAAGTCCCAAAAGTGAAAAAATCCGGACCTTTAGATCGGAGAATGAGTACAAGATTGACTACGAGTATGACTTTTGAATTTCAAATCAGTCACCGGTTCCCAGAGCCCTCGCTCCTCCCTGTTGCTGACCAGCAGAGAAGGACGCCCTAGGAAGGAGATTGGTGTTGATGTGTTCTGATGTAAATCCTGTGCACTAGGTTTGGAAAGTCATACTCGTACTCCAATCTAAAGGTCGCTAATATTGAAAACAACAGCCTGAATAAAAATTGTTTTGTGAAATTACAACATGGTGTCTTGTAGCAGAATTGATAGCATGATTGGCCAGTTGAAACAAAAATTAATCAAAAACTTCAAATGCTGAGTGGCAACAGTAGGGTGATCTTCACTGTAATAAATTATGCTACATGTATTTGTGTTTGTAATGTACTTATGCTTTACCTGTCTGGAACTGTTCTTGTCACCCAGGTTTCATGATTGCTTAAACTTGTCAGCAAAGACAGGACCTCCTTAAAAATACAACAATTTAAATTAAAGTTTCTGTTATCAGAAAAAAAAGTCAATGATGTGTTCACCACGACATCTGACGCGACCGCGTCGTCTGACGCCACTTATCTGTGTATACACCACCACCAGAAATGAAGATAAAAAGAAAGAAATATGATTGCAAATTTTACATGAAACTTGATCCCACTTGAGCTTTTGGTCCAACAAAATTATAAACCTTGTCGTGTGCACTCGGCCATCAGCCAAGTCGGCCAAGTTAGAAATGTCAACAAATTAATAAAAAACTTTATTACATGCCAACAATACAGTATGCTTCATTGTAATATCTGGTCCTTTGTTTATTAATTAATTTCCAGACAATTTTATCAGAAATCATGGCCCACAATAAGAATTTTTCATTGCAGCTGCAATGTGTTTGTTTTGGTTTGAGTCCCCCACCCCTCTGGAAATTCCAGTTTAGCTTCATACTTTCCTTTAAAAATTTTGGCGTTTGAGACCTCCCTCCCCCTTGGAATTTCCAATGACCTTTCTTGGGGTGGGTATGGATATTTTCTGGAACCATGCAATCTGATTCAGATTATGAAGCTCACAAAATATTCATAGCATTTCACAGTGGCAGCAAAACACAAGTTTCTAAAATGACCACATGTGATTAAAAACAATTGTCATACAAAATGAAAACAACTTTGAAAACATTCAAATTGTATGTCAATGAACAATAAGCTTCAAAATGGATAGTTACATAAATTTGAAGCAATGAATAATTAAATAACCAATGAAAATAAAATCTACTAGGTACTAGTAATTTTGTCGAGACATAGAGTAATCACTACATTGATTTACTGATGATAATAACAACAATTATTTAAGCTCGGGTCAAACGAGGATGAGAGTTGTTGACAGTTGGCTCTCATGAGAGTTTTCTTCAACTCTCATTGACTATCATTACCTCGACAGAGATAACTCTCAACGACTCTCAAGAAAAATTTGATAAGAGTGCATGAGAGTTTCAGGCCAAACGAGAGTGAGAGTTTGAACTCTCAACAACTCTCATCTTCATTTCGTCCAGCTTTACGCATAGATTATGAATGTAGATTTCTTGTACTCAATGCCAAAAATTAAAAAAAATGTTTCCATTATTACAAGATATTGGCTTCCAGTAACAAAACAATGTGGAGATACAAATCAATTATCATATCTACATGTAAATCTGTAAACTGCGAGTTTTTGGATAGAATTCAGTCGTCCTGAAACCCCAATACTACGTTTATATTGTTGCTATGCAAATTTTGGGTTAGTCTCTTATCTTCTCATTAACAGCATATTCAAGAAGTTTTGCAAATAATTCTCACGTCATAAAAATGCTTACAAAACACAGTCATAATAAGGACGCAGGAAAACAAACCCGAATCCAAATAAATGCTCAAAAAAGGAAATTACAGACACCTTCAAGGCTTACTATGACAAAGAGCCAATTAGAAAGAAACAATTATGCATAACAGATGCCAACAAACGTTTCGCTACTTTTTTTCAAGTTTTCCAAGCTAAACCAATAATGTTGAAGTCTAAAACCAGACATTTTAATAGTATCAAAATACATGCACAACTTGGCAAATAAAATTCATCAAATACCAGCAATAATACGGCAAAATTGCCAAGCCATTTATGCCTTTCATAAATAATAAATACCGGGTCTGAGAGGAAAACTAAATCAATTATTAGCAAGTGTGAGGGCTTTTAAGGCATAAGTATTTTCAAGACTCCATAAATAAGCCCGCTGCAATTCTTTAAAAAAAAATGTTAATCTATTTACTCTCAGTAGAAGATTTGTCCCACCAAAATTAACCCCCCAAAACTTTTTTTTAGTAAATAACAATTTCAATTATTCACCAAGTGGGCGGATTTTTGGACAAAAAAAGGAGTGAAAGGCTTCCAATAAAATATTCATTTATACAAATTCTGATTAGGAAAGGCTTGCATGCCGCACTCTTAAATTATAAAAACGCCTCCTAGAACCAAGTTTCTTCATTTAATTTGACAGAAATAGGCGACCCAAACAAGAACGCTGGCCGGAAATTTCAGAATCGATTCCTCAAAATACAAAATAATCCAATAGTGGCCGAATAAACAGTCGATCGGACAAACAAAATGTTTTTCTAAGTTGACAGATTAAAAATAAGCTGTTTTTCTTGCAAATACCGCCAGTTTTATCTTAGCATAAATATTTCACAAGTTTTTCGAGTTGAAAACACGAAAGATAGTTTAAAGCAAGAAATCGAAAGCTTATAAGCTCAAGTATAAAGCTTAGTACAAAATTAAATTTAGATATGAGCTCTTTAGAGTGAAGAATTCGACGAAGATTTCGCCTTTAAAGTTGAATTGATCAATGATATCTTTAAACGTACTCGTTATCTGTGCAAAAATATTACCCTTCGAAGAAAAACTGCCAGCAAAAATTATACACAATGTGAAATTAAAGTTACTTCTTGACATGTCACGTACACGGTCGATAAAGAATTATTTAATGTAACTTGCAATTGAGGTATGATTTTTATCGAAATTTTTAGATCAACAACATTAACGGCAAGTCCAAATGCGGCAGCATAGTAAAGCCTTGTTTCGAGAATATTCATCGGTCAAAAACTTTGAAATCTCCTGTTGACATTTAACGGAGACCGTACCAGCGAAGACAAATTTCTGGCATAACTAACGATAAACTTAACTTATCGGAAACTCCGCAACAAACATCAATTCTACAGTACCTCATTACTGTTCCATTTGTATTTCACAGCCGCGAAGTCATCGGCCTTCTTGATTTTCGCTAATTTGTCGGGAAGAGCGATTTCTGAGGCGTTACACTGTTGTCTAAAGTCCTGTTCGGCTGTCATTCCAAGATTTCCAGGGAGATTTCACCGCCAAATTGAGTTCCCGGCACGACAGTGCAAAGATGGCATCCCTACGCAGACTGCAATCCCGCGACCCATTTGTGCTCATGCTAGTTGATGGTTCATCGAAATTAATCTGGCCAAGATTATTGGACGATAACCAGGAGTCATGGAGGAAATCACTTCTTCACTGCACACAACACACCTGCCGCCATCGATCTGTTCCTGTTCCATGCAAGCAGTGACGCTAGGTTGAGCCTGCGAGCATATCCGCCTCGGTGGTACATCATGAAGATTGCTACTTCAAGTACCGTCATTGAAGTGTAGTATTTATGTCACATGGCGGCCACTTTGGATTTTTTGTAAAACTTTTGACACTTTTAATTCACTATTTCCGAATTTGTTTTATATATTTTTTATTGTCACTACGGTTTGTCTTGGTCAAGATATACATGGCTAGAGTGGTACCTCTGCCTGATTGGTCAGTTTGAGTAACGTGATGTTGGAGTCGCAATCAGAAGGAAATACAAAATAACTTTCACAGCATAAGCTTATATTTGTGCAAAATTATTAATAGATTAAAAAAATTATTATGTGCACAGGAATCCTTCTCTTAGATCATCATCCTCTCTTGTCATGGTAAGTAAACTTTAATTCTTGTTTATTATCCGTTTCTGTATCAATATTAAAGACAGTCCCATACAATTTTTAATTTAGCTTTGGGTACCCTGTGGCCATTTCAAACAAAGTTCTGGAATGCCTGGTGTAGTAGAGCGAGACAGTTTTCAAATAATATTCAGTCCTGGGAACCTCGTAATACGGACACCTATGGGCCAAATAAAACTGGCCATAATAACGAGGTGGCCGGTTGTGCGCAAGGAGGTACTTCCTTCCCATCAAGCCCCATGGTCCTTGTTTTCTTACTCTGTACTCTTTCGTTGCAACTGCACCTTGGGATAAGGCAAGGTGTGGTCAAACTAAACAGCAAGGAAACCAAAAGTGCAACCAATTTTTAATTAATTCACTTTTTTTCCTGCACGCACACTATCCGAATCAAAAACCAAGGGTAAAACCAAGGATAAGCCATCCTTGGCCTCTGATTGGATAGTCTGCGTGCATTAAATAATGTGAATTAATTGTCTTGAAGTGGTCACACTTTTGGGCCCCTTGCTGTAATACGGACTGGACCAGATTTTTCTGCCAACCCAAATACGATTCCAAATTTCCTGCATCCACCCCTGGTCGGCACATTATGAGAGGGCTGGAATAGTATAATTACTGTGGAGACATCAAATAATTTCTAAAACAATATTTTATTTCTTCCTGTACACACTCAGATGTAAGGGTTGGTAATCAACGCAACCCATATACATACAACAATTCTTTTAACTATAACCATTCATTTATATGTTTAATGCTCCATAATTGCTGGACAAATGAAACAGTTGAGTAAATTAAATGTACCTTAGTTAGTAGACAATAAATTGAATATAATACTTAGATACCTCTCAAGATAAACTCTGAAAAGCTTTACTCATTGGTCTAGAAGGTACTATAGCCTTTCGTGATTTAATTAATTTATAGTACATGTATAACTGTATCAAAATGGAAAAGATCCTCTGTAAGTATAATGCAACAAAAAATGTACCTAACATTTTGATTGTAGAGTCTATCTAAACCTACCATGTATTATAAACTGATTTAGATTGTAAGAAAATTGTCATGAACAAAGCAAACTTTAAACACTCTAGTTATATAGCTGATCCTAACATAGTGCATAATTATTACAAAAGAAAAGATCAAAGAAGAAAGGTTTGCAATGAGTATAAAAGAACAAAAGTTGTGATTAGCAGTTTCCACAGTCACCCCATGTGACTAATGCACAGGCTGAGTAAACCTGGATTTCATAGTTGCCAGCATTTTGATTCTTCTCCACAGTCTCTCTATGTTCTTGACACTAAAAAAGCGAGCGCGAGCATAAAGTGCAAGTTTACAGGTAGTGGCCACCCCTTGCTCTGCCCGCAAGCTCGGCACACATTTTTAGCCTCAAGAAAGGCTGTGAATAGTCTAACTTTTTCTTAGATAGCAGTCTTAGAACCTTCCCAGCTTCTATTGGTCTAATGACGTCAAACTTCCTAACAACAGCTCCCTTGCAAGAGAACAATCAACACAGTTGACTTGTATTTAGCCTAAGTTAAGCCCAAGACATTAAGCTAAGCCTAAGGCATCATTTCACGCTCCTGTTTTCACAGCGACTGACAAGAGCATGAAATGACACCTGCCTGTCAAGTTACTCAGGCTAACTTGTGTTCCATTCATGCTAGAGTTTAGTTCTGCAAGTACTTATTAAAGTGCCTATAACCCCCCAAAATATTTTTGCCCCAAATGAATGTTTATATTATACTAAGCAAAATTCCGTTAAAATTTTTTATTTTGGTTAAAACGGCAATTTTCTATGGGCCGTCAAAGTCAGGGTTGTTTTCCCCAAGGCCGAGTCAAAGAGAGTCTGGGACTAGTGACGTCATTCCAGGCCATTGGCGCCAGTTTTGAACTGGAAAGCAGAGGAATTGATCTTGATGGGTATTACAGAATTTTCGTAGAATGTCAATGTAATAACTTTTTTCTGGGTAACCTGAAATATGTTGTTTAATGCATTACGCTATTTTTTATGAGAGCTGTGGAATTGATTCGGACTATAAATTTGCTCATGTCTATACCCCGGCTTTATATCAAGCCGAACTCACAGAAATGTCACGCAACCTCCCGTCCAAAGACACTTCTACAAACACGAGACTAAAGTAGCTTGAATACTTGAAAAATAATTTCTTACAACTTGTGTTAAAAATATAACATTATGAATGAGGTAGGGAAAGATTATCATGTAAATTGCTTGAGTATTCTAAACTCAAAGACCGTCCGCAAGCCCAAATAAACACCAGTCCACGCAGTGTCGCTCAACACGGAAATTATGACATTCACACGGCACACACAGCTGAATTGAATGAACAGAATCGCTTCACAGGTTTAAACAACGATGGAATATACTGAATTGGCTTAAGTATTTGCATGGAAGTTCTAGAACGAAAGTCTGGACTCATGTATGAATTATTTGCAGAGGATACTCGTACGGAAGCCGTGCGCTATTCAGACAGTAATCTTCTGAAGTTCCTGTTCGAAGTTACGATTCGATTGGGAATATCTTACTTTGCTTTTTAAAATGATTTAGCTTAACAGTTTCATTAAATAATGCTAAAGCCCGAAGATGTCGAATTTTTTCGGTGAGAATCTGTCCTCCTTTGATGTCGCCAGATCGGTAACGATAAACAAATTGCAACGTGCAATGTGTCGATTGTTCGCGTAGTATAAACACTGTATAAACAGACTGAGCAAATTAGTCTGAATCAAATCAGCCGTGCTCACTGTACTAGAATCGCTTAATGCATCTTAAAAGATAATATTTTGGTTCAGCAAGAATAAATTATTACCTTTCAGTTGAATTCTACGAAAATTCTGGAACCCGAACGAAGCAAATTGAAGTCCTTATAATTTGTACAAAGACAGAAACTCTAATTTCATCTTTACTCAATCTTCGCTGCAGACTCGCCGATCGATCAACCCAGAAAACTTGACCATGAAATCTTGATCTCTGAAGTGCTAAGAGCAACGGCAACAGCAACGGTAAAGAACGGCTCGGCTCAATTTTGCACGCATTTCTAGCTCAGAACGAAGACACAACTCAAGGCTCGCGATCGATCGATTGATGGCCTGGAATGACGTCACGAATTGTGCTAGATCCAGTACTTTCACGATGGTTCTGCTACTCGGTCATGTTTTTAAATAATGCGATTTTCCCAGACTTTGAAAATTCATAAAAAATCGCGGTTTCAAGCAAAAAGATTTTTCTTTTCGGCGTTCTGCTCAGAAAAATGTATAGATTGTTTGGAACAAAAAAAGGTTTTGGGGGTTATAGGCACTTTAATAAATGTATTCAAATAAACCTAAACTACAATCACTCAATGCTAGCGTTGTGCCAGTGCACATATTCAAATTGGGAAAAAAAAGTTATTAATATAACCACAGATGGGTCATTATTATATACAGCAGCTAGAAAATAACTTTATACTAGTAAAAAGCCCTAATGTTCCCTTAATTACTAGAATAGCTCAGAGCCCTCTTTATGTGTGTTAACGTCCATTTGAAGATGGTTTGGTGGGAGCAGGTGTGGTATCTGAGCTAGAAGAGGATGTGGCAGACTGGTTTGCCACAACCCAAACTAAGAAGAAATAATAGAAATATTTATTAGCAAGGGATAAAACTTACTAAAGCTTCAGTAATGGTAAAAGCCTATTCAGAGCCTATAGTGGCTCACCAGACATCACATTTTGATTAACTACTCATTTGAAGAATGCAAGTTTGAAACTCAAAAATAGAAATGTGTGAATGGGCAAATCACTCTCAGTTCATCGATGATCAGTGGTGAATACATTATACTTCATGTAACACTAAAATGATCAGTGACTGTGTCTGATCTAAAGCTTGCCATTGTGGGATTGGCGTTGAATGAGCAATTACTTAATATGTCCCCTTCAAATTTGTTTTTGGGGTCAGCTTGGCGCAGTTTGAATTTTGCGAGTTCATGTACAACGACTTTGTAATTTTCTCCTTGTTTCCAGAGTCATACGTCGGGCACATTTGGCAAAAGGATAACCAGGAAATGTTTTAATTTCAAACACACCATGACATGTTACAATCTCAGCAAGGAACACATGTTGAACAGACTTACTGACAATGGCGGCAATAATAACAATGATCACCACAATGAGAATGATCCACATCTGTCAAAACAGAACAAAAACAAATGTCAAATTCCTAAGCAATGGAAAGAGCATGAAGAAATTAGTAAGGTTTCCAATTTTGACTGGCAATGCTAATGTTTTAGTGTAGGATTTTATGGCGGTTTGAAAAAAATAAGATTTATATGGAAAAACCTTACTATATAGTTGAAGCTCTCATAAGCGGCCACCTCGGGATTGTAAGTAGAGCTGATCACTTGTAAGCGACCATGTGCTGAAACAATAGAGGCTGGCCACTTACGAAATGTACGAAAGCGAATGTACAGGTCACGCATCCACATCTTTTGAAAACTTCTCTTATTCAGATGATTACAAATAATACAATGAGGCCACTTTAATGTGAGAGCTTACAAACAAAAGGAAAAGACCAGTTAGTAATTCCCAAAAGTGGTCATGGTCTCTTACAGATGCTGGGAGCGGTCGCTTATGAGAGCTTTTAATTACAGAGTTGAGTGACAATTCAAATGGCCGGGTTTCACAATCATATGGTGGTCGTAACTAGAAATGGTCACTTACTAGAGTGGTCGCAATGAGAGCTTTGACTATAATTTCATCCTGCTCTTTCCATTTCTGGCACTCATTTTGTACTATCACCTTTCTGCTTTTGTATGATTGACAAGGTCATGTGTCAGAGTTCTTCTGAAAAGGGCGTATTGGTTTACAAAGTGATGAAAGTATGAAGTTTCCTATTTTAGACCCAGGGGAGTTCCTAAGAGGGCCCAAGAGAGTGTTTCAAGAGAGTAGTCAATATAATTTTATCAAGGAAGAGAAAAGATGAAAGCCATACCTTGCAATTCTGCCACCACATTTTACGCTTCAGTCTTGCAGCACTGTGCTCAAATTGTGATGCTCCAGCTTGCAGCTGATCTAAAGACAACCAAAATAACAGTTTTTGAAACTTAGTTTTAGAACAAAGTTGGAAATAACAGTCAACATCAATGTCTGTCAAATATTTTGCAGTTGTAGACTGCAGTTGTTGAAATGTGCTCAGGCAGACGTCCAAACCACAAATTATTATGCACCATTATGACTCGTCTTGTCGAGTGTCAATCCTTTCGGGCAAGTAGAAATTGTACATTTTTTGGTGCAATTCGCTTGCCCAGATGGAGAGTACTCTCTATCAAAATCAAGTTTCCCTGTATGAGTAACAAAGGCGTGGAATTTCCTGTTGATGGAGAAAATGTTTCTAGTTCTGTTAGGTCATTACTATGTGCCTATAAGTGGCTGAGAGCAGAATTGTCAGTGAACAAGCTTTTTGTCAAATAGCTCTTTTAATATTGACCTTGATTTAGCTGGAAAATTGCAAAAATGCCTTGGTACTCAAAACAGGCTGAAATAGACACACATTAAATTAATTGTTGACATGTACGCGGCAGGGTAGTTTTTCCTGACCAACGTGAGCATATTAAGTCGAAGTTGTTAATATGCCAGATTTTTGTTTACTGATACAGAATTACACACAGGGTCATATGGGTTGCACATTACACCAAATAACAGGAAACCACAAATTCATTGGAAGAATAAAGCACAAAAAAATAACAACAGTCCTGATGTCTTTATTAATATTCTTTAATATTGGCTTATTAGAGGAAATAGAATTATTGAATTCAAAAGTGAAGTGAATATACGTCATGGGGTTAAAAATTATTAATTTTAGAGATTGAGATCAAATCTAAATTTACCTTTATATAATTATGTTAGTGACATGCATGCAATGGCGTGTTATAATAAATTATTATAAATTGTATACGTTATATTTCTTGGAATTCTTTCTTTGCCTCTGGTGAGAATCATTGGTTGAACGCCATTCACACAAGCAAATAAAAAACAAAAAGCCCTCTAAAATATATTTATATATTAGCTTACCTGCCCGTGAGTCGAGCTCTGACAGTTTCGCGTCCCTTTCCAACACTTTGTCGACGTTAACTTTCATGATATCAACCACCTTAAGAAATAAATCAAAGCAGAAATAAATCTAAAAATCGAGCAAAACACAGACAAAATGAAACACTACACAAATCTTAATACTAACGTAGTCTCCTGAAATCTCGAAAATGATATGATACGCTTACAGTTACAGAGAAAATTTTTTTGAACGGGGCTTAATTTGCAACATTCGAAACATCATTTTAACAACGAAACGCAGATAATTCAAAATGTTGAAATTACCTCATCTACTTGGGCTTGCGTTTGCTGTAACCTTTTGTTCGACCTGAAATTAAAAGAAACAGATATTTTTCAATTGTGAGTAATCGAAACTCGCTGGATGTTGTCGATGGGTGCACAGGAACAGCCCGCCAAATTTAGACGAACGGCTAAAACACAAAACAAAACCGACATTCGACAAATTTTACGGCCCAGTGTAAGATACTGAATAAAGAAACAGGCTGTTCTTACATTTTGGCGATTTGTAATGGATATAAATGCGTCAAACTAATGCAGCAAATGTACAAAAATCCTTCAACCCTTTTCCTCTTGGTAAACTCGGCAGTGACGTCATTCACACTGAACCGCGATCTGCAAACCCAGCGGAGATTCCCATTGGTGCGAAAGCGAGGCTGCCGGTTTGGAGCCTTGCACGTGTGAAAACTTACATCAGACTGACGGAAAATTATCGAAAAACTTTCGTATTTTGTGGCGATCTCCTTCCTTTTTGATGTCCTGGATATTTGGAGTAAGCAAGCCTCCTCCGCCCGGTGAAGGACCGCCCCAGATCCCTGGTGCTCCGCCCGGGGGAGACGATAAAGGCGGAGGGGATGGGGGAACGAAGGATGACAAATCTGAGAATGAAGGGTCCAAAGCAGCCCCTGTTTGGAGAGGGTTTGATCCGTCGGGTCTTGAACGGGCTGCCAAAGCTGCAAGAGAGCTTGAGAAATCAGGTGAGTGTCTTAAATCTGATATATACAGTCAATCTTTGTACAAAAATTAAAGTAGACATCAGTACATGAGTCAAGAAACAGCTGATTACAAAATTAATATCAGTGCGTTTCGTTGCTATATTGCACTGCTGTCAGGTGCATAGCAGGCTAAAATATTTGATGTGCTTGCTATGTCTACTTCAGTTTTGTATGTTCGCATTCGAACGTTCTACTATATGCACCCAGGCCAACACTGTTAAACACTACCCCTGCATGTACCCTACCCCACCCCACCCCCAAACCTGCCATGCCATTAATTTAGAGCCTGATTGTGTTGTTCCAGAAAATATCCCTACCCCCACCACGGAAGGTGTTTTGGTTTGAAACCCCACCCCTCTGGAAATTCCAGTTTAGCTTCAAACTTTCCTTTATAAAAAAACTTTGGCTTTTGAGATCCCCCTCCCCCTCAAAATTTCCAATGACCTTCCTTGGGGTGGGTATGGATATTTTCTGGAACCACACATTCCAAATTAACCCTTTCACTCCCAAGTGTCAAAGCTCAAAAATGAAAAAAGTCCCAAATTTCATTTTGCAAGATATGGAAAAATAAAATTTACCACATGAAAGTACTGCTCAATAGCTTTCATTTGAATGGTCACACACTTGGGTTTCAAAGTTTAAAGTTTAAAGTACAATAATTATTGACTTGACTTGATGCTTGACTCTTGCCCACAACTGGAGTTGTGGAATTAAATTCCAGCTGGTGCAGTTGATGAACATTGATCACTGGAAAACCATTCGATCAATCACCAGTTATTGTGAGTCATTGATTGTTATAATGAAACAACCAACTCATATTTTTAATTTCTGTCAATATTTAGATCACTCAAAAGAAGCTCTGGAGATGTCTAGAATTCAGGAAACAACAAAACAATTGAAGCAACAAGCCAAAATCAAGGTAGATGTTATCTCTGTCCAGGGGGGGGGGGGGGGGGGTATTCCCTTATATAAGCTATATAGGTATGTGCCGCCCCAAAGGGTATGGTTTTTGAGCCGTTTTGGTCTGAAATAGGGTATAGATTTTGACCATTTTGGTCTGAAATAGGGTATGTTTTGTGCACTCTGGCCTGGAATTTGGTTTGGCTTTTAGACGAAACTGTTTTTTTACCATTAACATCGGGGAATTTGAAGCCCTTTTCAAATGTTTGCGCAAATGGAACCCATTCCTGGGTAGCTGAAGTCATGTATTAGACACAGGTACTAATTTTATAGGTCTGAAATAGGGTATCGATTTTTGGGTCAGGTCTGAAATAGGGTATCAAAAACCACATATTTTGGTCTGAAATAGGGTAAGGGTTTCAAGAAGCGGGCCGCACACCCCCACCAAAAATTTTGGGGTTAGGGAGTACCCCTCCCCGGTCTCTGTCTTGATGGGGGAGGGAGGGGGAGGAGTGATGCTCTATTCTTATGTCCCTTTCTAGTAGTTATCCCTTGGTGGCACAGTGGTACTCCAGTGTGTCATGTGGCCTGGATCCAGTGTCCTTGTTAGGGGTGGTGAATGACCTTTCCCCAGGGGAGGGGGGTGGGTTATCAACAAAGTTTTATACGGGGAGGCTTCGCCCTGAGGTCCAAACCCTTACCCTTTTATATACCATTTTTGACAGAAAAGGTAACCCTTTCATATACTTTCCATAGAAAATGGTACCCCTTTCACATACCTACAGTAGAAACACTGCATCCCTTTTCTATACCCTTGGAATGAACTTGTGACCTTTATTTAACTTTTCACTTGAGTAATGACCCTTAAAATATTTTTAATATATTTATTGTAATTACTATATTATTGTATTTATATTCTTAATTAATTTAAATTTGTATTTGATGCTGAAAAACCCACTTAGGGAGCTTCAATAAAGTATGTATGTATGTATGTAATACTTGGATGAATCAGCCGTTTGTACATGTAGGTGCATCTGTTTGATTTATTTTGAAAGGCCCTTTTAAACACCTAGATGCCAGTTTTCCCTACCCTTTTCTATACTTCAACTCATGAAATCCCTACCCTTTTATATACCTCCAGCCTGAAAAAGCTACCCCTTTCGGGTGGAGCCTCCCTGTATAGTTATAGGGAGTACCCCCAGCCTGGGTCTTTCAAAAAATATGGGTCTATCAAAGGTTTAGTTGAATTTCACAGGTTGCATAGTCCTGTTTTTTTAGCAGTTCTCTATGTCTCTGTGTCTCTATTTTTCGCAAGGCAGAACTCGGAATCTTAATTTTTTTAAGGGACAGCAAACTTATAGTGACAATATACATGTATATTTCTAAATGTTGGCTGTCGACTGTAATTTATAGGAATATGAGGCAAATATTGAACACATGCAGACGGACAAAATAAGAGTGCAACAGGAGGAAAAGAGAAAAACTCTTGCAGCAGAAACTCAACAACATCAACAGGTAGGAAATGGCAAAACAAAAATGAAAACAAAGAAACAAAAATATTCAACATGTAGAACTTTCTAAATTAAACTCCTTTATGTTCATAACAATTTTTTAATTTTAATCATTTGGGTACATGTTGCTATATTTCAGCTATGATTACAGTGCCCCCTTAAAATAGATGCCAACCTGAAAAAAATCTCAATCTCGGAGACAATCTCAATCTGGGAGAATCAATGTTTTGCCCAAAGGGTTGCCAAAAAACCTCTGATTGAACCATATTTAAGAAGTTGCTTTCAAACATCTGAAATCACCCGAAAGCACAACACAAGAGGCTTGAAAGTACTCAAAATCGGCTGAAATAAGCATGAACCATACATGGGAGACCATCCAATTTGGGAGACCAAGAAGTTTGGTCTGTATATGGGACATTCCCAAATAATCCATTTGAGTTGGCAGGTTAGCTAATTATTAATAAACTTTTGTTCCGATTCTTCATCAGCGTGCTCAGTACCAAGACCAGCTAGCAAGGAAGCGTTATGATGATCAGCTTGTGCAACAGGTAATACCAACCTACTCGGACCAGACATGTAGCTTTTACATTATATATACATGTATGTTACTTTAATGCCCTATTAATCAAACATTTTCTCTTAGCGACGTATGAATGAAGACAACTTAGCCAAACAAGAAGATTCAGTCAGAAAACAAGAAGCTATGAAAAGAGGTATGCTATAAAAAAAATTAACGCTATCATACTTGTTCCTGATCCTTAAAGTGCCCATAACCTTTTTTACTTTATTTTCTCATCTGAATCTAAACATCACCCAAGGAAATTCTGCGAAAAATTTTTGCGATTTGCAGAAAACGCGAATTGTTTATGAATTTTATAAAACTTTCAAATTTGCCGCCATTTTGGATCACCATTTGCTTTAGCCTCCCCTGGGTCCTTCTCGGTTCACAAAGGATCTGTGACGTAGATTAAGGAACACGTGACATCAGACAAAGGAACTGTGACGTAGATTAAGGAACACGTGGCTTCAAAACAAAGGAATTGTGACGTAGGTTCAGGAAAATGTGAGCCCGTCGGCCTTCTTACAGCGGGACGGGTATACCAAACAAAAATAGGATTTTAAAGATTTGAAACATTCATAAAAAATTCGCGTTTTCTGCAAATCGCAAAATTTTTTTGCAGAAATTCCTTGGGTGATGTTTAGATTCAGATGAGAAAATAAAAAAAAAGGTTATGGGCACTTTAAGGCAGAACAACAAGCATTAACTGCCAAACAGCAACTGAACAAATTTAAACCTCAACGACAAGGACAGGAGATTTTAACAACAGCTGGTCATTTTCTCTCCAGGCACAATTGAATATGAAGCGGATATAAAACATAACAATGAGATGAAGAGGCTGGAAGCGGAGCTTCGTGGCAAGTAAGTGATAAGTTTTTGGTTTGGAAGATGGACTGACCATTTTTTTTTCTTTCTTTCTTTCTTTTTTTTTTTTTTGGGGGGGGGGGGGGGCAGTGCAGGGGGCAGAGGAGTGAAAATGTGACTATTCTTGCAAAAAGAGGAGGGGGAAGCAAAATGTTTTCAGCCCTTCAACAAAAAGGGGGAAGGCCCCCTGGGACCCTCCCCTATATCTGCCACTGCTGACTCTGTCAGACCAAACATGATAATTTGTTGTTATTGGTCACTTATATGCATGGCCTATCAGTCCAACATCATCACCTTGAGCCATCCAACCCTTCCCATATCATACAGTCAATGAAACTCAAATCTACTTGTTCACATTTTTTTCCTACGTTACATTTTTAGGGGACAGGAACAGAAAGTTAAATATCTCATCTCCCTATTTTTTAACTAATTTTTCTCCTTCATCCCTCCTTGTTAGGTCCGTTTCTCCCTCCTCCGTTTCTTTTTCCAGCCATTTCTTCCTCCTCACTAAACCGTTTATCTCCCCTCCATTTTTCAGAGCCAAGATAGAGCGTGAAAACAAGGATATCAGACTGGAAAAGATCCGAGTCAAGGCTGCCGAGCAAAGAGAAACTGTTCTGCAGTCGATCAAGTGAGTGCTCGCACTAAATGTTACTGTATGGCTCATTTATTTTGATACTATAATCATTAATTAAAAATATATTATTTTGTAATTCTTTTTTTTTGTGTTATTTTTTTCTCTAGGACAGCAGGGAGCATTCTCGGAGCAGGATTCGATGCCTTCATCTCAGACTGGGATAAAATATCAGCCACAGTAAGTTAGTCAACAATCACCCAGCTTGCTCAAATGATCAATTTATTCTCCTCATCTATAAACCATACATTTCTTTTACTGTTAGTAATGAGAATTTGGTACTGATAATGCTTGGTTGTTTTGACTGGACAGGCATGCTTTTTCTAAATATTGTTATGTGACTTACTTTCCAGGCCGCTGGTTTGACGCTCCTTGCTCTGGGAGTCTACACAGCTAAATACGGTACTGGAGTCAGCGCCAGGTTAGATTTCCGTTGTTGTTTCTTTTCTTTCAGAAAATTGCTTCTCTGTCATTGCCAGAAACCTTGAGACAACACTAGGGACATTCCATTTTTATGAGATACCCCCTCCTCCCCCTAAAGATGACTGAAATCTGCCTCCTCAAAAGTCTTTTGGTACCCTTTGAGGGCCTAATTTTTTGGCAGCAACTTTGGCAGGGGGTGCAGATAAAAAATGGAATGTCCGCCCTTGCAATGGGCGATATCACTGTTATCAATATTATTTCAAACACTGAAAAGCAATCTGATCACCAGTTTTAAAATTCTGATTCATTACATGGAACCCCTCCCTCATGGGCTATAGCTGCTAATCACTCTTCTGAAATATTTCTTCGCATTGTAGATTTATTGAAGCACGGTTAGGGAAACCAAGTCTTGTTCGTGACACATCAAGATTGAGTGTTCTTGGTGCTCTAAGACACCCAATACAGGTATTAATTTTACTTATTTATATTTTATTATTTATATTTTATTATTTATATTTTATTTATTTATTGATGTTTACATTTACAGCGAAGAGTGCCCTGCCATTGCCACTCGACAGAGTTTTTGATTAATTTTTGACAACTTGCTGATGGCTTTCATTGAAATTGCAAGAATAATTGTTGTGGGAGGCGGAGATGTCAATAATGTCGGAACATGAACGTGGAACTTGACATCTCCGCTTCTCATAGTTCTTGCATTTTGATTGGCCAGTTGAAATGAAAGCCATCAGAAATTTGTCAAAAATTAATCAAAAAAAATTGTTGAGTGGCAATGGTAAGGTGCTCTTCGCTGTAAGTCTTTCTGTTCTCTGGAACTTTCTCATTCTAAGGTTATATGTATTCTCTTTCATTTTTTCCCCAGACTGCTAGAAAATTGTTTGTTAATTACGAAGACTCATTACAAGGAATTATTTTGAAGGTATGTGATAAAAGGTTTGTCTTCATGTAATGTCATGATTTGAAAAAACAGGTTCAATGTGAATTTTTGGACAAAGAGATTTTCATTAAATTTATTAATTTTTATTATTTCATTACAGCCCTCTCTTGAAACACGGCTACAAGAAGTTAGTAAAGCAACTGCCAACACCAAGAAAAACAAAGGACTCTACAGAAATCTGCTGTTTTATGGGCCACCAGGAACAGGAAAAACAATGTTTGCAAAGGTGAGAAGATTTGAATGTTGGCGATTGCTGGCAATCCCTGGAGTTCCTCTGTGACTAGTGATCATTTTACCGCAAAGAAGTAGTAAAACTGGACCAGGGTCGGCCAGGGGTTTTGGTATAAGGTATACGGGGAGGGATGAGGGGGGGGGGGGGGGGGGGGGGAGGGGGAGTAAATATGGGTGTCTGATATATTTTGGAGATTGGAGATAGCACAATAGATATCAAGTTGAAAGTATCCCATTCATTTATCCGTGGTCTAGAGCTTTATGTTCTCTTCTGCAAAGAGATGTGTTCTAATTTTGGGTATATTGGTTATCTTTAAGGTGTACTGGTATAGCACTATCACCCACCCCTCCCCCTTCCTGCCCCGGCTAACCTTACCAGTTACAAAACGACAAAAAATGTTTTGTGGCAACCGGCAAGCTGGGACTGCAAAGTGACATCTATTCATTCAGGCTAGTCACATTTTGGATATTCAGACTTTCCAGCTTGAAGCAAAGAATGAAATTTGGAGGAACACTTGACTGGTTTGGACCATAAATAGAGGATATTACACGGCGGCGCGAAGATATGAATTTTATTTTCGAGTGGTAAAAACAATATTTTACGAATGAGCGCAGCGAATGAGTAAAATATTGTTTTTACCACGAGAAAATAAAATTCATATCTTCAAGCCACCGTGTAATTTTCTTTTTATTATATAGACAAACGACAAAAGCACAAACTTTGTCGCAAGCTCTTGCAGCTCGGTGGCTGGACTTTCCGAATTTCTCTCCTTTCGTCTTCACTTGCAAGGAACTCCTTGAATAATTTTAAGTCATATGAAGTTTTCTTCTTCGTGTTAACATTTTTGTACTCCTCAGTAAACGATTTCGTGTCGGCTTCCGTGAATTTCGCGAATCTATCGCTCGCCATTTTTCAACCGGAGTTTGGCAGCTTTGCACAAAAAGCCATGCAAAAGCGGGAAATGACGTCATCGATATCCTCACTAGTGAGGATATGGAAAATACGCCACTCAGGTCCCGGATGTAGTTTTGTATGAATTTTACGAGTGGTCTATTTTCCAGTAAAACACTCGTGTCTATATAATAATTAATAATATCACATGTTGAACCTTTTTCCTCAGCACTTAATAGTTAGACTGGAAAAAAAATTATAAGCTTTTTGTTAAAACTGAAACTTTGCATTTTTCAGAGCCTTGCTAAGCATTCTGGGATGGACTATGGCATTTTGACTGGAGGGGACATTGTACCGATGGGAAAAGAAGGAGTCACGGCCATGCACAAGGTGTTTGACTGGGCACAGACATCAAGGAGAGGGTGAGGAGAGATTTGTCAGTTTTGCACTGTGTTCAATAATAACTTTTCGAGAATTTAATTTTTTTTTGTCCATATACCTCTGTCCTGTAGGCTTTTACTCTTTGTTGATGAAGCGGACGCTTTCTTGCGGAAACGTAATCAGGTAAAACCAACATTGCATCATTTGATTTGGGTTAGGATTTGATAGAGCAGTTATTATTGAGTGTCGTAACACCAAAGACAAAGAAATTACAATGGATAATCGCAATAAACGTAAACAACAGAACGAACCAATAGGAACTTGAAGCAAATTCACGTCACCGCCGCCAAGCGCGGGAAAACGCGTGTGACCAAGTCGTGATTGGTTTTGCATCTGATTGGTTGAGTAGATGGCGCGAGTTTTTTTAACCAATCACAGAGCGTAGCAGAACCAAATAATTCCCGCTCTAAAGGCCCGTTTACACAGGGCTTTTCGATGCAATTTTTGTCGCGCTCAAATTGCAACTTCAAAATCGCGCGTGTAAACGGGCTGCGATTTCAGCGCGATTTCAGTGCGATTTGTCGCCGCGATATCGCAGGGGTTTCGAACATGCTCGAAACTTGATGCAATTTCGCGGCGATTTTGGACAATTATGACAATTATGTATCAGAAGGGACTTCTCGGGGTGGTTTTGTCACGCGCGGCTACACGAGCAACATGGCTACGAAGACTACGAAGGACAAAAAACCTGCAAAAATTGCGAAAAACCGGGCATGGAGTTATAAAGAGGAGGAACATCTTATCGAGCTATGGACAAAATACGAATACTTGTATAACACGAGCTCAAAGGATTTATACGATTATAAGAGGAACGACAAGAAGGCAGCAGCTGTCGAAGATATGAAAAGAAGCCTCGAAGAGCAGTTTGAGGAGCCCTTTATGGCGTTATATTCTCGCCAAAATTCAACTTTGCAGTTCAACATTAATGTTTACAATTTAACATTCATGTTTGCCATTCATTGTTCATCCAATTCACTCATTCATTATTTTTTTCTTCCTCTACATCCCCATACAGTTGTTAAGAAAACAAACAAAAAAAACAAAGCAAAAACAAAGGGAAATCACTTTTTACGACACTTTTCACGTCTACGCCATTTTGTAAACAAAACGTGTGCGCCTGCTCTGTAGCGCAACTGCTGCTTAAAGTTACCGTCTTTTGTAGTTTGCATACAAATCGCGACGATAAATCGCGCTGAAATCGCAGCCGGTTTACACGCGCGATTTTGAAGTTGCAATTTGAGCGCGACTAAAATTGCATCGAAAATCGCGATAAAAATCGCCTGTGTAAACGGGCCTTAACACAGGGCTGCCACATACAGTGAGTGACCTGTTCACATTGTACGATCGTCAGTTGTGTATTACTGTGTTACGCCCATACGAAAAAGTTGAACAGGATAGCTCGTACAGAATACGCCGCGTTTTCTATTGTGTTACGAGAAGTGAGCATCTATTTTGTATTCGTTCCTATTGTTTAAACTTGACTAAGTAAAGATATTTTGTTGGCCACTCAGGAAAAGATGAGCGAAGACCTGCGAAGCACACTCAATGCTTTTCTCTACAGGACTGGAGAATCGTCACGCAAGTAAGAACGTGTTTTTGAAACTTGCTCTGCTTTCTGATTTCACTGCACGCCAAACCATTTTCGATCGAAAGATTTTTACTCAGTTTGGTGTTAGAAAAACTGCTCTCTTTACAGCGTTAGTTTGATTGGGACCTTTTATTCCTGAAATTTCCACACGAATTGTAACTTATAGAAGCTATGTCACGATATTTTAAGTCATTATTCTGATGAAATTATTAAGGTAGAAAAACACCAAAGGAGTAATAATAAGACTGAGGAAGATTAAGACGGATTGCGAACGACGAACTTGAAAAAAAAATGGTTAATTTTTTCAAGATGCGCGATCCGTGACGTAGCTGCTTTAAGTTAATCAGAGGGAAATCTTGTTTGCCATTTTCATTTTCTACTCTCAAATTTGCATCGTTGGTTTGTATATTTATTTTTTTCGTATTTTTCTATGTTTGTGCGAAGGTTCATGCTTGTCCTCGCCAGTAACCAGCCTGACCAGTTTGACTGGGCCATCAATGACAGGTTAGACGAGATGGTCGAGTTTGGTCTGCCATCGCTCGAAGAAAGAGTCAGATTAGTCCGACAGTATTTCGAAGAACACGTCTTAAAGCCGGCTACCACTGGCTCGCGGACAAGGTGAGGCACAAGATAAGATCAAAACTGGTGCAACATGCAGTGTTCCACTTTCTAATAATTGCAGTCTGCACTTGTTGGTGAAATCTATTAATAGTTTCGCGCCATGCCGTGAAAGTTATTTTTATTTCCTTCTGATCGAGGCTCCGACATCACGTTACTCAAACTGACCAATCAGCCCCACACTGCCGGAGCTTATCCCGGTTTCCATAGCATGAAGCCGACTAGGAGTATTGCTACTAGCTCCCCTGATGGGGTGCTCAGCTTTTTCGTCAGGTTGACGGCTCCCTTGATGGAGAAGAGAGGCACTGTGAGAGTGAAGTGTCTTACCCAAGAACACAGCAAATTTTATAGTCAGGGAGAAAATAATTTAGGAGATAACCTAACAGCGAAACACACGCGATGTAAATGCGTTTGTAATTGTACTTATAATTGCCTGTTTCCTTCTTATTATTTCAGTCGGATGAAAATTGCAAACTTTGACTTTAGCGAGAAATGCCATCAAATTGCCGAAGTAACCAAAGGACTTTCTGGAAGAGAAATCTCTAAAATAGCCATCGCTTGGCAGGTAAGGTTTTTCAAAGCGTGAAACGTCGCTACTCGTTATTAGGGCCTGCTAAACTAGGAAACATTGTTGCAGAAACATTGTTTCCTGTATTGTTTCCTGGGTGACTAAACTAGCGGGAAGCACGAGAAATATTTCGCTGCTCTGGTGACTAAACTAGTAAAAATTTTCCCTCGTGGCTAAACTGGGAAACATGATATCTATCAGAAGCAAAATTTGCATCCGTGAAGCAAAAATGTTTTTGACTTAAAAACATTTTATTGCTTCCGAGACGCAAACGTTGCTGCTGAAACAATTAGCGAATTCATATTAGAAGACGGGAAACTCGCCGAATTCCGTCTAATATGAATTTAAAGACGGGAAAATGGACGGATAAATTTGAGACGGGAAACTCGTCCTTCAACGGATTCATATCAGACGAGTTTTCCGTCTTAAGACAAGTTTCCCGTCTAAGACGGTTTTCCGTCTCAAATATATGAATTCGGCTAATGTTTCCTAGTTTAGCCAGAGTTTAAGTCAGTGTTGGCTGTTGTCTTTCATACCATGTTGAAGACTGATTAGCTTTACCGATTTTCCCCAATTTTATTTTAGGCTAGCGCTTATGGTTCGCCCGATGGCGTCCTGACAGAAGAGATGATGGACGAGAGAGTACAAGAGGCAGTCAGACAACACAAGCAGAAAGTAGAATGGCATCAAACAGAGCCACTAACTGGAACAATTGAATCAACTACAACGACTGAGAAAAACAGAATATCCACGCCGAAAAGAACTTAGCAAAATCACTCATTTAGAGATTGATATTTTCGTCATAGGAATTGTTTTTGGAATTATGGTTTATAATACAGAGCGACGCACGTGGGATTGCTACAAAAGTGATGGGAGATTTTGAATGTTCATCAACAGCTCGAGGACGCAACTTATTCGCTTTTCGCAGAAGGAACAGTGAAGTCCAGTGACGCGTCTATCTGAAGGAGAGTTTGAAAAATTGTCAGTGACAATCAAAAAGAAGTCGAGTGCAGTTCGTTACAGTGACACGAATCGTGCCGTTGCCACTCACTAAGTTCTTTGACAGCTTTTTGCCATCTTTCTGTTGGTTTCCCAAACTTCTCAGCCAATCAAAGAGCCAAGAACCGAACGTGCAATTTATCGGCACGTGACTACTTTGACTTCTCCGCCTCTAAAACTATTAAACTCGGTTTCTGATTAGCCAAGCAATAGGAAAGCCAACATAAAGATGTCAAAAAATTTACCAATAATTATTTTGTACGCGAATAAAAGTGGTCGCGCGTTATTCAGTAATATGCCCCACTCGGGCTACTTTGACAGGGCCATGTGCCAATTCATCGTCAATGAGAGGACAGACGCATTAAAAAGGGACATCTTCACGGTTTGGTTGTATTTCAAGCACTTTTATCGGCGGGTATGCATGAAGATCACTTTGTTGGTCTCAAGAAACTCAGCTTTCTGTTCTGTGTGGACACTGTTGTGAGACACAATGGCATAGTTACATGCCCAGGCTATTTTAATACAATTAAGGTAAATATAATATAAAGTCGTGCAGAATTCACTTGCAGTGTTTGCCTTACAATTACTCATTTTGCTTTTTAGCCTGAAGGACAGGCAGTTTAGCGGGTTTTTCACTGCAGGGTGGAAGAAGGCCTAATCACCCTAAATAATTGTTCACGGCAGAGCGCGAAGCCCGATAGACGCTGACTCGTCCCCAGACGTCTCTCTTGTCTTCCTTCCCAGCATCCCCCGCGTATTGCGACTCCAAACAAAGGAGACTAGAGAGACGACTGGGGACGAGTCAGCGATAGACGAGTGCGAAGCGTGAGTCGGGAGAGACGAAAAAATTGACCGTCTTGTTCTTCGAGCTCGTGTGACGCGCTTTGTGTTCTACCGTAAAAAAATCCCGCTAAATCACCTGTCATGATGGTTATTTGTTCTGGCCTTAGCCTGCGTAGCTGGCGGTATTGTTCGCACAAGGTAAAGTTTTGTCAGCACTTACGAATTTTTACTTCGCGCGCCAACAAGATCGCCAGCTACGCAGGCTACGCTGGCCTTTCCTTGTGACTTTTAAAATCTTTTAAACTGTATAGAAAAGAATCTATTCCTCTCGCAGGGCCGAAGGACTTTTTCCCAGCACTTCGGCTATTCATTTACTCGCGCGCAATTCAACGTTTCTTGTAAGTTTCCAAGACATTTGTTAACAATTTTTCAACAAAATGAATGGCCATATGGCAAATACTTATTTACTGTGTTTGCGAGAAGAACGAGAACACCTTTTATGCTTTGGCCCATACTGCGCTCGGTTGGTAAATCATGATCATCATTTAATTCTCGTCCGTTTCCGTCCCAATTTAGTCAGTCACAGAAGCAGGAGAGGGAGTCTGGGAGTGACGGTATACCTATCAGCAAGGGCTCTTTGTGAAACCTTGTGACGTCATCTTGTAGTGAGACATTGTAACTTAGCAACCTCGCTGATCAAAAGTGAAAACCGCGGGCTCGTAAATTCTTTCTTTTTGTCTCTGTTCATCTGTTGCGCGAAGCGATGCGAAAAACGTCGGTTGGGGTTTCAATATGAGTACAATCAGTCTAGAAAGTAATTTTTTTTTTCAACAGTTTGTAGTCTGTGCAGGCAACATTTAGATGAAAGCAAGGTGCTAAAAAAGTAATTAAAAAGTAATACTTGAATTGAAAGGCGGGCCAATCTGATCATCCCACTTGTAATGCAATTCATTTTCCCCGTTCGTTTTTACCTCATTCGTTAATTATTAACAAGCTCGGTATTCAAACAACTGTAGATTTGTATATTATAGTTTCTAATTGATCTATACCTTCTTGAAGTATTCATTTGAAGCTTCTAGCTTCATTTATTACTTGATATATCGCCGCTACGTGTGAACTCCGGCAACAAATTGTTCCCCTCAAATCAGTTTAAATACCGCTCGCTCTCAGTTTGCAAACAATGGTACGTAATGAAGTTTTGTAATTTAATGTCAATGTGTATACGTGGAAGAGAACTATTTCAGAGAGGTTAGAAACGATTTTCAAAGTTTGCCCTTTATCTGTGAAGCGCATTTCAACATTGATGTTCACCACGATGGAATTTTCGAATTCGTTCTCTAAATCCACAAGTTTACATAAGCCTCACAAAGGATCCGCATTGAAAGCGAAAGAAAGAGATCCGTGAATTGATCGCTTTATTGCGTATTGTTTTAAGATTCTTTCTTTGTTTGTTTATCGCTTATTCACTCATGTTTATACATGCGTAATGCTTGAGACTAAACAAAGCTTAGAGCGAAGTGAGTTTGACAAACTCTTTCCAAAATTAATTGGTATATACTAGCTGTCCTGGAGCGATTCAACTCGACCTGTTTATCAAACTGCTTTGTGCGTACTGTAATGGCGAAACGAACGAGACTTCGTTGAATACAGGTAAAGTTCGCTTTTCTTTTCAATCTTCTTTAACTTGTAAACAAGAATTGCAATGCACGTAAGTATAGCTAACCAGGTAAGTATAAACTATATCCTGCTCATTAAGTGTCAAAAGTTTCGCAAAGTTTGCATAGCTTATAAAGCAAGCCTCGCCTATAACACTATAAGTTACTCTGTTCTAAGTTGCTCGCTTGTTGTACTGGCCGCCTGGGCGAGAGTAAAGGCCATGTGACACGAAGCAATTTTCCTTGCAACTTGCAACACAAGAAACGTTGCATTGCCAGCTGCCGAAAAAAATTCACGTGTAACACTCACTTCTGCAACCTGCAATGCAACAAAAATGTTGCGTTGCGAATTGCAAGAACTATATATATCCTCTACTTTTCGCAGCGTTGCGAGATAAGTTACTGTGTGTGACACGTCTTGATCGCAACTTGCAACGCAATTTTGTTGCAACGAGCGTCCTTCGCTCGCGGGAGATTTCAAGATGGCGGGCACGTTGCAAGTTGCGAAAAAAATTTGCGAACGCTGGTTACTGGTTAGATGCAGTTATGCTGCTAATGATCAATACGTTACTGCGTCTGGCACCGTCTGCGTATGTGGCATGTATTTATTATGCGTATGTCGCTAGTGTAAACCAGACAATAGGAGACGTAGCTGAAACTGTGTTCAGTCTAGCGCGCATGCAACTGACGCGCTAGCTTAGGTTGCAGACGAGTAAATTAGTGTAAACATCCAAGTACTCTCTACTAGTCTCTATAAATTTCCTAAGTTGGGAGAATATCAGCATAATATTTAATTTCTATTAATCATTTCCTAAATTATCTGCATTACAACTGTTGTGAAAGCATCGCACCGGAATCGAGGAGGTCTGGGTTCGAATCCCGTTGTGATCACGAGCCTGACATGCTTTTATCCAGAATCAGCTCAATTGTTGGCGAGTCCAATTCAAAGTTACCTCTTCCCTGTAGAAACCTTGAATGAAAATACACAACATTGGAGCTCCAAGATCATGAGCTTCAGTTTTAGTCATTCTCTAGAGTGATCGACATCTCATTTCTCCTTACAATATCAATACATTGGCAAGTAGTCAGGTGATGAGAATATAGAAAATCATAAACTATAGGGGACATCATCTTCAAGCTAGTGACAGCCGGATATAAACTAGTTTAATGCAGACTACTCACAATATAAACTATCGACTTAAAAACGTAAACCAATAGTTATAAAAATAATTATAATAATTTCATTTCTTTTTTTCTTATAATTTCGTAGCATTTTGAAGAAGAGAGACCCCGGGAACGAGGTTGGCATTTTGACTCCCTTATCTCGGACGCCATGGGAAACAGCGTTAAAAAATGTCGCGTTGTTCGAGTCCGTCCAAAGTCCACGGAAATGTTCCCTATGGAAGCACGAATCCTTGAACAAGTGGGCCATGGGAAAGCAGGAAAACATCGCCGACCTAAGTGCAGCGATATAATAACCTCAATATACATTTTAACAGCATTTATTGGCAATTTAAACACTCCCTACAGAAAGCTTAGTCGTGCGGGACTGTTGCTATGGATACTAAGTATGGCTGTGAACTTCATGTATGACGGATACGAGTCACGTGTTAAGTATGGATATCCTTGGATGTGCGTGCGTGGCTTGTTGTGGGTCACGTGTTGTGTTGGCACGTGGTTCACTGTTCGTCGTACGATGCCGTGGTTAGAGAAGGGATTGGCTGAGCTGGAGAATGACAAACGTTACAGGAAGGCATTGCGTGACATGGCTGGTACAACAAAGGTGAGAATCCGCGAGACGGTAGGACTTTCCATTCCTCTACCAATAGTTTATATAAGTGTCTTGAACTGAAACAGTGACTTAAGTAATCCGGAATTGCTTTGGTGGTTTTGCTTCACTACGCTCTAAGCTGTGATTGGTTTAAAAAAACTCACGCCACCAACTCAACCAATCAGATGCAAAACCAAAACCAATAGCGACTTGGTCACACGCGTTTTCCCGCCCTTGGCGCCAGTTACGTATATTTGCTTCGAGTTCTCATTGGTTCGTTGTGTTGTGTTCGTTTGTTCGCCATTGTAATTGCTTTGGTTTAGGTTTCAAAAATGCTCTAAATGAGTGAGCATATTTTCTTTATAATGGATGTTTCATTGTTCTTCCTCTCCAGAAACTCCCGTATTTCCTGGCAATGTTTGCATTAGTCAGCGGTTCTCTTCAGTATGGTATAATGCAGAGAGACCAGGCCACACATCTGACCTTTGGACACTCACCTCACGTGACAGTGACCGTGATATTGCACGTGCTACGATTCATCAGTGGTGTGCACGTGTTCTACGCCTTAGCTCTGTTCTGGAGTGTGCCCACGTGTGTCATGCTTATGGTGGGATACTCCATGAGTGAATATCAAGGTAACAACTCTCAGCTTAGAACACGCGGTTTTTCAATTACTTTCGAAAGTTATTGTACTGAGCACTATTTTTGGTTCAAAATACTCATGCAGTACGCCCTAACGTTCCTAATAAGAACGACGATATGTTTTTTTTTCTCAGCCATTAACGAATGGAAAACAACAACAAAAATAGTTACGACCGTTTGCGCTTCAAGTTGTTATTGGCTAAGCAATTTTCCCGCGCTTGCGAACGTTAACACGTTTTTACTTTAAGTTGTGATTGGTTACGGGATTTTCCCGCGCTTATGACCGATTACACGTCTGTGTTTCAAGGTTTGATTGGTTACGCGATTTTCCCGCGCTTGCGACTGACTAGTTACACGCTTGAGCATCATTTCTGATTGGCTATGCGACTTTTCCCGCACTTGCTACTGATGACTACTTGTTTTACTTCGTGCTCTCTCGACCACACATGGCATCATTGGCTCTGTGATAGCTTTACCTAAGTTTGCCGCTCTATTATACAAATTAATTGAACAGAGAAGGAATAAAAACAGGTAAATAAAAAGGAAACTTCACACAATCAGAATTTCACCAGCAAATGCGAAGAAAGCGACGGCCGAAAACCAAGTTCAATTTGTGACCTTTCTTTTCTAAAATTCTTTCATTGACAGATCTCACTCGCGTACAACTGAAGATCAAAGGCGAGCCGATCACGCTAAGACAGGCTGTGGACAGTTATAACGAAAGAGTGCAATTTGTTAAACTTTCATCTTCAGCTTGTGTGGTAAGTAATAAGGTTTAAGGAAAGAAAGAGACGCAAAGATTGCTGTTGTTCTGAGTTTGTCGAAAGATTTTTCTTGCCATACCGGAGTCACTTGTGGAAGTAAAATTAGTTTAAGTATGCAATCAAAACAGTTCCTTCCCATTTTGCCATGAGGGTTAAACACGTTATTGTTATCTACAGGTTTGTATGCGTAATCTCGGATTGTTCTAAAGGCAAAATGATTCAGTTTACTTACTCTTAAGAAAGGCGTCTGAGTAAGGGAATGGTGGGGACTGGGGTGGGGGGTACTCCCCTACATCCGCCACTGGGCGCTGCTATTTTTGCCACTGTCGCAGATGATATTGACAACTAGACATTCTTCCAAAGCCAGTCCCAAGTACAATTAACTCAGTCCATTCTCTCGTTCATTCTTTCTCCAGGTATTGTTGTGTACACTGATAGTGTTCACTGTCGTTTCTTTGGCTTTGAACGCGTACGTGTTCCTTTTCTTGAACCGTGCACTGTTCTTGTACATCCTCCATGCTCTCCTACCACTCGTGCTAGCTGCCTACCCGCTGAGCACCGCGTCTTGGGTCACAAAGCAATATCATTGGTACGTAGACAGGATAAAATAAGAGAACGAGAGTACGAGAGTTTTCTTCAACTCTCATCGACTATCATCAGCGCGCGACCAAGCGAGCTGAGTATAGCGCGTTGTATTTATGATCGCCGAGAGAGTCGGGTTCGAGCACCGGCCTGGGTCCAGGGTCATTGTGTTGTGTCTTATGCAAGATACTTTACTCTTACAGTGTCTGTCTCCACCCAGAAGTATAAATGGGTGCCGGCGACAGAATGCTGGGGAATACCTCTCACATGCATTATTTTGTAATGACCTCTCGTTCTGTTTTCCCTGCAGGCATCTGGTAGCTGTGGTTAAGGCCTGGGTCGAGTGTAGTGATTCTGATTCCGACTCTGAAGACGAACAAGCTCCGAGCACTACAGGCGCGCATGCTGCCAGGGGATTACCGTCTGACCGCAGTGAACAGCAGGCTCCTGGCACCTCCCTCCGAATTCACATGCCTGATACGGGTCACGTGGTCGTGAACCCCAATAATGATAACATAGAGAAGCTACAGAATGTACTCTACGGATCTGCAAGATTCATAGGAAGAATGCAACATAGAAGGAAACTACCCAAGTTTCACTTCGAGAAGTATATCACGTATTTGGATAAAGTTTCCAGGAATGTCGGCTTCTCAATCGGCGTCGTGCTGGTGACCTGGGAACTAGTATCGGCGGTGTTTTTCTTTCTGATCTCGCTGATAGCTTTGTTCGTGCAGGAATCCATATTTGGAAAGGCAGAAAGCACCATAACCATATAAGGTGTTTTGTACAATTTGTGTCATTCGAGGCAAAAAACAGAAATATAATAAAATCTCATGGAAAGAAGGGAGGTCAACCATCCTTGTTCCTGTTTGGTTTATTATCACCTCTTTGGTGGTCTATTATTTCGAGGCTTTCTTCAAGTTGAAGGTTTAATATTTCGCACTTAAAATATCGTGACAGCTCGGCTTTAAAATAAATGCAATTAAAAGCTATCAGGAGCCGTCCAATTATGACTCCTGAAGCTAAACAATTTTGATCAAATAACGCGCGATCTGATTGGTTGTTTAGTCGTTTGCAGCGCGTTTTTCATATGTAAGCACGCGCGGCATTTTCTATTTCTTTCAATAAAATTTTCTGAACATTTACGATATGAAACATAAAACAAGCTCAAAAGTCGTCAAATGAATTCAACGGCTTTCCTGTTTGCAATCGAGATTGCGCGATGTGCGAAGTTATGAGCCACGAAGAGAAAGGGGCGAGAAAAATACCGTCGCGCGTGAAGGGAATGGGGCGAGGAATACCGCGTGACTATAAAACTTCGCGTGACTCACGCTTCGCGTTTCCCGCTCTATCAAGAATCGACTGCAAAAACGGTAATCGACCGTCCATCAATAACATGTTCTGCAGGTTATGATATACCATGATACTGAATGAAAGTAGAATCCATTTTAATTTGAAGATTCTGTTTTCCCAGCCGTTCGCCTTGTATTTCACGTGGAAGTGAAAAATACGGCGGTAAAAAGCAACTTCTCGCAAAGAATGCAAAAAAAAAAAAAGAAGAAGAAGAAGAAGAAGAAAAGAAAGAAAGAAGGAAAAAAAAAGGTAAAAGAAACAAAACAGTTATGTCGTAGTCGGCAGGATTCGAACCTGCGCGGGGAGACCCCAATGGATTTCTAGTCCATCGCCTTAACCACTCGGCCACGACTACTACTACAATCACATGATGTCTTAGTTATGCTATAAATAAATTTGTAACAATAGAATTGCGCAAGAATGTTAGTAAATTATTAAACCACGCGGCCATCTCAAAAAATAAAACATTTATCACATTAGTCTGGTTTGGAAAGCATTGACATTGTTTTAAATCAACATTATCATCATTAGATATTATAATCCTGAAAACTAAAACTAATATATTTTTCTTTAAATGGTTTGGGTCATCACCGGATCTATTCAACAAATAATTTATTTTTCTTTTTAATATACATGTAGTTTAAAGTTAAATTACCAGGTAAGCTATGGATCCTAGAGCTTCTAGAGGCTGGGGGAATAAAACAAAATGTATAATTTATTCATCTCTCTAGTCACATATTTATAGAGTTTTATCGAAAATGAATATTTGCACATTCCCCAATAAATTTTTATTAGAGGTGCTTTGAATTGGCCTAATGGTTTAGTGCGCCAGGAGCCCATCACTAGGAGCGAGCAACTGGACTGGATTCGTGTCACAGCGTTTTTACAGACTTTTCCCGCGAATTCGTATTCCCGCCAGACAATCAAACGTTTTTCCTTTATTTTGTAATCATTAATTGTCGTTACCACGTAACAAAGGCCGCAATTAGGTAGCCTGTTCCAGGCTACAATTAGGTCGTCATCTTTTTATTTTATGTTATTTCATTTCATATTACACATGAGACCGGAAACACATTTTCCTGGGAAAAAGGAATCTAAAAATAAACCGGTCTGTAAAAACGCTGTGACATAGGCGTAGTGTTGGAGTTGCTCGCTCCGGCTAATGGGCTCCTGAGTGCGCTTAATTAACTATGGATCTGAGTTTGAGCCCTGGGGCCGGATCACGGAGCCCTCCTAAGTTAAGATGTATTCTAAGTATTGTTTCCTAACAATGAGCCATTCATAGACTAAGAAACAATACTTAGGATACATACATATTAGTATGGGAGGGCTTTGTGAATCCGGCCCATGGCTGGGATCATTGTTGTGTTCTTGGGCAAGACACTTTTATTCTCGCAGTGCCTCTCTCCACCTAATGCATGGGACATGAGGTGGCCTAATGGTTAGCGCATTAGACTCCAGATCGAGCCCTGGCTGGGGTCACTGTGTTGGCTTGGTTTCATGAGATTTTGAAGCATGTTTAGTTTGCAGGACGCTTGACTCAACAACATGCCACGACTGTAAGAGTACAAATTTGCTTTTCTCACATGAAAGGTGTGAAATGGGGGAGGTGCCATCCCTTTTATAGGGTAACTTCTTGTTTAAGCACCAGCACACTGACAAGCCACTTGGCTCCTCCGATCGATTGGAACACACTTTGACATGTCCCTAGATGGTCGGTCCATCTTGTGTTGTGTGCATTTTTTGTGGTTTGGTACTGCTTCGGGTGTTAAAATCTAAAATAACCACTCTTAGATTTTTAGGGTATTTTAAAGCCGTTAAAAATATGATAGGAACTACAGTTTTGAATTAGGATTGGTAGCTCTTAGGGGTGACAATGAAATTCCAGCCACACCCACAAAACAAGATTCTGGTACCTTTTTAGGTGTTCCTTTCAAAATTTCTGACAATCACCCCCCTCCCCCCCAAATCACTTTCTATGGGAGCCGCAAGTGGTCTAATTGAGCATGCAGTGAGATCAAAGCCTGGTAGAAAATGGTTAACACAACAATCAAAGTAAACAATAGAAAACTAAATGGTTTTCAACATAGATGAATAATAACGTAATAATAAATGAATACAGCTTCCCTCTCAGAACGGCAGAGTGGATTCAATTTCATACTTATATTGAAGGAAACATGTTATTGTATTTGAATAATAATAAATGCAGTTTACTGCAAGTTCTTATTTCCGAGAAAATATGACTGAATGATTGTACGCATGCAGCATGTAAATAACATGGCTTAGTTAACGGGTGGCCGCAGTGTTGAAGATCACATCCCCAAGATTCCGAATATCTGCAACTTATTTTCTATCAAATTTCAATCAAAAGCAAACTCAAAATATTTACTCATAGCCAACCATTTTTCACTCAATCTACGGTCTTTATTCTCGAAGCCTTAATTATGTATGTTCACACAGTGATACCTAAAAAGTGAAAAATATACAAATTTAATGCTTAAAACTCTAAAAAATTCTTGTGATGGGATATATTACTTTTTATTAGCATAAACCATAAACAAAAGCAAGCGGATAACAAGAATTATTGTATATACATACTAATTTAGCACAAGCTGGAAATTTGTCAGTTCATGTTGCAAATCACTTTGATCCAAGTGAATTACAAACTTCATATGACGGCCCCTAATAACAAAACCACAAATATTCTATTTACTTTGAGAAAGAAATACACATATTTGAAATTACACTGTGGTAATTCAAGGCAAAGAAGGCAAAGAATTCTGTTTGCAAGAATTGAGTATTGTTCACCCGCTTGTCACGCGCATGAGCAAAGTTTTGTTGTTCTCGACAAAAAACTGTAACATTTATATTTTCTCATGAGCGAATAACACTGTGTTTTAAAGATTATAGAAAACCCTATCGTGCCAAAAAAACTTCAGCACTGTCTTGAATAAATTAAATGAAAAGAAAATGAGTCAAGAAACGCATTAAAAAAAACGTTTTCTCTGGTCGGCCGAGAGTTTGTTCGATCACGCGCTGTGTTATTACGTTTCTTTCGACACGAAAGGTTGCATGATTCAGCAATTCTTCCGCTTGGAGTCGCGTACTCGGCAAATTCTACCACCGAAGCGTTATACAGAGTTCGAGTTTAGTACTCGTATAATCCATCGTAAACGTTGCCTTTGGTTTTGGAATGGTGGCAGGCGGGATGTGAGTGGTCGGTTTTTTTTGCGGGAGTGAAGGGAACTCCACCCGTCGTTGTAGTCGTCGCGGCGTTCGCTTGAGCAGCTTTCTGTTTCAACATTGTCCAGTCGAAAATGTAATCGTACTGGTAGTTCAAAGTCCGAAATAAAATCCTGAACAACTGTCGGAGATACATGTAGTCGGGGTTCTCTTCAAAGCGCAGTCCACGGCAGTAGTTGAGGTACATGGCGAACTCGGCAGGGAAGCCTTTGCAAAGGACTTCAACGGGTGTAGACATCTTTTTCTCGCTAATTTTCTCGTACTTCTGTTTCTTGGTGGCCGCCTTTAAGCCTTGCCATGGCAGGCTGCTTCTATTGAAGTACATTAGGACATAGCCAAGTGATTCCATGTCGTCTCGTCTTGACTGTTCAATCCCAAGGTGGGCATTGATGCTGGCGTAGCGCGCCGTGCCCGTCAGATTTTTGTCCTCGCGATACGGAATATGTTGTTTCGATCTTGTATCGCGATACTTCTTCGCTAAACCAAAATCAATCAAATACAACTTGTTGCAGTGCCTGCCGACGCCCATCAAGAAATTATCGGGTTTGATATCTCGATGAATAAAGTTCTTGTTATGCACGTATTCGACTCGACTAATCATTTGGTCCGCGAGCATGAGAACTGTTTTCATTGTGAAGCGACGCGAACAGAAATTGAATAGATCTTCCAGGCTCGGCCCTAGTAGATCCATAACCAGCACATTGTAGTCCTTTTCTTGGCCGTACCATCGCACAATAGGGATTCCCACACCGCCTTGAAGGATTTTGTACAGCTTTGACTCGTAAAGAAGCTGTGGATGACGGGCTTTTTGGGACTCGAGCTTCACGGCCACTTCCTCCGAATTATTCGAGGTGACTGCCAGGTAAATGTCGCCAAAAGAACCGCTTCCAATCTTGCGAATAAGGCGGTATTTGCCCCAACTATGAATTCAGACCTTGCGCTATTACTGCTACTGCTAGCCATGGCGAATAAATCCTTTCTTTCACCAGAAGAAGTGAGTAAATCTTGTGCAATTAGCCAAACATCCACCCAAGACACGCCATTCTCGAACACTAACAACTCAAAACAGTGAATGTGACGTGGGTAGCCAAGGTGTAGCGCAAAGCATTGAGGGTAATCACTCTTTTACTTCCGGTTTATTTCCGATCGCCCGACAATAACAAGACGCAGCATAGCCAAACAATAACTCTTTCAGAAGTTACATGCAATTCTCGTTACAATTGCAACATCACAAAAAGTCATCGCATAAAATATCCTTTAGAAACGCCCTGTTCTAGAACAATCCTTGATCTAAAAACGTAGTTGAACGTAGGCGCCAGGCCGAAAGCGCGTGGTTGTGGATTGCGTTTCCCGACAAAGAAACCGGAAGTAGTCAGATTATCTGTCCGGGAAGTAATTATTCCTCCTCAAAGCGTGAATATTTAACGTAATTAGTCGAATTAATTTCTACATTTTTTTCTAAACCAGCACATATAATAAACGAGCATCATGCTTCACACGCTTGACAACTCTGCTATTTATTATTTTTCTGTGAGGTCACGACACCGGAATTATTAAACCCTTGCGTGGGACAGATGACGGGAAATTACGATGTATGCGCGTGACTGGAACGCCGCTAATTACAATTCAGTTTATATTGGACCTGTTTTAATATTAAAAGGACTTTGGACGCTTGGTTTACCACCAGTTTCACGCATTTTGGGTTTATTCAGGCTTATAAACGCACGCCATGAAAAAAAAATTTATATCACACAAAAAAATAATACCCTTCTTTTTGTAAGAATGAATATTTTTCATACCCAGGCTGAATATTCTTATTTTACTGCCGATTTTAGGCTTAAGATATTCTTAATACATTCTTAGATTACAGAGTACAGTATTTCAGATAAAATAATACGGATGTGACCAGGAAAACCTTTGATTTAAGAAAAAGGAAAGAAGTATACATGGTACATTTTTTACCATACTTTTCAATGGTGTAATAAAGTTCATTTAAAAACATGCAAAACAAATTCTTAACTAAATCTCAGCTTTGGGTATAATCTTAGCATTCTTTTAAAAATTTCGCCAATCTCAACTTTAATATTCTTATAAAAAAGATTCTTACAAAAGTAAAAGAGTGTACAGTGTTTTAAATTGAAAATGGTAATAAAACAATGAAGGTATTTTTTATTACAAATAACAACGGGCAGTTCAAAATAGTACCGAGATGTAAAAGAGGGCAAATTCAAAGATGCGATTGAGTGGGTAAGGCGAGGACAGGGGCGAGGGTGATACATGAAGTAGGAGCTACAGTACAGCCTCGTTATAATAATAATAGCGGACACCCTTGGGACGTAGTCCGTAATAGCAGGTGTCCATAATAACGGGGTGTCCGCAAGGCGAGAGTTGACTGTATTTGACATTATCCTTGTTCAGTCAGTATGTGCAAACAAAAATGATTGTAATTCTTTAATTTCTACATACAAATTCTCCTTACTGGTCACATGGAATACTTGAAGTAGCAGTTGGGAGAATATAAAAGACCAAAACTGATAACAAAATAATAATATCAAAGTATAATGTAATGTAATAATATGATGATGGTAATAATATTAATCTATGAATGCATTATATATATATGTGATCTGAGCTAAATACCAAATATAGAATATACTATTTAATTATTAATAAATCTCTATCTACTGAGATGAAATAATATAATTATTGTGAAGCTATACGCCATGGTATAGAGTCTGTAATATTCGAATTCGACTTATAAACCGGTGTTTGTACATGTATAATTCTATAATTATTTATATTTTCAAAGGCAAAGTTGATAGGGGGAATCCAACCTCGTCCCCAGAATCTTCTCCGCTTTCAAGATGGCGGGTGGGCGCGAAGAAGACCCTGGCGAAGAGCAGGTCACGTGACCACAAAATTAACCAATCGCGAGCCCGCCGCCATTTTGAAACAATCAAAATCTCCAATATTTTTGGAGACACGTGACCTGCTCTTCGCCAGGGTCTTCTTCACGCCCACCCGCCATCTTGAAAGCGGAGAAGACTCTGGCGACGAGGTTGGTGGGAATCATTTTAAAATTTTGCTAGGAATAACATGGTTAACCATTGAAGCCTTGATTACATACAAATTCTCCTAATACACTGTATATTTGTACAGTAAATATACTATGAAGAATTTGATTATCCATCAAGATAGTTTTTGCTTGGTGATCAGTGGCCTTATTCTTATGACCTGTTTGCTGGATTTTGTATAGATAATGTGAGGAGAAAATGAATGGTGATCATGATTGTGTCTAGCTTGAGTATTAGCAGAATCCTCTCTTTGTGCACTCAATTATCTCCCTGGTCGAGATAAGGTAAAGGTAAAGCCACACTCTGCCCAAACTGGCCCACACTGCCGGAGCTTATCCCGGTTTCTGTAGCATGAAGCTGACTAGGAGTATTGCTACTCCCCCTGGATGGTACGCATAAAATATACTCCTGGATGGAGAGAAGCACTGTAAGAGTTAAGTGTCTTGCCAAGAACATGACACAATGACCCCAACCAGCACTCAAACCCAGACCGCTCGATCCAGAGTCCAACGTACTTTAGGCCACTGTGTCGAGATAACCATTTGAGCCCCAAAATCTCCATGCTGATGACGTAGCTCTACAGAGATCCATGCAGTGTCTCAGATTTGTTTTACTTGTGCACAGAAATTCAAAACTGAGCAACAACCAAACAGAAACACTACACAAATCTCTGTAAAGTGACGAATCTCAGGTCTCAAGCAAGGGAAGAATTGATTTGCAGACAAAGAGAGAATTCTGTTCCCTCAAGCTAGATACTGACATGTGTAACAACTGACTGAAGCTTTCAAGAATGATATACAATGGACCTAATCATTTGGCATCAAGATGTAACATTCAGAATCACTGGTATTTCTTCTTAGACGATGGAATCAAAATTGCACCCTAGCCTAGTTGTGAGTTATGCTAACTTGTTGCATACAACTCTATTGCTGCGTCTAAGCTTCAGTTTGAGCTGTCCGCTTTAGAAATGAGAAAGGACCTAGGGATAGTCACAATGTTACTAGAACTAATCAATACAAAATTTTAAGACTATGAAAATTTATTGCAGACTTATCATCCGGGGGGGGGGGGGGGGGGGGACTCCTATATAAAAGTGATCGGGGTGATCGTTGGAATTTTGGAAAATAACCCCTAAAAGGTACCAGAATCTTGTTTTGTGGGTGTGGCTCAAATTAATTTTCACCCCTAATAGGTCTCATACCTATTAGGGATGAAAATTAATTATTATTCTTCGACAAAACTAGCTCGAATAACTTTAACGGTAGTTATTTTAGATTTTAACACCACCAAGCGGTACCAAACCATGAATTTTAATGTGGCTAAAAGGTACGACGATCACCCCCATCACTTTTATATTGAAGTTACCCCCACCCCTCTGAGTACATCTGGATCTGCCACTGATATATTTTGAAGTTAAAGAATCAGAATCAGAGGACTTCATTGGATAATTGAATCTTCTTTAGATTTGTTCCCAAAGTCCCATTCTGTTTCTAAACTGGCCAATTACATTCTATGTACAACTCAAAATATCACAGGAATAGCTTATCAAGTCCACCAAGAGTAGTTCATCAGACTGACTACAAGGACTACCACGATCACATGTAAACGAGCCTGGTGCAATGACGCAGTTCCAAAGAGTTCAACATCATATTCAAAGCAGTCTGTATCAACCACGCGGAAATACTGTGCCATACAAAAATCACTGCCACTGGAATACATGGAGTCTATGGCCTTCCCATCATATTTTGCATCCTTGCAGTGCGAGAAGATATCATCACAGAAACTTGTACAGATGCGGAGCTTGCCGTCTTTAAACCATTTGTACTGATCTGGGCTGCAGAAGTAGCACATCAAGTAATTCATATGGTTGCGGCACTCTTCGCTTGAGGTAGCAAGGTTAGGCATCCCTAAAAACGTTGACGTGACTTCTGTTCTTGTGCAGCAGGAACGCTCCCTGTACCACGTACAGTTTGAGAGGCTGTAGGATTCTTTGGGTTTTCTTTCACTACCTGAGTGCGGAAATTTAACTTAGTTTTACATAAAACTGGTAATCGTATGTTACAAGTTTCCATATTCAGTGCCTGAAAAATTTCCATTAAAATTACAGTGGGGGCCCGAAGGGGGCCCAGGCCCCTGGGACCCCTCCCCTAGATCCGCCACTGATATTACTGTGCCTTTCATTAACACACACAACCTTGTTCCCAGGGCCATCTCCGCTTTCAAGATGGCGGGTGGGTGCAAAGACCCTGGTGAAGAGCAGGTCATGTGACCACAAAATTAGCCAATAGTGAGCCCGCCGCCATTTTGAAACAATCAAAATCTCCAATATTTTTGGAGACAAGTGACCTGCTCTTCGCCAGGGTCTTCTTCGTGCCCACCCGCCATCTTGAAAGCGGAGATGGCCCTGGGGACGAGGTTGTAACACACAAACTCTGTTACCAGAAATATTTCCAGCTGAAATCCGACCCCATCAAATGCACCATTCCGTGCCTAGAATCCCTAGATAGAGGTTTCATTTTGAATAATGATTGACTTATATAGCTTTAATTGACATGTGACGACAAACAAATGACAATAATAATAAAATAGCCACTTAACGCTTGTAATAAAGTACTTTTTGTATTTAAAAAATAAAAAATAATGATAATATGCACGGAGATATTTCACGGTAATGATGTGCGTCACTTCCTGGCACGCGACTTTGGAATGCTCGTGCAGTCCATGTACATAATTTCGTGCCGAAGGACTATAACCCATATAAACAATAAGATCTTTCCTTTTGTTTTATAGTGCAATTCTTAAGATATACAAGCGTGTGAAATTCCTAGCCTTTTAAATAAATAGGGGGAAAACCTGAAAATGTTGAGCTTAAATTTCGATCGAGGATCGCCAAATGCGCCTTCAATTAAGCTTATTAAATAAGCTTATTACTTGAACAAGATAACAATCATAAAAAGACGATAAAAGATTCATACCATAATACGAGCATGTCTGCCGCTGGGAAAGGCTTTCTGCGAGAATGAAACCCGCCAGCAAAACTGTGATTACCAAAGACAGCTGCAGAGATTTCGCCATGTTGTTTTTTCCAGAACACCTGAGCACTTCGGTTCATGATCGGAAATCTTCGTACAAATTCGTAAGTTGTATAGCCAATCATAGTGCCGCCGAAGAAAGTCACCCTGCCGAGAGCCTGAGCCGTGGCGAGCCGAGGAGTTCAGTGAAAAAATGGCGGTTCTTAGGAAAAGATCGAAGGCCAAATGGAGAGATTTTGATTTGCAGTTCCTAATCGAATGGATAAAAAGGTTGTTGTTTGATCCTTCTAAGACCTGGGTAGTGGGTCTTGGTCTCTTACTGGCGGAAATTGTGGTAAATATTTTGGTCATTTGGGAAATCAAGTGTGAGTATTTTGATCAATGACTATATCCCCTGAGCTAGATCTTTTCAAGTTTTAGAAATTTGGTATTCCCCGGTTTGGTACCATCTTGATTTTGCGTAAGTGATTTCTTAAATTCTTATCACTTAATTAGTAGACCATCAGACCATCACTAATTTATTTAGCAAATATTATTAAGCTTAAAATTTATTGATTATTAAATTTTAGGTTAATTTACTATTAAAGGAACAATTAGCACTTGAATTCTCTTGGGGTAAATCAGACATGACAACCAGCAGGAACTGGAAACCTGGAGATTTTTAGTCTGAGGATTCCCCATTGTAATGCAGGGTTCAATTCCTACTGTTACCATCGCCCCCCACCCCCTGGGCACACCCCTGGGCATTTGCCATTTTTTTCCTCACTTGGAGTTCTATTCCCCACCCCCGGGCACAAAGATAGAAGCAATTCCCCACCCCCGGGACACAAACTGCACTGTTTCACAAGAAAACAGAAATATTTAATATTTAATATTTATTTAATTTTTACAAAATAGACGTGGACTTGTTTGGCTCCAAAGGTCAGGAAACATCTCTCCCATTGATTTTGTTTCTTGCCCGTGTTTCTTTGGCTTTTAACGCTCCTCTTGTGTTTTTTTCAAATACAGGTTTTATAAACTTGGAAAAATTGCTTTCCTCCAACCAGTCGCATACAAATTGAAGGGATTCCCCAGCAAAGAAGTCTGCTCGCCAATTTTGCCCCATAATTCATTGCACGACTAGATACTTCAACTATCCCAACCCCTTACCCCCGGGACAAGACTAACTTGCAAACTTCCCTAGCCCCGAGCCACAAGGGCTGACTTTGACCCGGGTTTTGCCTGAGGGGGTGGTAACAGTAGGAATTGAACCCTGCATAAGGTCCTTTATACATATCTGAATCGAGCTTAGCCTGCATAGCAGGTACTGGAGTATGTGAAGCACAAGTTAGAGGGGTGTGCGTGAGAGGAAGAAAACGTGCAAGGCGAGAGTCTCTTCCCTTGCGCATGCCCCTTAAAACTGGCATTCTTCAGCGCCCGCTATATATATAAATATGCAGGCTAAATCAAGTTCCGATTGCGTCTGTGTCACCATTTTGTATTTCTCAGGATGTGAAAGACTGGACATTGTGTCCTTTATACAGTCAGCTCATTGTTATAGGGGACACCTTTGGGATCAGTGTAGTTTTGAGTCCACAATAGCGAGAATCCACAATAGCGGGAGTCTTTTAGTCAAACCTCTATGATATAATTTTCATTTTTAGATACTGAGATTGACTGGGAAGCTTATATGGAGGAAGTCGAAGGTGCGATAAATGGAACGTATGACTACACAAACCTGAAAGGAGGGACAGGTCCACTGGTGTAAGGGTGAATTTATATTTTCATAAAAATAACACTGTGATCTGATATGTGATGTATATGAATAACATCGTCTATATATCTGAACATTCAACATTACACAGTACGTGGTGGATCCGGGGGGGGGGGGCGGGGGGGAGGTCTAGACCCCCCCCCCCCCCCCCCCACCAAACCTGAGCTCTAGCTTACCAACTTTTTACTGATTTCCGAGTAAATTCTTACAACTGAAGGGTCGCCATTATGACTATTATCTGGTTGTTTCAAAATGAAACTTGTGCTGCACTTCGCACTCAGTTAAATGTCTCCCATGTACCTACATGGTCGTCACTTCTTCGGGGTTAATGGAGTACATGTAGTATCTACTGTGTGCTAGTTTCGACTCCCTCTATCGAAATATTTCCGGTCCGCCCCTTGTTACAATAAGCAGTTGAACGCCCTCCTATAAGCAGATACATTGTTGCCGTTCCTGATAGCGTAGTAAACTAATTTCCACATTTCCGATAAACAAACAAATCCTGTTTTTCTCGTTACTGTTTCAGTTACCCAGCGGGATTTGTGTACATCTTTGCTGGATTGTACTATCTGACTGGTCATGGAACTGACATTAAGACTGCACAGTATGTGTTTGCCGCCTTGTATATACTCACCCTGGTGTGCATATTTGCAATTTACCACAAAACTGCTGCCGTAAGTATCATCAGATAGGTTTGAAGGGGACAGGGACAAAGGTCCTGATTCCCGTATCTTGTACTCCTGCTAGAGGTCATAATTCATAAGAGATTTAAATGACCTCATGCACTGACCATTTCTTTCCACAAATTTCTTCTTTACAGATTCCCCCGTATGCTTTCTTCTTCATGTGCTGCACGTCCTACAGAATCCATTCAATTTACATCCTGCGCCTCTTCAATGACCCAGTGGCAATGCTCTTCCTCTATGTTGCCGTCAATTGCTTTTTGTATGACAGATGGAATTTAGGATGCTTTATGTTCAGGTATGTTTGTTTGTAACCAACTATTTTGCCATAAAAAAAACTTATTTAACAATTTCAAGAAAATATTGGTCAGTAGAACTTGATTTGAAACTGGCAGGGGCAGATCCAGACCGTTTTCCATCATAGAAATCAGCCAGAAATCAGTCAGAATTTGGATGTTTTCAATGTTTTTTTTTGGAGAATGATTGAAGGTAAGCTTGATTGAAGGTAAGCTCTGAACTTCATGGCTTGACGCTGTGGCAGTCAATAAGTTATGTGTGACAAGAGTTTTTTCCATCGAACAAGCTGATTTTTAGTCTCGGTTTGCAGTAATAATGATGTTTTAGAAAAACAAAATACTGGTTTACAAATAAAATGTGAACAATTTTCTAATAAGACAAGATTTAGGAAAACATTTTAGAAGGAATAGTCTTATATATAATACCTGTCAAACTTCCCAAATTTGCATTTGAACAATTTTCTGCCAAGGAAACATGCCCTGGGACCATCAAGCGGCTCGCATCTCAGCACTCGCACAACAGGAGAACAAGCTTATTTTAACTTGAATCCACACCTGCCCAGTGTGCTGCACTGTGGCAATCGAGTTGCATTGATCTTTCCTCTTTATTTGCATGTGTTTTAATCAGTGTGGCTGTCAGTGTGAAGATGAACGTTCTTCTGTTTGCTCCTGGCCTGTTGCTGCTTCTTTTACAATCCTTTGGAGTGTGGTGGACAATACCTAGACTAGCTTTGTGCGCTCTAATACAAGTAAGAATTTGTCTTCCTCCAAGAATGTAGACTGGATAGTATAAATTATACCTTATTTTCCCTCTCAAAATAATGTCAGTGATAAAATAAATTCAGCATATGACAGGAACCCATTAGAAAGTGAGGATGACTAACAATGGCGAGGATGGAAATGGATTACAATATGGACAAACTTAAAAATGGTAAAAAAAGGTAAAGCCTCACTCAGGCCAACAACTGGCCCGCACTGTTGGAGTTTATCCAGGTTTCCGTAGTATGAAGACTAGGAGTATTGCTACTCCCCCTGGATGGGATGCTAGTCCATCGCAGGTTACCCCACAGCATTTTGTTACTGGTACCCATTTATACTCCTGGGTGGAGAGAACGTGCTGTGAGAGTAAACTGTCTTGCCCCTGGCCAGGGCTCGAACCAGTGGACTGTTAGATCCGGAGTCCAACGCACTAACCATTAGGCCACCGCGTCTCCCACTTGATATTTTCACGTTTGGTTCATAGAAATTTTTCAAACCTGTTGTTTGGAATTCCTTAATGGTCATTTACTCCTTTATAAGTTGTTCACAAATTAATTTTAGCTTCTTTTTTCCAGCTGATTCTTGGTCTTCCTTTCCTTTTGGAAAATCCCGTCAGTTACGTCACCATGGCATTCAACTTAGGACGGCAGTTTCTTTTCGAGTGGACTGTTAATTGGAGATTTTTACCAGAATGGCTTTTCCTTAATCGTTACTTTCACATTGGTCTTCTTATATGCCACATCACAGCTTTGCTGTTATTTTACCTGTACAGGTGGACAAGGTATTATATTTTAACTACTTTTAACGCTGTAGCAGTTACAGTGAAGTTACAGTGATTGTTTGAAAGTACGCTATTAACTCATATTTCCATATTTCCACAGAAAATCAGAAACTCTACAGTGTTATTTTAGAAGACCTTTTCAAAGAACAGCTGTAACCGCCAATCATATCCTTTATATAACCGCGTGGGCTATGACACTGACCGACTGACTGATGGATGGATGGACGGACGGACGGACAGACGGATGGACAGACTGCCTTCCTGACTGATTGATTGATTGAATGATTGACTGATTGTCTGTCTGAGTGACTGACTGACTGACAGACTGACTGGTTGATTGATTGATTGACCGACCGACCGACCGACCGACCGACCGACCGACCGACCGACCGACCGACCGACCGACCGACCGACCGACCGACCGACGACCGACCGACCGACCGACCGACCGACCGACCAACGACCAACCAACCGATTGATTGATTGATTTTTTTATTGAACAGTTTTACCTTAACCATATCCACAGATTGTCTATGTGTTATTTGTATCTAATTTTATTGGCATGGCGTTCTCTCGGTCGCTTCATTACCAGTTTTACGTGTGGTATTTCCACACACTTCCTTTCCTGTTGTGGAAGACAGATCTGTGGGTGTCAGCCAAGTAAGTACCTGGTCTACATTTAATTTCTCCTTACTCAATATCAAGCAGACATGAGACAGCCCTAAGGATAATTTATATTTCAAGCTTTGGATTGAAGGGGTTCAAGATTACACCAAATGGTTTAAACGCGTTTCTGTCTTTCTAGCTTTCGTGGTAAAAAAACGGGAGAACAAAAGGCCATTTCTGAGTTGTTTCAAAACGATAGTGTGAAAATTAAAATTAAAATTAGTTTGATTTGCATTCGAGGAAACGCCGCGCGTCACGTCTCCTCGAGGTAATTTTCGCGCGCGCAAGCTTGCGTGCCCTCCCACTCGACTATCCCTGAGAAAAATGAGGGACTGCCCGTAGTCTAATTTGCATGAAAATGAACATGCGAGTAAAAGTAAGCAAATAAGAATTTTAACTGGCGTTGTGAGTGTTTCATTTCTAACTGCACTTGTGCTTTTTTTTAGGCTCCTTATTCTAGGGGTGATAGAGCTGTGCTGGAATACGTACCCCTCCACTGTGCTCAGCTCCATATCCTTACACGTCTGTCACGCAGCGCTCCTAGCGGCCCTTTGGTACGCGGAGCCATTGTTTACTGAAAGTAAAAGTTCTCGCGAGGAAACCAAAAAGAAATAAACAGTTCAAAGAAAGGAAAACGAGAAGAGGACGTTGTTTAAGATCACAAATGACTCGCCGTGCTAGTCAAATGAATTTATTAGATGTAAATTAAACAGAGATTTTAGAATGCGAGTAGTGAAATAGTATTTGAAACAAATTAAATAAAGTATATTTCCTACGAGTAATTGTTGTTGACAGGTTTTTTTTTGTACATTTAACCCTTTCGCTCCCAAGAGCGCTCGTTCAAAACTGAGAAAAAAGAATCTTGAATTTCATTTTGCGATATTCTCAAAAACAAACAGCACCACATGAAAGTATGGTCACACACTAGGGTTTCGACTCGAAAGGTACAACAACATTTATTGACGCAAGGTTTGACTCTGGGAGTCAAAGGGTTACATCCCTCTAAAGAAAGCGAACACATTTCTAAAAGAAACACCCATGAAACGCGGACAAATCTCTCTTTTTGCTTACGACTGTTGTATGCGATATGTTTTCACGACCAAGCCATGTTATATAGCTATTCACACTGCATACATAATGAGCATCGCATATAAGATGAACAACAAACCATGAATAAATTGTCATTCGTAAGTGCAACGGCTCCGTCAACATGCTTGTGCATCTCGCTCTTTTGGACATTAAAGTCAAGCTGCAGCTGGAGACAGCATTATCGGCCGTCGATATATAAACTTGAGTGTTTCAGGTATTCCACGCAGGCATGTGCACAAGGGTGTTCTAAGGGTATAAATACTGAGTCGAAGCAGAATAACACTCCTTTCGTGCTTAGTCTCAGCCAGCGGAGCAGTGAACGACATCTCTTCAGTTTTCGACCCACGCGAATTTTCTAGAATTATGGCTGAAGCTCCAGCGCCGGGAGTACAATTTCCTCAACCGCTAGTAAACCCTCCAGCACAAGGCCCACAAGTTCCACAAGTCGCACAAGCTGCTCAAGTTCCACAAGCCGCGCAAGTTGCACAAGCTGCTCAAGTTCCACAAGCCGTGCAAGTTGCACAAGCTGCTCAAGTTCTACCAGCCGCACAAGGTGTACCAGTGCCACAGGCTGCACAAGCGGCGGGTCAAAATGCTGCCCAAAATGTGCTGCCGGCGGACACAACGAACTCGAGGTAAATTTTGATGTTCCTGTCCTTGTTTTATTACATTTTGCTTTTTCGCCATTTTGGGAACATATTATAGGCTTGGTTTATTTATCTTACGTAAGAGCTTAAGTTTATTTTCCCGTGGGCGTGTTACATTTGTTTTTACATGAGTTTGTTTTCCCTGTTTCAACGGCAGGTTTGCAAGTTTAGCGCATCTGTTTGCATTTCCCAAAGGGTTAGTTTTCTTGTTATAGTGATATATTTTGTTATTCAAATTTCGTATTTTCACCACGTGCGGTCGCGGGGGTGGGACAATGTTGGTTTTTAGGGGTGGGTCCTTTTTGCTAATTATTCTTAGATATAGTAATTTAATTATGCCGCGTGTTGACACGGGGGTGAGTTTTCTCACCAGGATTTATACGCCGGGTGTAGTCCCGGGGGTGAGTTTTTCCCACCAGGTTTTATACGTCGGGTGTAGTCCCGGGGGTGAGTTTTCTCACCAGGATTTATACGCCGGGTGTAGTCCCGGGGGTGAGTTTTTCTCACCAGGATTTATACGCCGGGTGTAATCCCGGGGGTGAGTTTTCTCACCAGGATTTATATGCCGGGTGTAGTCCCGGGGGTGAGTTTTCTCACCAGGATTTATACGCCGGGTGTAGTCCCGGGGGTGAGTTTTTCTCACCAGGATTTATACGCCGGGTGTAGTCCCGGGGGTGAGTTTTCTCACCAGGATTTATACGCCGGGTGTAGTCCGGGGTGAGTTTTTTCTCACCAGGTTTTATACGCCGGGTGTAGTCCCGGGGGTGAGTTTTCTCACCAGGATTTATACGCCGGGTGTAGTCCCGGGGGTGAGTTTTTCTCACCAGGATTTATACGCCGGGTGTAGTCCCGGGGTGAGTTTTCTCATCAGGATTTATACGCTGTGTCTAGGCACGAAACGAGAACCCGCCGGGTATATTTGTTGAAGGATATAGATACGCCATGTATTGTTACAAGGGCAAAGACTCACTAGGTATGCTCCGTCAGGGAGTATATCTTGAATTCGCCGGGTAGTCATGGCGTGTTTGTTGATTGGGAATTTTTTCCCCTTTTTAGAGGTTAAAAGCTGAAGTCCTGAAGCTGAACCAGACAGTTGAGACAATGACTAGATCATCTGTGGAGAACTCCTTAATGAAGATTATGGCCTACGCATCTCGTCCCCTACCAGATTTCAATAAATACGAAGCCTTGGAGATGCTAGAATCGCTTCAACTTACGGCTCAAGATACCAAGCATGACCGCCAGAATTTCTATCGTTTGGTTTACCAAACAGTCCGTGGAAAGCTCGATGTGCCTCAGGATCAATTTAGAAGTCTCGTCCTGCGCCTTTTGGGCGATAAAGATCATGAAAAGATCTTCGATTGTGTGGCGAAGGTAGAGAAACACTATCGTTCGAGGGACCGGGCCGGGACCGCAGCTGTGTCTCCCTATTACAGAGAAGGCCGGGAGAGAAATGCCAGAGATTTCCCGAGAAACCCGGGAAGGCCTATGTCGTGTTTCTACTGTGGTAAACTTGGCCACATTAAGCGATTCTGCGAGGCAAGGAAAAGGGATTCTTCTGGAACATGGGGCTGCAGAAGAATGGCACGTTTCCAGCGTCAGCCGGAAAATAAAGTGTGAACTTTCGCAGACAACATATGTTAAGCTGATTTAGGTTTTCTGTTTGGGTAATAAACGTGTCTTCATTCAGTCATGTCTTATGTGAGTGTTTTTCTCTTAATTAGTAATAAACTCGATAGTCTCAGAGTTTTGATAGCTTTGAAAACAGGGTCTCTAGTTTACCCTCCCAGGATTACTGGGTCAGAGCTGTCATCTCTCTGCTGACTACTTTGGGGTTTCACCCGTGGGAATAATACCTTTTGTTCTTGATGTTTTTCCCTAGGAAATTATTTCATGGGCTTGGGAATATGACAAGAACTTCGATAACGCTATCACTCATGGACAGTCTGGGGTGAATGCAATTCAATGGGTAGACTCCATGGGGAACCCCATAGCGGTCAGCGGCGAGATGACAGCATGTGAACTAATGCAAAAGGTCACGCGTGTGGAGCAAGGCGAGATTATAGGGGATGTAAATGAGTTGTCCTTCCGAGACCCCAGTAATTTTAGAGCTGGAGAGCTTCACGCTCACTACTCGTTTTGGGAGAAAGTCGCGGAACGATGCCCTGAAATGGCGGCTCAAACCGATGTCTTGGATTGGATCAAAAATACAGTTTCTATTTTTCCGTATTTCCAACATTTCAAGGGCTCGTTTAAAGGCGAACAATATGATTCTGACCGCCCACCCCACAGGCTGTTTAGAAACAACATGTCATGCAAGCCTTTTGTTCGCTTTGTTCAGGAAACTTTGATCAATCGTCTGGGGACTGGGGCGATATCTTTGGTGGGGAGAGTTGGGAAGGTGGCACCGCCCCATATTGTACTACCTCTGACTGTTGAGCCGCTTTGGGAGTGAGTAGTTTGGAAGTGATATTTGGGAGTGAGATTTGGGAGTGAGATTTGGGAGTGAGATTTGGGAGTGAGATTTGGGAGTGTGGTTTGGGGGTAGGTTTTGAGGATTAATGGAGTATAACAATGACGAGATTGGATAATGTTAGAGTTGACATATCTTGTATCCAATAGGCATAAATATAATTACATGTTTTGGAGATTACGGTAGTGGTATTTGGTCTCGATAGCATACCATCAATGGTCTCTTTGTGGTCGGATGTAAGTATTGGGGGATTTTAAGAGCCCATTGATGGTATTCTGAGCTGTGAAGTATAAGATTCCAGGAAGTTGGGAGCCGAATTTTCCCCAATCTTAATAAGATGCGATAATTGTTGCAATGCTGAATAGTATACTATTCACACTGCATACATAATGAGCATCGCATATAAGATGAACAACAAACCATGAATAAATTGTCATTCGTAAGTGCAACGGCATAGGGAATATACTAAGTGCAGAGTGACTGGTAGTTTGTAGAATGTTCATAGGGGTGTGTTGAGGGTGTTCATTACGCTTAAGGGTAATGGCTAGTACAACATTTTTCTTGCCCCACCCACCCACCCACCCACGTGTTTCTCATTTGCACTGCGACTCTTATCGTGTCGCCGAATTTTCCCCAATCTTAATAAGATGCGATAATTGTTGCAATGCTGAATAGTATACTATTTTCAGGGTAATGGGCTCCTGCTATTTTAAAGTGTTTCACGGCATGCAAGGATTTACGCAATCTTTCTTGGGGTTGAAAGAGAACGAGACATTTTTTTTAACCAAAGAAATGTCATCTCAATAAAGTGACTGACAAAAGTGATTAACATTTTTTACTGATCGACTTTACTTTATAACATCACTGTAACATAAAAGTGTCAATTTGAAAGGCCCAACGGATGACACTAGCAAAACACAAAGCTACACAAAATGAAAACAGCTCCATTGAAACCTTTAATACTGTCGGACGATTTCTTGATTTACGTTTACAACATTCGCCTTCACTACTTGCCTGCGTGGCAAGAGGAGCAAAGAGTGCTAAACGAATCAGGCGACGCGCGCGAGGAAAGTGGGCGAAGTGTGATCGGGGCAAGGGGCGTGCAGTGTAGCTGTCCATTGAACAAGCAACATTTCACGCGTCTAAAATTACTTGTTTCGGGCTTATGAAAGTGACCTGTGAATTTCGTTAGCTAGTTTGGGTTGTATAACTCTCATTTTAATTTCTCTTTGCACTGTCAACAGTACTTACAGTGGACACTTTGACGGTGCGATTTTTGCTTACGTCTGCCGCATGCAACTGCCTGCGACACGAAGTTTTCGCTTTAATCAAACCTACAAGTAACGAATGTCGCAACAAAGTCGTACCAATAAGTGGTCATCAGTTCTCCGGTAGCTTTTTCATCTCGACGCTCTCCGAAACGAAACGAAACTTCATGCAGCAAAGTCCACTGACGTGAATGTCTGCCAAGGTTATATTTAGAAGTTTATGCCGTTGCACGCAATGGAAGATTTTTTATTAAATAAATTTAGTTTCCAAAGCACGGTACTGTTAATAGGTTCCGTTAACTAAACGGAAGAGATAACTTATGTTTGCGCTGCTTATTTTAGCTTAAAATTTAATGTCGTAATTTTGTGCACAGGTAGTCGGAATTCCAAGGTGAACCGAATATGGAAAGATGACGCCTTTGTTCAGATGTCCAATTATACAAAGTGGGTCAAAAGAAACGTCGCTATTGATCAAATAATTTACACTATCTTTACTATACGTCAATTGTTTTCTCCAACAAACACTAAAGTTTCAATAGTTTTGCAAATTGTTTTCAAAAATTGCTCAGCACATTTTGCGATACCTCGCGCGACCTCGGTTCAAACAGATTTTTATCGGATTTTCAGCGGCAAAATTTGGTGAAAATCTTTAGGACTACGTGATGTGAAAGGCCTTATCTGTTAAAGTAAACAGGAGGGCTTGAATATTCCTTTATTGCGACCGCAGGCGGACAAGTATAGTATACATTTGCGGAATTTCTAACACGTTAGCGATGAGCCGCCAACATGTTAATAGTTTATCGTCCGGTCAGCGAGTAGCTAGACCTGACTGTGGCTTTGAACAGAGAAGTCGACTTGTTACCCGTGAAGTTGTTCTTGAAGAGCTTTGAGAGCGTTAAGACAAGGTAAGTGTGTTGAGTTATTCATTTGACCTTGTCCTGCAACTGAACCGAGTCGCATCGAGATGGTTTTGCACAACCGCGCGCTGAATTGGATGTATAGCAGCTTCAGTAAGCTAGCGCCGCTGCAGTGTCAAAGAGTGTGATACCCTGATGCAGTCCTCGCCGGTCTCTTGCCAGCGCAAAATTAAGCGACATAAATTTGTTGGCTTTCTGAGGTAAATATATTCTATAGCGCATAGCGAAAGAGAAAGAAGTCGTGAAATTAAGTAGACGTTCAATTTCCCATGAGCCTGTAGTAGTTTTATTTCTTCTCAATTTCTCGAAACCGATCGAAAGTTTTCGTGAGTTGAATTGAGTCGGTATACCTTCTCAACAGTACCACTAAAACCGAACTACATCATCAAATCTTACTTCTCGACCTACTGAGACAAGGGTAGCGCTTGAAAGTCCTTCGAAATGTGCTGTTTTCGGTCAGGGTCCCGATCCAGTTCTAATTTCTAAGACTGAAGAGCTTGCACTAAATAGTACGGCATGCATCAATAAGACCAATAAAGCGGTGTTTGTTTTCCACATTTCAAACATTTCACTAATTAAGCAAAGAGGCCTTAAAAATCTTTGTCGGAGTTCTTGAGCTTTTTGTCCATAAAAGAATACGAACCCTGCCAGAGAGAAAGAGCAACAAAATGTTTTGTCACTGATGTTAATAAAAGATTTGGAGTTGAATGTGCTACAAGTGTGTAACTTCTTCACTATCATTTTGTTCTTGTAAGCCGTTTTCTGTTAATTGTCTTTCGTCCCACAAAACATCGAAAGTTGCCTTTACTCTGACTGCATATACTTTATTGTTGAAATCATATAGACATTAATAATAGACAGAAGTGAGCGACTACAATATCAGAGGTAGCCTGTGCAGCACGCAGCCTGAATCCGCGCGAGTTTCGTGGGACGCGCGCGCGAGAGGATTGTGTGCGCGTTTTCCTCGCGTGCGCGCTTGATAAAAGCTCGAGGCTCGTGAGAGCGGAGGAAATAGAGTCTAAAGTTTCAGCCGATCGAAAATGTACTTCGAAATTTTGCCAAGCAGTGTACAAAAACTCTAGAGCCCCTCTAGATTAATTGGTTAAATCTTAGTCGAAAACTGGAGTTTTGGGATAGAAATAAAAGCGGTTGAAAGAAACTGTTTTCTTGGTTTTTGAAAAATATATGCGAAATTTGGTGTTGTTTATGACAAAGATTATTTTCGTTTTCAGATGAAGCTTGTGGTATTGTTTGTGGTGATGATGCTGGTGTGTGAATTTCAACCAATCACAGCCAAAAGCAGAAAAGCAAAGGTTCGAGGCATGTGCAAAAGGAGGTTCTCGAACTGTGTGACAAATAAAAAGTGCTGTGGAAGGGCTTGGACGGTAGGTTATTGAAGATACTATATTTAACCAAGAGGGGATGATCTAAGTGAAGCATTCCCCCAAACATAGGGTCTCTTCCAATGATAATTTTTTGAAATTTATCTTTAATTTTCAGTCCATAGGTGAGCTATTTTAAGAACAATCAATGTTGCGAGTCATTTGCACAGACATTCTTAGTTGCACAACACTGAATAAGGGGGGGGCTCATCCCTAGATGCAACCGGTAAAATATCGCGGTGTCATTTTCTGAAAAGTGTCTCAACTACTTTTCGATACTTTTGTCTTCATTTATTACTGGGCTTAGCTTATTAACACGTTTAACAAGAATTACTCTTGCCTTACAGGTTTGCAAGATTCATCGTAAATACTGCAGGGGGATCTGTAATCCTTCCTACACCAAATGCATGTGTAGAATGAAAGTCATGATCAGCTATTACTGCTGAGGACCTGGAGCGAGAATGGCAGCACCTCCCAAGAGCCTTTTTCACAGTTTTTTTAGTTTACTAACTCTCCGCCTTTTCGAGGTTTTTTTTTTTTTACAAGTGTAACTGCTGAAGCATTTAAATATTAAAAGTGGGAGCTATTTTGTTATCAAGTGCCTTCTCTGTTGTATTAATAGTAGAGCGGGAAAACCAGATGACCTGTCTCTCCTGTCGCCAGCGGCGGTTCGATTCCAAGTGAAGATGGCCTTTTTCTTCTCGAATAACTGAGGGAGAGGGGAAAGGACCCCCAGTGGTCGCGCGCTTTTTTCCATTTTTCGCCGAGAAAAACGTCTTAGATTCCACACTGATGACGTAACTCTACAGAGATCCGTGTAGTTGTATCTGATTGGTTGTTGCTTTGTAACTAAATTTGGCGCGAAATAAACATCCAGTCAGGGAAAGATGTTGTTAATCTGCGTAGCAGTCGTTTCCTTTCCGAGAGCGCGAGAAGGCGAAAAGAGTTTTGTCAGCATGTAATGTTCCAGCTCGAATCTCAGAATCTTGCATATAAGTCACTCACAGACAGCGAAAACAAATTTGCTAACCTTGTAGAATAGTTGTTGAGCCAAAACGTCTTTCCCACTGAAAGAGAGCCCTGTACTTTGATTGCAGTTCAAAAGTTAACATTTCCCTTTTCACTTGCAATAGGCCATTTCCGAGTTGTCTTTTGCCTCGGTTTCAAAACGAGTCCTGGTGCAAAACCATTCAAATGACAAAGAGTTTGATTTGCATGAAAATGAACATGCCAGTAAAACTCATATGAAAGGTTGTGCACCAGGCCTCGTTTTGAAACAGAGGCAAAAGGAACTCGATGTTTTCTGTCAAGAAGTTGATTCAACTAAAAAAACATAAACACATTAAAAAGGAATGGGTATCTTTATTTTTGCTTGACAACAGTTCCGTTCTAAGCTTAGGACCAGCAAAAGCAAGGAGATGTTGGTTGTTAATTATAAAACTGCGTTCTTTGGCCTATTAAGGCAAGTGTGGTTTGGGCAAACCAACACAAATTTTAAACGTACCAGACGAAAATTATTCTTTGTGGTCCTTCTGCCAAATTCAACCGGGGCTGCTTCATCTCATTGATTGATTAATAACTAATTGACTAATTAATTATAAATTGATTGATAATTGATATTTCGCTTTCTATCATAATAAATTACGTACCGATAGATTACGTTTAGCTGGAAATCAACTGAATGTTATGTACAGAAATTTCGCTAAAAATTATTGACATTGAATTCCATTTAAATAGAGTGTTCCTCTCTAACACACGATCACAGTCATCACCCGCTCGCATTTCTTTTAAAATATTCGTTAAAAATAGCAAAGGCTATAAAATGGGAACCATTATTTCCCACACCTTCCTTTTGCCTTCCCTTGTGCAAATTCATTTTTCTTCCTTCCTGTATAGGTCTCTCAACGCTGAAACAATATTACAGCGTCAGCAACCATTTTTCTGTTTCGCCAAAGTAAAATTCTTGTTCTGACTGAAATGTTTTAGCTCTGGTGTGGGTATTTGTATTCATCAATGGGTACGACAGTTTCTTTGATGCTCTGTGGCGACACCCATCTCATGATGTAATGTGAGCTGCCAGCCTTGTCGTTTGTACCTATAATAAATTAAGAACAATACAATTTAAATTGGAGCAGTTTTCTATCAACTGTTGTAAAAGTGAAACCAAACTTAATATCAAAGACAAATAGCGTAATAAACTCACCCGACAGTCGTGCGCCTCCAAAAGGCTGCTGCCCAACAACAGATCCAGTTGATTTGTCGTTGATGTAGAAATTACCAGTAGCATCTTTAAGAACATCGGCCGCTTCTTGGATGAAATTTCTGCAAGACAATTCGAACATTTTTGTTGACAAGTAGTCAATTTCGCACGCTTTTTGACGCGTTGCCCGCTAAGTTTAGTTCCTTTTAGTTTTGTCTATTTTTAGACAAAACTAAAAGAAACTAAACTATTAAAAGAAACTAAACACTCTTCTTGCTATTTTTTGAGATTTGACTTACTCGGAGAAAATGCTTACCTGTCTTTACCAAAAACTGCCCCGGTTAGAGCAAATGGAGAAGTCTTATCAACCTTTGAAACAGAAATAATGCAACTTATATTAGAAACAAACGTGGATCGGGGAGTTACAGTACTGTACGTGATTAGCGACCTAAATCGGCCTTAAAATCAATTTTCTTACCAATTGAGCGTCTCGCTGCATTTTTGATCTTGATACACGTAAACTGTGAGAACAGGCCCAAAAATTTCCTAAAGACAAAGCAAAGAGTAAAACAGACCCTCGTATATAAACATTCATATTCACGTGTTTCATTTAAGTTAATTCCATCGAAATTTAAAGGGCAAGAAAAAGGTAAAAATATGCAGAACCACGCTATGTGAGAAAGAAGTTCACAAATGATTGAGCTGCAATGAAGTTTACCTCGTCCATAAGTCTGTCATCTGGTTTCTTTGTTTCAATAATTGTCGGTTCGATGAAGTACCCGACACTGAAACGACACAACAATATTAATAAAGAAGCTCATAAGCTTACCTAGATCATAGGAAACCCTATAATAATGGTTTGATTTTATAGAGCAGTACTCGACAAATGACAGGAACCCATTAGGAAGTGAGGATGACTAACGATGGCCAGGATGGAAATGGATTACAATATAGACAAACCTGACTGTTATTGTCAGAATTGCAGAACCTCACCTGTCATCGCATTTTCCTCCAGCTACAATACTGAGATCTGGGCTGTTCTTGGCATAATCAATGTAATCCTTAATGTTACTGTAGGACTGAAGAGAAAACAACAGCTTTAGTCCCTTGCGTTCTGACATCGCCTTACCGGTGACCAGAGGGTAAAAGCGCAGTGGCTAGACTTAAAACGTCCTGGAGCAGGACAGTGGAAGAATTAGAGAGATGGCAGCAGGATGGAATGACTGAAGCACTGCGAGAGCAGTAGCCAGGGACGGCGCGAGGAGAAATGATGAGCGGATTTATAAAGTTACTTGCCTGGTGGCTATCCCTGTCACCATCAAGTAAAATTAAAAATAATAATAATAATAATAAATAAATAAAATTAATATTGTAGTCACACGCTTACCTTGTCATCAATAACAGCTGACACAAAGGTATCAAAGTCAGCTGGCTGTAAAGAGATTAAACATACGTTGCTATACAATACTTATAACTTACAGTGTTTTCAAGACCAGGAGGAAAATTATGCCATAATTTGAATTGAAGTCCAGGGTTCCAGATAAGTTTTATAGGCAAGGTGTCAATGAGGAATAGCAACTGAGGTCAATAAAATGTGGACCTCGCCAAATCGTCAGCAGTTTTCCATTAATTTGTCAGGTCAGCTAGCCGACCTTGTCAGGTTTTTAACCTGAGACCCCTCTCTTATTCTGGAGTGTTCGATTTTCTAGTTTGAGCTCAGATAGAATTGACTGAAGTAGGTTTCAATATGATGTACAATTCCTTGAGGAGAATAATCAAAATTTCGACATAATTTTATGAAGTAGAATACATGAACATGTGTTAAGTTCACTTACCGATCCCAACTTCAACTCTTTGTGCTTTTCTACAAGGCCTTCCTTGATCTAAAAGTAAATAAAATTATAGCTAAATATTTTTCAGGGTCTGAACAAAGATAGCCATTAATATACGTAAAATTTTATAACATGTGCATGGACCGTAACTTGCTGTCGAAAATGGCATAACAAATGTCCCATAAATTACTATCCATCGCAGATGTCTGTGGACAAGGGCGGTTCATTCTGCGGTTTCAAAACAACTCATCACGTGATATTATTTTTTGTGGCTCGCAAGGCCGCTTAAGCCAAACTGTCAATGAAGAAAATTTCTGCCGGTAACCGCGACTCGTAACTTGTAACAATGTTGGTGTCCAGAACAGGCAGAATTTTCTTTCCAGGAAAAATCCGTATTTTACTAGGAAAACATTTTTTAAGGAAGAAAATTCCGCCTGTTCTGGATGCCAATATTGCTACAAGTCGCATCACATCGTCTTCATTGCACAATTTGACTTTGGCATCTCCTACCAATGCACTTGTAAGCTCACTGAAAGGAGAAACTGGCTGGACAACTCACCTCTTCCCATTTTGATTCTGGAACATACATTCTTGAGCACGCTGAACATTTCTGGCCTCCATAACCAAATGCTGATCTAATCGTGCTGTTAACGACTGACTCTGAAATACCAAACAACTGACAAATAAGTATGGGTAATCAACTACGGAAATTAGGAAATAATTTTACATTCTTCAGACGTATTAATTTTTGTCAAAATATCCCCATGGATATATATTTTTTTTGTCAATAACACAGCAGAAATTTCAATCTATTAGAAATATTTAAAAATAACTTTACCAACATCAGCAGATTCATGTACAAAGTGGAAGTTCTTTCCTCCGCATTCTGTAAACAAACAAAACAAAACAATAAGGAAATTTGAAAGTAAAGATCTATGCAGACACAAGTTTAATCAAACTTTACAATATTATCTACTGTAATATTACTGCAATCTTGATAGAAAAAATTCAAATTATCATCTGACAATGACTGTACAAACCTCCAATTAGTCTTGGGTAGGTTCTGCAAACAAAATTAGAACAGAAATTAACAGCTGAAAGTGATGATGCATAACTGCTATTTGGCGAGTGACAATTTTGTTGCCCATTGCTTGGAAATGATTATTTTGGCTTACCTGTAAATGTCAATGTTCTCTGCAACTTTCTTCCAAATATATCTGAATGTTCTGAAAGAATATAAGGAGTGACAAAATTAGGTTGAAAAAGTTCTGATCACTTTTTTAATGCTGAAAAAATATTAATAAAACCTTGCAAGTATGAAACTTAGTTTTCACAATAATATTCTATTGCAGTAGGAAATGAATCTAAAGTAAAGTACTGTACAAACTTAACCATGGATCACTTCCATGTATTACCCTTTCACTCCCAGAGTCAAACCTAGAGTCAATTACCGTGGTTCTAACTTTTAAGTCCGTGGATGAAACCCTAGTGTGTGACCATTCAAATGAAAGCTATTGAGCAGTACGTTCATGTTGTATTGTTCATTTCTCGAAATTTTGAATTTTTGTTTGTCAATTTTGAACTTGGCCACTCTTGTGAGTGAAAGGATTAATCTGATCTCCATAACTTACCCAACACTGCCAGTAAAGTTGATTCCTGCTAAATGAGGTGAACTTGTTATGGCATCACCAAACGTTTGCCCAGATGATGGAAGAAAGTTTACAACACCTGCAAAAATAAATCAGGGATGATAATATAAGTAAGCCTAGTGGCCCACAACTGCCGGAGCTTATCCCGGTTTCCATAGCATGAAGCGACTAGGAGTATTGCTACTCCCCCTGGATGGGATGCTAGTCCATCGCAGGTTACCCCTCCCCTAGCATTTTTGTCGCTGTTGCCCATTTATACTCCTGGGTGGAGGGATACATTGCGAAAGTTACAATGTCTTGCCCAAGAACACAACAGTGGCCAAGGCCAGCACTCAAACTCAGACCGCTTGATCCGGAGTCCGCCACGCTAACCATTAGGCCACCATCACCACGCCTCCCATAATACATGACTAGTCAAGAATGTTAAGGCTGTAGACGCACTGGTTTTATGACACTGCTCTAATTAATTAACTATTAAATTAATTACCATCAGGAACGCCAGCCTCCTGGAAGATCTTGTGTACAAGATAGCATGACAGGATAGCCGTTGATGCAGGTTTCCAGAGAACAACATTGCCCACAATTGCAGGAGTACCGGCCAAGTTTCCACCAATAGCAGTGAAGTTAAAAGGAGAAATGGCAGCAACAAAACCCTGAAGGGAAATTTTTAACAAATTAATTAAAAATTATAGTTACAGTCAAAGCTCCTGTAAGCGGACGCCCTTGGGAAGTAGAAAAAGTGTCCACAACTGGAGCTCAGGCTGCTTACTGGAATGTGTAAATGTACAGAGTTTGTATGTCAGCTAGAGTTCGGGTTTTGTCAAGGCAGCCGCAAGTAGAGCTGTCCGCAAGAACTACAAGAGTGTCCGCTCGGAGAGCTGTACATAGTTAATAATTACCTCCAGTCCTCTGTACGTGAGTCGATTGATTACACCTCGTGGTTGGTGAAGCTCTGGGCCTTCATACAGTTCCTGGAATCAAATTCAGATCAATTATCTTAGTTTACAGAAAATGTAATTAGTACTGGTAGGGCTAACCATTCAAGAGCTCTGACTTTTTAATTTTTACCTTGGCATAATGGTTTCCAAATCTGTAAAAGTCGGCTAGCTCTTGAATACAGTCAATATCAGCCTCAAAGGCAGTCTTGGCCTGAAAGAAAATTAACAGTGAAAAGAGTGACGATTGAGTAATAGTGAAATGTTTGTGCTATAACACATCCTCACTATAAACTTAGTTTTCTTTAACTCATCACCAATAGACAAGCTTGGGAGCGGGTGCCTTTAGGGTTGGCAGGGGGCCTGACGCAATTCAGGCACAGCTGTCAGCAGGGAGCTATCAATGGCAACCCTGCGAGTGGGAACCACCCCTACACAGGACTGCCAACAGACACTGAATGGAATTCAGTGGAAAATACTTAGTACCTAACCTGGCACCCTCGACGTTTGTTGGTTTGGGTAAGTGGGAGGGATGGGAGCCAGAATCCGCAACAATTCGCCCTCAAAGCAATATTAATAGTGATTGAGCCACAAGGCTCAGCTGAAAATGCGATGAGAACATAATGCAAGTCACATGACATCCTGCAAGGCCACTGTGGCTGCCCCGTTGGTCACGTACCGCCTGACTGATAGCCATATTGGCATTTGGTAGCACAAGGGAGGGCACTGAATTGTGATGGACTTACCTGTCCCACCATAGTAGCAGCTAGTGACTGAATTCTGTATTTTCCAGTGATTAAATCTGCTACCTTTTGAAAGATGGCAGCCCTGAAAAACAAGAATGAATAAAAGAAAAATTATGAACAGTGTCTCTGCTGCACTACATTCCATTAGATGTCAACCAAAAAATCCAAATCCGAATCCAAATTTTACATAATTTTAAGAACTTTATTAACCTAACCTGTGTTCATGAGGTGTCCTCTCCCAGGCCTTCCTTGCTTCCATGGCACTATCAATTGCATCCTTGATCGTTTCCTAACAGCAACACACAATGTACCAGTTGCTTGTAAGCATTTTTAGATGATATCAAAATCAAAAACATTTTTTCAGTGAAAATGTTCACTTTGCTATGTATACGTAATGCTGCAATGGATTTGTGAATATTTTATTAATTATAAAATTAATTAAAATTACCTCAGATGCCATGTGATACTTGGCAATCTTCTGGGAGTGGTTGTATGGCTAGAGATAATAACAAGCAAAATATTAAATGCAAACTTAATATTAAATCACAAAATGCTTGAAAACAATGTACTGTATAGTTGAACCAGGGCTCAGGGTTTTTACGTGTACTCTTTTTCAGCGACAGTTTTCAAAAACATTTTCCAGGACTTTTTCATGACTCCTGTAGATTTTCCAGACTCTTCACATTTTGTGAGAATTTCTTCTACCCGATTTAATTTGTTTTTAATAATGTTTCCTTGAATTGACAGGTTTCCAGGCCTTTCCAGGACCTGCCAGAAACATCACTCATTTTCCTGAGGACTTTCCAGTCCTGGAAAATAGCAGAACGCGTGCAACATGCTAACAATAATAATTATTAGGTCACCATGGCTCTCACACAACAGTTAGATGTACATTGTATAAAGGGCTGGCCAAACACATGCAACATAGTGAAGCATTGTTGCCGACAACTTGTCGCACACGTTTGGCCACCCTGTTTGCAATATGTTGGATCAAGTTTGAAAATGTTCAAATTTTTTGTGCAACAATTTTGGATGTCACATGATGTTGTACGCATTTGGCCTGGTTTCGTGCAACATTGTTGCACTGAATGTTGCACTCGAGCATGCATACTAGCTCAATTTGCTATTTCAAAGCACCATCCAACAAGCTGCAACATATTGCAACAGGGTGGCCAAACATGTGCCACATGCTGTACACAATGTTGCACTATGTTGTATTGAAATGTTGCGTGCAGTTGGCCGGGCCCTTAAATGCATTCACTTACTGCTACTTGGTATCTTGTATTTCCAGAATATACTTCTTTCCCCGCCAACAATGCAAGGAATTTCCAGACATTCACTGTGAATTCTCTGGATTTCTGCATGTAACTCTTGGAGATCAACACTGTTTTTTGGCCAGATTTGTTGGAGGTTCATTAGGAGGCAAAGAATTCATGCTTCTGATGCCGAGGACCCTGAAATTTGATGTAAAACCCATTTTATACTCCCGAGTGGAGAGACAGAGAGATAATGTACTGTGATTTTCTTGCTCAAGAACACAATATAATAACTCCGGCCAGGGGCCATTCCAATAATTATTTATGTACACCCCCCCCCCCCCCCCCCCCCCCCCCCCATCACAACATGGTGAGGTCAGTCAGTAAAAACATGTACACTGTCACATTCAGTAAACAAGATCTGCAGGCTTCCATAAATTATTCACAGCAATTATGCACATTCGGCTTCATATGCAAGCTTATACACCCAAACAGACTTAAGACAAATTTCACTTTTGTTTTTAGCAGAAAAACATCCAATTAACGAATTAAGAAATTATAAACTGTCCAAAATAACAGGATGAGTTTATTGGTCAGCTTCCAAAATTTTTCTTTTGTCTATCTCGTGATCAAAAGGGCGGAAATGAAAAAGTTTCAGCCATAAATAATTTTCCTGATACAGTAGTAAAAAGTTCACATTACAAGCTCTACGAAAGTTTGTAAAAGCGAAGCCCGGCAAAATACAAATGTCAACTTCTTTCGCAGATCGCCGCGTCTGTTTACAATTTACTACCGCAACAAGAGTGGTACAATATTTTGAGCAGTTTGTATATTTTACTGAAGAAATTATTTCTTCAGTAAAATACACAAACTGCTCAAAATGGAGATACAATTGCAAATTTCTGGTTATTCAATTCTACTTGAATAGATTGATGGTATTGCGCAAGAGACAAGTTGATCAAATATGAAACTGATGCAGAAGTGGTTCGCGGGCAAACTTTCGGCATAAAAAGTAGCGCTCGCCATAAATGAGACACATGAAACGAAAGAAGCATACCTCAGAGCTTGGCTCCTGAAAACTGCCCGTGCTGCCAACATGATGGAAAAGCTTATGCAAAAGACAAATAAACGATACAAAACTCAGACAACTCCACAAGTAAGGATGAATTTGCAAGGAATAAATGAAATTTACATCGTTGACGATCACGCGTTTTCTCCAAATATGGCAAAACAGGGGGCGTGTATGCAAGCGCCAGCCAATCAGCGTCGAGATTGTTCATGGCCATAAGCCCGCAATTTTAAAAAGATGATCAGCGGTTAAATTTCAAAATGGCGGAATCAGACGAAGCAGAAGAAACAGTCGATTATTACGCTGTTTTGAACGTCCGCAAAGAGGTAAAAACAATCTGAATCAAATGCATGAAGCTATAAATGTGTTTTTGTGGTAATCAGATGCAACGAAATTGCATTTCAGGCCAATGAAAATGAGATAAAAGCTGCCTACAGGCGCATGTGTGTGTTGTATCACCCGGATAAACACCATGATCCAGCCAAGAAGAAAGTGAGTATAATAAACTCTTATTCACAGGAATCTCTTTTTAATACACTGGACTCTGATTTTAAAATTTATCTGAAGTGTTTTTCAAAGTATCATTTCCTGGAAATATGAGCCAAAATGCTATTTGTAACAAAAAATAATCATTAAATTATAAATATTATTTTATTGTCTGGAATTGTACTTAGTCCAACATGTTGCATTTGTTTGACCTGGATCAAAATGTTGGAACGGTTTAACCAGGGCTTAAACTTCCACTTTGGAATGCACTACATGTAGTAAAACCCTTTCATTCGAGGGAACAAACAAGTGTCGTTTTTGGCAACCTTGTCCACAGAGTCTTCTTGGCGTTCAAAATGGTTGCAAAATTAGCCATTCGCAAGCCCGCCGCCATTTTGAAACAATCAAAATCTCCAATATTTTTGGAGACACGTGACCTGCTGTTCGCCAGGGTCTTCTTCGCGCCCACCCGCCATCTTGAAAGCGGAGATGGCCCTGGGGATGAGGTTGCATTTTTGGGAAATCTTCATTTAAGCACTCAAAGGGTTTCCGATTCTTATTATCCAATCAAAAAACAGCGCGTGCACTCACAAGCACTCTGGAAATTGTCATGCCAGCATAGTGCAATGAGGATACGTCATGTTGCTTAGCAACTTCGGGACAAAAATTGCGGGCTCAGTCCAGTCTCGGAAACGGGATTTTGCCATCAAATGGTACTTGCTTCTCCGACTGCTTAAGAGCTACTGAAAAGAAGTTGACAGGCAAATTAACACTGAAAATTTGTTAAAATTAATATGCTTTGTCTTCAGATTGCTGTAGAGTTGTTCAGTAAAATTCAAAAGGCTCATGAAGGTATTATGTTTAATATTTAAAATACAAGTGCAAATGTTTTTATCAGGAGTTCAAAACTAATTATTGAGAGGCATGGTGATGGTTAGCGTGTTGGACTCTGGATCGAGTGGTGAAGGTTCAAGCCCTGGCCGGGTCATTGTGTTGTGTTCTTGGACAAGACACTTTACTCTCACAGTGCCTCTCTCCACCTAGCCTGATTCTCAGTCGGTCCGCCTCAATCTCCCCAGGGGAGAGAGGGAGTGGGGGACCGAGTCGGACCGTCTGAAAATCAGGCTACTCTCCACCCAGGAGTATAAATTATGGATACCAGCAAATTGTCAGAGCATCCTGACAAAAATGCTGCATGCAATGGACTGCAGTCTGTATCATCCCATCCAGGGTAGAAATGAAGCAATACCTTATTCTTACTAATTTTTGCCATTTTCGCGATTGAAAAAAATTCGCAAAATTAACTACTCGCAAAAAAAAGGTGCCGCGAAAATTAAACATGCGAAATTTAATACCCCATTACACAAAGAAAATTGACACTGTAATTTGGTAAAATACAAGGGGTAAAACTTGTCACAATTCTGTCCGTGATTTATGTATCTCCACATTCCTCCTCTTATTTGTCGTTTTCTTGAATTCCTGCAAAATGTCTCTGGTGCAGTCATCAAAATTGCCATTTCACTGCACTGTTTTTAGTTCAACTCATCAATTGAACGCTTTACTGGCGATTATGAATGACGTATTTTTTAATTGGTGATTAAAATTTGGTTCCATTGTCGTGAAATTTAATACACTGTCTTGGAGTCCATTTTCCCTGTGAAATCACGAAAATTAATACTCGCGAAATATGGCTCTGTCATTTTCGCAAAATTAAGTACGCGCAAAAATTAGTAAGGAATAAGGTACTCCTAACTAGTCACTTCATCATGCTTTGAGTATGGGAGCCAGATTAAGCGCTGGCCTGATAATTAAGCCACCTAGACTTGTAAAAATACTTAAAGGGAATAGGGAGGGGGCTTTTGGGAAGCGGGAAGTTCAGGCCCCCCTATTCCCTCCCCACCCCACTCAAAATTAAGTTTCTAACTCTGGAGGCTAATGAAAAAAAAATTATTTTTAATTAGTCCTTAGTAATTCAGAAAAGAAGAGGAATTTATGATGTATATGGTCAGAAGGGCCTGGATGCTGGCTGGGAGGTGAGCAAGTATTAAACAATATTACTACAGTACTTATGGCAATGCTAGTAACAATATTGATCTATTATTAGTCACTGACTGTAAACAATTAAAGGAAAGATGCGAGGGTGCTGTCAAGGGAAAAACCTGTCCATATCTATGGAATTTTATCCAAAATTACAGGTCAAATCAGAAAAAAATAAATTGAATATTAAATAAATTGAAGGACACATGCAAGCAAATTTGAACAAAACAAAGAATGACCCAAAAGTTAACATGGGTCCTCTGCCCTTCAATCTTTTCAGCTCTGTTGAATGTGTTATTTATAATTTATTGTAACCCCTTGAACATTTTGATTTACTTTTTAGTTGTTAAGTAGCATTCTGACTTTAGAATGGCTTTTATTGCAGATTATTGAAAGACAAAGAACACCTGGTGAAGTAAGTTGTAAATACAGTGAACTCTCTCTAAGGCGGACACCCTCGGGACTAGCTCTAGCTGTCCACCTTTATAAAGAGGTGTCCGTCTTACAGAGAGTTTCATTACAGAAAAAAAAGAGAAACTTGATTCGGTCAGGACCAGCCAACCATGTCCACCTTAGAGAAGTGTCCGCCTTACAGTGGTGTCCGCTTTGAGAGAGTTGACTGTAATATAATGTCAGTCAACATACATTGTCATACCAGTCATTGATTAACAATTCTAAATGCTTTCAATTTTCTGCTGAAACCCTGACTGTTGAATGCTATTAATTTTGGAGTTCTGACCTTGGTTGTTCAAAAGGATGGATAACGTTATCCACCGAATAAATCACCATCCGGTACAATCTCGTTCCCAGAGTCCTCGTTACCCTTGTCCAGCAGTGGAGCGGCCAACAAGGACCTCTGGGAACGAGATTGTATCTGGTATAGTTGGTCCTATCCACTGGATAGTGATTTAAATATCTGGTGGATAGTGTTTTCCACTATCCACCCTTTGAACTTAAATAAAATTCATTAAATAAAATGAAGTTTTGTGTGACCAATTAAATATAATGTTACATTGTATGTTTTATCAAGATTCGTGAAGAATATGAACGGCTGCAAAGAGAAAGAGAGGAGCGGCGTTTACAACAGATTACTAATCCAACGGTAAGGTTGGACCTGAAAAGTATCACTTGAATTTATTTCTGTCATGTTGTTAAACTTTATTTAATTTGTGGTATCCTGCCAGAACAGTCAGATTATAAAGTTTGCCTTTTGGAATAATGCCTTGTTCTTGTTATACTTTTAGGGTAGTATTTCTGTCGGAGTGGATGCAACCGATTTGTTTGATAATTATGACCGGGATTCTTTCAATGAAAGGTGAGTTTTGTTTCTTAGATTATTTTTTATTTGAAAAGATCACAGAAATTTCTAACTACTAAATCGTTATTCAAAAAATAATAAAATTATTGAAATTAATCAAACTGATGCTCAGCTCTAGAAATCTTCAACTGTTTTCACTAGCCCACAATTCAGGCAAGCAACTTTTAATGTTAATAATTAAGTCATGGTAAATAAATTGTAAATGGCTGTAACAAGCTTAAAAAAAAGCATTTCAATTAAAAAAAAAAACTTTTATAATGTCTGACCAAAAGCAGTGAAGAACTGTAAAATTAATTTAATAATTACGGTAATTATATTTTTTTAACCTTGGATTTCAGAGTTTTGCCAAACATTGAAGTCAGTTCAATGTCGATCTCGCAGTCAATAGAGGTATGTCACTTCGCAACATTTGAAATTCAAAAGTTGTTTTTAAGCCTTAAATTCGATAAATATACAGTACCGCCAAATGTAAGTTACCACCTCTCCTCTCGTTTCTCGCGAGACGAGTCTCATTTCTCTTGAGAATCACTGAACCGGCAATTTTGGAATATATACTCATTTACTCATTTTACTCAATTTACTCATTTTACTCATTTTACTCATTTTACTCAATTTACTCATTTTACTCAATTTACTCATTTTACTCAATTTACTCATTTTACTCATTTTACTCATTTTACTCAATTTACTCATTTTACTCAATTTACTCATTTTACTCAATTTACTCATTTTACTCAATTTACTCATTTTACTCAATTTACTCATTTTACTCAATTTACTCATTTTACTCATTTTACTCAATTTACTCAATTTACTCATTTTACTCAATTTACTCATTTTACTCAATTTACTCATTTTTACTCAATTTACTCATTTTACTCAATTTACTCAATTTACTCATTTTACTCAATTTACTCATTTTACTCAATTTACTCAATTTACTCATTTTACTCAATTTACTCAATTTACTCAATTTACTCATTTTACTCAATTTACTCATTTTACTCATTTTACTCATTTTACTCATTTTACTCATTTTACTCAATTTACTCATTTTACTCAATTTACTCATTTTACTCATTTTACTCAATTTACTCATTTTACTCAATTTACTCAATTTACTCATTTTACTCAATTTACTCAATTTACTCAATTTACTCATTTTACTCAATTTACTCAATTTACTCATTTTACTCAATTTACTCAATTTACTCAATTTACTCATTTTACTCAATTTACTCATTTTACTCATTTTACTCAATTTACTCATTTTACTCAATTTTACTCAATTTACTCATTTTACTCAATTTACTCATTTTACTCATTTTACTCAATTTACTCATTTTACTCAATTTACTCAATTTACTCATTTTACTCAATTTACTCAATTTACTCATTTTACTCAATTTACTCAATTTACTCATTTTACTCATTTTACTCAATTTACTCATTTTACTCAATTTACTCATTTTACTCATTTTACTCAATTTACTCAATTTACTCATTTTACTCATTTTACTCAATTTACTCAATTTACTCATTTTACTCAATTTACTCATTTTACTCAATTTACTCAATTTACTCATTTTACTCAGTTTACTCAATTTACTCATTTTACTCAATTTACTCATTTTACTCAATTTACTCATTTTACTCAATTTACTCATTTTACTCAATTTACTCAATTTACTCAATTTACTCAATTTACTCAATTTACTCATTTTACTCAATTTACTCATTTTACTCAATTTACTCATTTTACTCAATTTACTCATTTTACTCATTTCACTCAATTTACTCAATTTACTCAATTTACTCAATTTACTCAATTTACTCAATTTACTCATTTTACTCAATTTACTCATTTTACTCATTTTACTCAATTTACTCATTTTACTCAATTTACTCAATTTACTCATTTTACTCAATTTACTCATTTTACTCATTTTACTCAATTTACTCATTTTACTCATTTTACTCAATTACTCATTTTACTCAATTTACTCATTTTACTCAATTTACTCATTTTACTCATTTTACTCAATTTACTCATTTTACTCAATTTACTCATTTTACTCATTTTACTCAATTTACTCATTTTACTCATTTTACTCAATTTACTCATTTTACTCATTTTACTCAATTTACTCATTTTACTCAATTTACTACTCAATTTACTCAATTTACTCATTTTACTCAATTTACTCATTTTACTCATTTTACTCAATTTACTCATTTTACTCATTTCACTCAATTTACTCATTTTACTCAATTTACTCATTTTACTCAATTTACTCATTTTACTCAATTTACTCATTTTACTCAATTTACTCAATTTACTCATTTTACTCAATTTACTCATTTTACTCATTTTACTCAATTTACTCATTTTACTCAATTTACTCAATTTACTCAATTTACTCAATTTACTCATTTTACTCAATTTACTCATTTTACTCAATTTACTCATTTTACTCAATTTTACTCATTTTACTCAATTTACTCAATTTACTCATTTTACTCATTTTACTCAATTTACTCATTTTACTCAATTTTACTCAATTTACTCATTTTACTCATTTTACTCATTTTACTCAATTTACTCATTTACTAAATTAGACGGTGGTTAACTTACTTTTTGAGCGGTACGTACAAAAACAAGCCCAATATATTGTGTAGTGGCATCAGTTACTACCCTTAGTGATTAATTTTGTTTTGCTGCTGGGTGTTAATCTTGAAACTTTTTCTTTCTCAAGGCACCTCTAACTCGTAAAGATACACTGACACTTGCGGGATCTTTGAACATCAAGAATGGAAACGGTAGTGGGAATGTTTCAGTGTCAGCAAGGAAGGACTCTATCACACAGGACATGGGGCGAGGTAAGTATTGATTACAGTGTCATCATCATCATTATTTTCATCGTCCTTATGAATAATCATCATCATCATCCTTAAATTTTATCATCATCACCATAATTAATATATTATCATTATCATTATCACCATCACCTATTTGAGCTCAAGGACCAGATCTGCTAACTTTGTCTTGAATGTAGAATGATATGAAAAAATTGCTCTTTACAGTCTAGTCCAACTTTGGTAATCTTATGTGATATTCCATCAAATTAATTTATCAATATTATCATAGGTTTGTTACCATTTTCTGTACATTTCAGGCTATATTTGAGGCTGGGAATGGTCCAACATTAACTTTACGTGCATTTACAAACCTTACACAAAGAAGGTAATTTTACATAATTATGTTGTTTGTTCCGCTGTTGATACATTTATTATTTACATTCTGGAGTCCAACGCACCAACCATTAAGCCACTGAGCCCCCTTTAATACTATCACAATACAGTCTGTAAAATTACCACTCTTTTATTTGTTGGGTCTTTCTATCTGTGTTTAGAAATTTCACAATTTAATTTTGTTGGCAAAGTCAAAAAGTTTTTATTTTTGTTTTGTTTCTTTAGTTACGTTATTGGAGGAATTGCTCTCAGAAGTGAGGACAATACATTGTCTGCTGGATTGAATTGCAGTGAGTAGCAGATGACTTTCTGACTCAAACTGTTTTGAACAGAGAATCTGCAAGAGCTTGATATTTTACAGTAATTTAAAATTTACAATGTCAGAGAACCAATGCCCATGTCATCCTTTTTTCCAACTGAAAGTCCTGTATTTATAGTTCTTGAAGGAGCTTTGTCACAGATGGTGCATCCAAAAAATCAGCCATGTACGCTGCATCCTCGCCTTGCCCTTGTCCCTTCTTGTCCCAAGCCTCCACCCCGAAAAATCGGACTGGTCTATTTATGAAAGAGTACATATATTAACTTCTGTTTTTTTTCCCCACAGTGATTGCTCGTCAACTTGACAGACACACTATAGGGTATATAACATACAGGGCTGGTATCCAGTCCTCCATGAACACAACCATCATGAGGGAGACTGAGCACAGCAAAGCACTTCTTACAATTCAGGTATTAAGGCTGATTAACATACTCCTCCGGGGTGGAGAGGGGCACTACATACGAGTAAAGAGTTGTGCCCAAGAGGCCCAGGCCAGGCATTATTTGATTTGAAATACAAAAAAAATTAAGAGCTCTGTTTATATTAGTAAACAACAACAAATACTATACATTACAAGTGTGGTATGCAGGGCTGTCATTATGTTTTGAGTCACCTGTTGCTTTGATCGTCACACCAGTAACAAACTTGTTCCTTTGTAAGTGAATTATACCAACAACAGGCAAGTTCACCCGTAACATCAAGATCCCATCAAGCATACTCAGCTGTAACAGGTGTTACGGGTTACGCCCCTTAATGACAGCCCTGGTATGCAAGTTAAATTTAATCATTACAAGCCATTACTACAAAAGTCCATTACCTGGAGTGTGATCTTCCATACTGCTTCTATGAAACATCGTTTTCACAGGTTGGGTTATTTTTAGATAAGCCTTAATTTCCCACAAATTGGGTTGTGGACAACCAATCACAAGAGATTGTGCAATAGATTCGTTCTTGTGGGAAATAAAACATGGTGAAGATATGCGAGGAATCTTATTCAAAGGCTTATCTAAAAATAAACTCTTCAAAAACTGTTGCATGAATATATCAGGAAGTTGGACCCTCCAGGCAATGAGCTCCTGCCATTACCTAATCCAATCACTGCTAGCTTTCGCCGTGGTTAACTTTATTTTGTTTTAATTTCACTATTTTTAGCTTGGGATTCCAAATTCGTTTGCATTAGCATCCTACACGAGAAAACTGGAAAAGAACACAAAACTCAAAGGCTCCATAAAGTATATCAGTCTGCTTTGGTTTTTTTAAATTTATACTGAATTATTTAATGATCAATCTCAGTTGAGTTTTACTATCCTGACACACATTAATGTTATGACTCACTCCTTCAGGACTGGAACGTTTGGTTTCTTTGGTTGAGTACGGATGTGAAAGACAAATTTCTGAGCACAGTAAATAGCTGCTACCATGTGTATTGGAATGCCAGTTGGTGTGCTGGTAAAAATCAAGTAAGTACACAAGTCTCCTCCATAGCTGTTATTGAGTCGGCACATAATGCTTCTCCCCAAAGAGGAGTGTTTGCGTGATGATAAAAAAATGACAGCTATGAAGAAGACTCTAAGCATGTGCTGAGCTCAGTCTTTGAAAACTTGGACAGGTTCTTTAATATAGCATCATAGGCACGCAATGTGTGCAAAGACACTACATAGATAAGAAAGGTTTGTAGCTGTCTTCCATGTTTTTGTAAGAGATGGACCATTTTTTTTTGGGGGGGGGGGGGGGAGGGAGGGGGTGGGTTATTACCAGCAGCAGATTCTTGCACTGTCAGCAAAAATAAAGAAGAAAAATTCATGCACAATGGGCCGAAGAAAAAAAAAATTGATCAAATGAAAAAAAATTATTGCTCAGAAAAATTGCCAAACACCCCACCCAATTATACCAACAACAGCAAGTTCAACTGCCGTAACATCAAGATCCCATCAAGCATACTCAGCTGTAATCAGGTGGTTAGCGGGTTACGCCCCTTAATGACAGCCCTGGTATGCAAGTTTAAATTTAATCATTACAAGCCAGTACTACAAAGTCAATTAACCTGGAGTGTGATCTTCCATACTGCTTCTATGAAACATCGTTTTCACAGTTGGGTTATTTTTAGATAAGCTTAATTTTCCCACAATTGTTGTGGACCACCAATCACAAGAGATTTGTGGCAATAGATTCCGTTCTTGTGGGAAATAACATGGTGAAGATATGCAGGATCTTATTCAAAGGCTTATCCTAAAAATAACTCTTCAAAACTGTTGGCCCCTGAATATATCATGAAGTTGGACTCCTCCAGGCAATGAGCCTGCCTGCCATTACCATTAATCCAATCACTGCTAGCTTTTCGCCGTGTTATACGGGAGGGTGGGGGTTATTTCACTATTTTTTAGCTTGGGATTCCAAAATTCGTTTTGCAATTAGCATCCTAACACTGGAGTAAACTGGAAAAGAACACAAAAACTCAAACGGCTCCATAAAGTATATCAGTCTGCTTTCTGGTTTTTTAAATTTATTACCTGAATTATTTAATGATCAATCTCAGTTGGAGTTTTACCTATCCTGACCACACATTATTAATGTTATGGACTCACTCCTTCAGGACTGGAAAACGTTTTGGTTCTCTTTTGTTTGGAGTACGGGAATGTGAACAGACAATTTCTGAGCCACAGTAGTAAATTAGCGTGCCTACCGATGTGTATTGCGAATGCCAAGTTGGTTGTTCTTGTGCTGGTAAAAATCAAGTAAGTACACAAGGTCTCCTCCATAGCTGTTTATTTGAGTCGGCACATAATGCTTCTCCACCAAAAGAGGAAGATGTTGCGTGATGATAAAAAAATGACAGCTATGAAGAAAGACTCTAAGCATGTGGCTGAGCTCAGTGCTTTGAAAACTTGAGACAGTTCTTTAATGATAGCATCATAGGCACCGCAAGTGTAGTGCAAAGACACTACATAGATAAGAAAGGTTTTGTAGCTGTCTGCCATGTTTTGTAACGAGATGGACCATTCTTTTTCGGAGGTCGCTGGGGGGTAGTGGTCCTTAGGGGGGGGGTGGGGGGAGGGAGGTGGGTTATTACCAGCAGCAGATTCTTGCACTGTCAGCAAAAATAAAGAAGAAAAATTCATGCACAATGGGCCGAAGAAAAAAAAATTGATCAAATGAAAAAAATTATTGCTCAAGAAAAATTGCCCAACCCCCCCCCCCCCCCCCCCCCTTCCAAAATAAAATGGTCCATCCTTCCTGACAAACTGACAACCTGATTTAGCGTGGAGGGGGAGGGGGGGGGGGGGAAAGTCTATTAGAAAGGAGGAATATTAAAAGTTGGTTGAGGGGGTAAAGAGAAAATTCCTGGCAATTAAACGTAAGGTGTATGTTTACATTCATGTGATCGCTTAGAGTTAATAAGGAAGTGATGTCATTTGAATTTTTCAGATTGACGCGTGCATCTCAAGTGTATAATTTCCCAATCAAATCTATCAGAGGAAATCCATCCAGCGGCCATATTTTACGGCACTGTAGTCCCAGTGGCTGTGTTCTGGGTTGTCAAGGTGCTCATTGTCAACCCATTCTTAAAGATGGAGAAGGAAATGTAAGTGGAAAATAATTTGAAGTTTTTCTTAACTGAATGAATGGTAAGGAAATGTGCGTACTGAACAATATTGTTTTGCCAAGTATTTTTTTAACTTATAGTTAAAGACGGGTATTTTGTGTGTATCTTTTGGCTCCTAATCACTGGTGTTTCAGAAGTTGTGATAATTTTTTAACCTGTAAGGATCCACACTAGCCTGACCAGTCAAAATAGTTAGGACTGCATTTACATGTAAGGGAACAAGCATCAATTTTTTGTTGATTGAGAGTAATTTGAGAATGTTCCTTCTATCAAACGGCGCATGATAGTCGTTGTAGTTGAAACTCGCACTCCCGTTTGACCACCAACTGTCATGCACTATTCATCAACATGCACTTTGAACTTGTTCAAAGTCTCCATGATACAGATAATCCATTATAGCTTTCCCGTTTGACCATGTGGCCACATGATAGTTGATGATAGTTAGGGGAGAATTTGAGTTCTTAAACTATCATCGACCTATCATGTGCCGTTTGACCAGGGCTTTGTTTTCGTTTGTTATTTATTCTTTCAGGGAGTCTGAAGCTAATAAAGTGAAATATGCCAAGCAAATGGCTGAGAAGAAGAGAGATGCGGAGAACAGCGTAAGTTAGTAACATGAGCAATACCAGTAGCAGAGAATTAGTACTTCAAGCAACTACTCCTTGATTTATACTGATTGTTATGTTTACCTGTTTTTCAGATACGACTTATGCAAGAGACCTGCGAGAGAATACTGGAATACGAGACATCCAGGAATGGTAAGAAGAAGCTTCAAGTTGCAAGGAAGGATTAATAGTTTTATCCTGCCCCCCCCCCCCCCCAAGTTGCAAGGAAGGATGAATAGTTTTGTCCTGCCCCCCCCCCCCCCCAAGTTGCAAGGAAGGATTAATAGTTTTTATCCTGCCCCCCCCATCCCCCCAAGTTGCAAGGAAGGATGAATAGTTTTGTCCTGCACCCCCCCCCCCCCCAAGTTTGCAAGGAAGGATTAATAGTTTTATCCTGCCCCCCCCCCCCCCAAGTTGCAAGGAAGGATGAGTAGTTTTGTCCTGCCCCCCCCCCCCCAAGTTGCAAGGCAAGGATTTAATAGTTTTATCCTGCCCCCCCCCCCCCCAAGTTGCAAGGAAGGATTAATAGTTTTTGTCCTGCACCCCCCTCCCCCGAAAAACAACAACCAACAACAACAACAACTCTTGAGCTTCTTGAAAGCATGCATTTAATTGTTGTTGTTTTTTTCCGACTGTGAACGGAATTTGTGTTTGTGGCTTGCAGGTTTAGTGATAGTGAATGCTTGGTATGGACACTTGGTATCCATGGGTGAAAGGTAAGCTAAGCAAAACACATAAAATAATGTGCTTCTCTCCACGAGTGAAGCATGTGAAGGACTCCACTAGTGAAGGACTCTAGGTTAACAGGTTTAAAAGCTCTCCTCGTTTTGCGGTCGCCAAGAACTGAAAGTTAGGTTGTGCTCAAACCAAACAATTTCTCTCTAAGTAATCCGGAATTGCTTTGGTTTTGTTTACTACTCTATGATTGATTACTTGCGCCACCTTCTCAACCAATCAGATGCAAAAACCAAAACCAATCGCGACTTGGTCACACGCGTTTTCCCGCGCTTGGCGCCGGTTACGTGTATTTGCTTCAAGTTTCTTATTGGTTCATTGTGTTGTTTACGTTTGTTGTGATTGGTTCTTGTGATTGCTTTGGTTTTGGTTTTACGACACTCAATTAAACAAAACTCTATGATTGGAACGCCTTGGTGGTATACCTGTTATTTACTGACAATATCATTATGTTGTTTCTCGTTGTATAGTTCACAGGGAGCCAACCGAGGCCCCAGTAAAGTGATCGATGTTACCGTCCTGTGCAGTGTCAAGTCAAGGACTCACGACTCTTTCTCACAGAATCTTCCAAGGTATGATCCTATGATTATCGTGTAACATCTCATTTCTTGAGAAAGATGTTTTAAATCAGTCAGTGACACAACTACTCGGAAAAAATTCCGAGTTCTCACAACAGGAGTCGAACCTATGACCTTCCGAACACCGGTCGGACGCTCTACCACTGAGCTACAGGAGACTTGTGGGAACTTAGGCCACCATCATTTCTTTCCCCATCCCTTTTATTAGTTGCTTTTGCGCATGTGTGATTAACATTTTGGCACGCTGGCGAGACTTCACCGCGGGCACCGTGTGGTCAAATGTTCGAGAAAGGTCTCGAGAATACGCAAAGGCGTAAATTCTGGTCGCCCGCGCGCCAATTTCCCGCGCAAAACAATCCGTGTCACGCAAAATTTGCGAGAAAAATTGAAGCCTTGGTTAGTAATAATTTGCGAAAGGAAACAAAAGTAGTTAAAAGGAGAAGTTTAGACTTTTCAAACACAAAGTTCAGTATATTTCCAGCATTCTGTTGATTTACCATTTTTTTTGGACGTTTACCAAAAAAGTTGGACGTGTTTAAAACACGGTGTGTCAGCGTAGTTTATTTTTGTTTGCATGCTCAGACGTTTGGCCGCGGTGTGGAGACCGAGATCTCGACCCGCCTAAATTTTTCGTTACGCGATGAAATATGCATTTACACGGCAAAAATCAAGCAGACCGTGACCTCACCCCCAAGATAGCTGCTCGCATGCTAACCGCGTGCCAAATGTAGGACTGAGTGCCGAACTCAAAATGAATGTCGTATGTAAATGAGGCTTTTGTTTCTCTCCAAACAGAGTAATCTGAGCGGGTTTTACGATCCTTGCCCCGAAGAAGAAAAGATGCTGAGAATACGATATTTGTTCAGAGACGCGGTGCACGAGGTTACGTTTGGAGATCAGGAACATGTGCGGATACCAAAACAATGTAAGCAATGCTGATTTGGGCACACGAAGGGTCCCTGCGACAAGTCCCTTGTAGCTGTTCACACGCCGAGACTTGTTGCAGGGACATGTTGTAGGGACGTGTTGCAGGGACATGTTGCGGGACTAGTCTCGGGGACAAATCCTTGAGCATACACACGAGAAGACTTGTCGAGGCGACACGGTCCGATTTGGTTTTTGATTGGTTTATTTTCTTATTTGGTCGAAGGAACTAGTCCCACGAACAATTCACACGGGAACAGTTCACGCAAGGACTACTACCGGGGATAAGTCCCCTTGAGCGTTCACACGGGTGGACTTGTCGTGGGGACAGTCCGATTTGGTTGAGACTAGTTCCACGAGGAGACAATCACAATTGAGGGGACAAATCCCCGGGACTGGTGAATTCTTAATTTATTTTCTGACGAAAATTGGGTAGTTTAGATTTTTCATCGAATGGAAAGTGTGGTCGTTTCTTCAAATTTAACGTTTGTGTTTTCTGCTTTTCAGCGCATAAAATTCACTCGAGTTAGCAGAGCTGGTCGGAGTAAACAAATCGTTATTTAAGACGTCCATTTTCCTGCTGTTGTATGGTCGTCTTTGGAGCAGAGTGAGATACTTCAGTTATCGTACTTCCATCAAATCGACTGAGGTGCTTGCGGGTTGTAAAACACTCAAAGATTTGGAAGACTTTTTGCCCGAGGAGAACTGAAGGCATTTTGAGCACCAAGAAATTTATTGAAAAGAGAATGCTTGGAACATTTGCTGTCTGTAAGCCAAGGACATTGGAATATCAATCAAGTGACCCGTTGGATGGAAATCCACTTTATCAGTGATGCTAGGATGGCAAATGAATGGTGCAGGGAAGATTTCACAGATAAACGGGTCAAGAAGAAGAGGAAGAAGAAAAGTGAACGATTTTTAATTAAAATATTAAACTGGATTAAAATATTGTAGTACAATTATTTTCCGTTTTTCGTGCATTTCTGTCATTTTCACTGGGAAAACTTGAGACACAAGATGTCTACCCAATCCTTAGTTCGCGGAGGAGGCCAAGCGTGTGAGCGAGGTTTATGATTTTGTCCGCCAAAGAGCACGTTTCGGGTAGAGTTACGGTCATATTTCTTTATCAAATACCATGCGAAATAACTCCTAAAAAACATAAAATTTCTCGATGCTTTTCAAAAAATAAGTTCGTTCGGCTTTATCGCGGAGAGTAGATCGTTGCGTCACACATTAGAGCACTCCTAACCGACAAAACTGGCCAATAAATAAAATAGTTTGTTGCGCATGCGTAATTCAACACTGTCCCATAATGATTGTAGATCGAGGCTCGATAAACTCGTGTGCACGTCAAGTTTTGTCACCGACTATATCCCGATTAGGGATAGACGTCGTCACATTAGTTTGATATGAAAAATTTTTGGAAGGGGTACATCGTAACAGGCCCGTTCGAAGTACCCCAAATAGTTCAAAATAACGTTGATACTTTTTACGTTGATATGAGGGTAATTTGTGGCTTATTTTCGTTGAGGTAAAAATACAACAAATTTCAGCGACGCGTACGGTAAACAATTTTACAAGGATTTGCTAAGTTACCGTAAATTCTCGAATAAGCGCCCCTCCTATTGACCAAAATTTGAAATAAGCTCTCCCCTCTCCTCTGTTTTTTTCTGGGTGAGAAACAGAGACAACAAAGGTTGAGCCCCCCCCCCCCCCCCTCTCGAATAAGCGCCCCCCGCCTTATACTAAATTTGAAATAAGCGCCCAGTATATTCGAAGATTTACGGTAGTTGCTAAGCAACATGACGTATCCGCGATTTCGGAGTACTCGTGCTAGTTTTGATTGGATAATAAGAATCGGAAACTCTTCGATTGCTTCAACGAAGATTTGCCAAAATCGGCACTTGTTCCCCCGACTCGACTGTTTTGTATACAAAGAGGTAGCCTGCGTGATATAGAGCGCGAGTTGGATGGGTACGTGTACGTCACCTGAGGGAAAAGTGACGCGCGAGGCAAACCCGTTTTCTCGTCTCGCGCGTTCCTCTCTCGCGAGGACGATCGTATCCGCGCTCCTCGGTCAGAGGAAACGAAAGACCCTGGGTCAGAGCATGTTCTTACATGAAGTCCAAAGCGTCGTCCAAGCTGCGAGTCTGTAATGGCTGATCCGCGGAAGGTGAAGGCGATTGACATTCGTCCTTACGGCAGGCTGCCAGTGTTGGCAGTGTGGTGTTTCTTTGGAACGTGCTTTATTCATTTGTAGCATATCAAATGTATGGCGAGAGAGGACTGAAGAACCGGGTAAGTTGTATACAAGGCAGTGTACAGTACTCTTCCTTCTGCCCAAATATATAAGAGACATTAATATTAAAATTGAATCTACATAGACCTGTATGACTACCTTAGATCAGTATGAGTTCAAGGATTAGGTTTTTTTTTTTGGGGGGGGGGGGGGGGGGGGGGGAGCTAAGGGTGATTGAACTAGATTCAAATGACAAACATCCTGCCTACTGCCAGGATTAGTTTTGATGTGTGCATAGAAGCGAATGAGGAAAAATGTTGCACTCACTTCTCGTACTTCTACCATACTTATAAGTTTTGCTTTGTTTTCACAGAAAGCAATTCGTGTTATGATGGGCCTTGAATATCCAGAAGTTACTGCAGATGACGAGGAATGGGAAACCCTCATAAATGAATCAACCTATAGTAATACAAAGGATGACAAAGAAAAGAACAAAATTATGGCATTAACTCAGCTGTGTACATCTCAAATACAGGCTTGCGAATGTACACTTGTGACTGATCGGAATGGATACAGCTGAATGCAATGTAGCCTGTTCCAGGCGTTCGGATAGTGGAGGAGCATCGCGAAAGATGCGTGAAGTACAAAGAGTGGCGAGGAACTGGCTAAATGCAACGTTGTCATGCCAACATCCCAGATCGACATAGAGATTCTCCTTACTGTGTATCATACATTTTTACTATCCTAGTTGGGAGAATTTAGTTTAAAAGCAAGACACATTTCTGAAGATGATCAAGTTCTTTACTCTCATAACCTTCCTATTAGAATTTGTTATAAAAAGGCTTAGAGAATTTATGGGATTAATCACCGTTAGGGAGTGAAGGATTGTGGGGCTGTTTAATGGTGGCTATATTCTGCAGTTGATATAAGAAACAGTGTGAAGAAATTACAGTGGACATTATTTGACTTGTTTTTCTGTTAGGACTGTGAGCAGTCTCTGTTTTTCGCTAAAGGCCATGGGGCAAATGTGAGAGTAGCGCAGGCGCAATGAAAAAATCCTGCACCCGCACTACTCGCGGCTCTTGGCTTCTTGTAGACTTAAACACTAAAATCACACAACAGTGAGACTTTTAAAAAGCCTTTTCATTGAAGCTGTAGATTTTAATTAATACTGAACAATAAAAAGGCCTTGATTACAATGTTACAATCCTCGTTTACAGGTATTAAATGTGGAAAAAGCAACTGTTACTTTTGTGTATATAATTTGCTCAAAAATTTTGTTTTCCATCATAGATGATGTAAATAATTTTTTGTAATATATTTGCAAAGAATGAGATTTTTATCTCCATTGTTGAGGTTTGGGTTTAGTACTAAAAATGATTTTCCAACAACTTACCATAAATGCTCTCTTTAGTTTTTACATTAAAAAAGGAATAAATTAAAATAAATAAGTTGCCACATAGGACATATTTTATATTAAACTACTAAAGAAACATCAAATGCTATAAAATCCATTAAAATTGATATATACAGCTAAAATTGATAAAATTACTTCTGAGAAAATTATCAGCTATACCTGTTCTATGAGAACGTTTTTTACAGCTATATACTATGACGAAAATTGTTTCCAATTATTTGTCTGTACTTGGTACAATGTATCTGCATGAAACTTGATCTTGTGTGCTAAAAAATGTTTTTGAAAACATTTCTAAAACTTTATATCTGTAATGAGGTTTGCGTTTCTCCACAAGAAACATTTTGATCTAAGTTATCTTTCTATTACGACCCTCCCTTTCTCTCTGTAACTCGAGTTTTGTGATTGGCTTTTGCGATTAGTAAGTTTTAATTCTGAAGAACTTTTTATAAAGGTCTATAAAAACACACTGAGAAGTTTCACAAAAATACATATTATACGTTTATAGCATCTAAAGCTGAGAAAGGATTTAAAAACATGTAATAGATGTTTGTTGACTGTATTATATAAAATCACGGGATTTTGAGTTTGAATGCTTTCTATTATATTTTATCATCTCAAGTAAGGGATTAATTTCTAGAGCGCTTTTCAAATGACTTCTCAATTTCGTTAATTTGACTTTTGTTAAATTATGCAACGTGAGTAGTAAGGTAATTGGGGCTGCTGGTGCAGTAGCAATTAGCCGGCATATATCCTTTTCATTTTTTATTTTTTTATTTTGCACCAGAACCCTCATCTAAAATTTTGGGGGAGGGTAAATATAAAAATTAAAAAAATAGCTAAATATAATAATTTTTTACTATAATTAGTATTAAAAAAAGTAACTTAATTTTATACATTTTTTACTACTAATTTACATCAAAACTTAAATATTTAGATTATACCCAAATATCCCCATTTTCTTCCTAGTAGCAAGTTTTGTAAAGACTATGTTTTGTCCTGCGTGGCGAGTCGAGCCCTATTTTCACGCAGTTTTCATATAGTAAAATCAAAATAATTAATTACATTAGAAACGAGGTAAAAGTCAACGGGGTAAAGATAAAGAGCAGATGTTTTTGTGAAAAGCAATCATATGACTTCCATTAATCACCATCTGATAGCCATAAGCCAATCAGATGATTACACAAAATGTATTAGAAATACAAAATTTTCTACAAGTTGTAGATTAATTTGTAGATTAATTTGTAGAAAACTTAACTTAAAAAATAAAGAGCAGGTGTTTTCACAAAAGCAATCATGTGACTTCCATTAACCAATCAATGTTTTCTCAACTGAATAACAATTTGGGAATAAAAACTAGACTGAATATTAATTTGGGAATAAAAAACTAGACTGAATATTAATTTGGGTATTTGAAACACGTCTCAATAACGAGTTAGGTTACAAAGAGTGA
>MU825398.1:1941449-2141682 GCA_029204205.1 Desmophyllum pertusum
ATGTTGGAACGGTTTAACCAGGTCTTAAAACTTCCACTTTGGAATGCACCTACATGTAGCAGTGTTCTCCCCAGGATTTTGGGAAGGCCAGGTGGCAGGATTTTCCCACGACACAGTCGTGGTATATGAGCGCCGTAGGCGTGAGCGCCTAGGGGGAGGCGGATCGGGGGGCATGACTTCCCCTGGAAAAGTTTTTTGACTTTACACTCTAAAAACGCTAAGTTCCTGCATTCCGGAGACTCAAAGCAAGATATAAAAACGTAGATTTACCTTAATTCTCAACTCAGAAAACCAATGAAATTTTTTTTAAAAACATAATTTCTATATGCCATATATATTTATTGGTCTTGTCTTTGCTTCAATCATTATCTTTCATAATTCTTCTATAAAAGTGATATTAAAAAGTGTCTCTTTTTTTTTTTTTTTTTGTTACAATCAGGTAATCATCAAACGGAACTGCCTCAGTACATGAATCCCAAATCTTTCTTTCTTTCTCTTCTTCTTTCTTTCCTTCCTTCGGTATACCAGTATGCCTTATTTGTGGGGAAAAAAAATTCATAAAAAGCCGGCATTACAAAAAGACGAAGTTGTGGTGAGGACGGTGGAAACTAGTGAAATAAACACGTGACAAAGAGTATGTCAAGCTGGCTTATTTTGATACATTTTCTTTGAAATGACGGCATTCCTATTGAGGAAATACGAACGCAAAGAAAGTTTCGCCACTGATGTAGACTACTTTCAAAGTGAAAATTTTCTGTCAAGAAAGCAATCTCTGGAACGTACAAGCCCTGTTGAGGCACAAAGTGTTAGTTGGACGATCTTTTTAAGCCAGGCGGCAAGCTTTTTTACTGAAATTCAAGCGGGCTGCGGGCCGCATAGCCTTAAAGACCTAGGGAGAAACACTGTGTAGTAGAACCCTTTTCAGTCGAGGGAAACAAACCAATCTTCATTGTAGCACTCGAAGGATTTCCGATTATTATTATCCAAATCAAAAAAACAGCGGGGCCAAGCACTCACAAAGCACTCTGGAAATTGTCGCCGGCAGCACTAGCGCATTGAGGATACGCTCATGTGGCCTTAGCAACTTCGGGACAAAAATTGAGAGCTCAGTCCAGTCTCGGAAAACGCGGATGGTTGCCATCAAATGCTTATTGCTTACTCCGAGCTGCTTAAGAGCTACTGAAAAGAAGTTGACAGGGCAAATAACACTGAAAATTGTTTAAAAATTAATATGCTTTGTCTTCAGATTGCTGTAGAGTTGCTTCCAGTTTAAAATTCAAAAAAGGCTCATGAAGGTATTATGTTTAAGATTTAAAAATACAAGTGCAAATGTTTTATCAGGAGGTTCAAAACACTAATTATCGAGAGGCATGGTGATGGTTAGCGTGTTGGGACTCTGGATCGAGTGGTGAGAGTATCAAGCCCTGGCCGGGCCCTGGCCCGGGTCATTGTGTTGTGTTCTTGGACAAGACACTTTAACTGTCACAGTGCTCTCTCTCCACCTAGCCTGATTCTACCAGTCGGTCCGACTCGCCGTCTCCCCAGGGATCGAGAGGGTGTCCATGTGGGGGACCGAGTCGGAGAACGTCTGAAAATCAGGCCTACTCTCCAACCAGGAGTATAAAAATTATGGATACCAGCAAATTGTCAGAGCATCCGGACAAAAATGCTGCATGCAATGGACTGCAGTCTGTCTCATCCCATCCAGGGTTAGAAATGAAGCAATACCTGCATTCCTACTAATTTTTGCGATTTTCGCGATTGAAAAAAATTCGCAAAATTACTACTTCCTCCCCCAAAAAAAAGAAAGTCTGAGAAACCAGCGAAAATTAAACATGCGAAATTTATTTACCCCATTACACAAAGAAAATTGACACTGTAATTTGGTAAAATACAAGGGGCTAAACTTTGTCACAATTCTGTCCAGTGATTTTTGTATCTCCACATTCCTCCTCTTATTTGTCGTTTTCTTGAATTTCCTGCAAAAAATGTCTCTGGTGCAGTCATCAAAATTAGCCATTTCACTGTACTGTTTTTAGTTTCAACTCATCAATTGAACACTTTTACTGGCGATTTATGAATGACGTATTTTTTAATTGGTGATTAAAATTTGGTTCCATTGTCCGTGGAAATTTAATACACGGTCTTGGAGTCCATTTTCCCTGTGAAATCAGGAAAATTAATACTCGCGGAATATGGCTCTGTCATTTTCGCAAAATTAAGTACGCGCAAAAAATTAGTAAGAGTAAGGTACTCCTAACTAGTCACTTCATCATGATTTGATATGAGATGGGAGCCAGAGTAAGCGCTGGCGGCTGATAATTAAGCCACCTAGACTTGTTTAAAAATACTTAAAGGGAATAGGGAGGGTGGCCTTTTGGAAGCGGGAAGTGTCAGGCCCTCTCTATTCCCTCCCCACCCCACTCAAAATTAAGATTTCTAAACTCCTAGAGGCTAATGAAAAAAAACTTTATTTTTTAATTAGTCCTTAGTAATTCAGAAAGAAAGAGGAATTTATGGATGTATCATGGACAGAAGGGCCTGGATTGCAGGCTGGGAGTGTGAGCAAGTATTAAACAATTACTACAGAGTACTAATTATGGCAATGCTAGTAATAAGATTGATCTAAATTAGTCACTGACTGTAAACAAAGCAAAGATGCGAGGGTGCTGTGAAGAAAAAAACAACCTGTCCATATCTATTAACTTTTCTCCAAAATTACGGGTCAAATCAGAAAAAAAATATGGGGCAATGTTTTTCAAATAAATTGAAGGACACATGCAAGCGAATTTGAACAAAACAAAGAATGACCCAAAAAGTTATTAACATAGGTCCTCTGCCCTTCTATTTTACAGCTCTGTTGAATGTATTGTAACCCCTTGAACAGTTTTGATTTACTTTTTAGTTGTTTAAGTAGCATCTGACTTTTAGAATGGCTTTTATTGCAGATTATTGAAAGACAAAGAACACCTGGTGAAGGAAGTTTTGTAAATACAGGGAACTCTCTCTACAGGGCTTCTATGGTAGGATCGATTGGCGGATGCGGACCCGCATAATTTGGCTTTCCTCCGCCAATCCGGCAATTCCCTCAATTATCCCGCATAATTTGGAGAAATAGTGTAGAAAAAAATCATAAAACAGGTATCTATTTTCGCTATTTCATTAACCCAAATTTATCCAAAAGGTTAACAATAGGATTTCCTTCCCAAAATCGTTCGAACATCGAGCAATCGAAAAGGTACGATATTCACAAACGGGAATGACAAGGCGTTCTCTGTTGAAAACCCGTGGGGGCTGCTGTTGTCTAAATTTCGATAGAAATGTGCCTCATTGGTGGGAAAAGTAGATATAATTGTTTCCTAAGTGGCGAATCACAATTTGGACTAGAAAAAAAACTCTCTGTTTTTACGGTTTTCCGCGCGAAAACGTGACTTCTTTTCATTGTATATTTCCCCCCCCCCCCCCCCCCCTGAATAATTCGCGATTTTCCCGCATAATTCGCCCAAAAAAATCCTGAATAATTTGATTTGTTTTTTTTTTCCGCATCCTTATCCATAAGCCCTCGTCTCCAAGGCGGACACCCTCGGGACTAGCTACAAGCTGTCCACCTTTATAAAGAGTGTGTCCCGTCTTACAGAGAGTTTCATTACAGAAAAGAAAGTCAGACGAATACTTGAATTCGGTCAGGGACAGTGCCTCGAAATTAGCGGTCGCCGCTCCGTCGTCGTCCGAGACGACTAAAAAGTGGTTTCGCGCACCAAACCACTTTTCAGTAAAACTAAAGGCCCGGTCGTACGAGAAAAAACCACCGGCAGCACCCCCAGGCGTATAAATCGATCGAATGTGGTACTTACGTTTATGTGATGCATCCACACAGAATATACGAAAAGTAAAGTTATTAATTTGACACAGGAAAATAGCTCTAAATATAGTGGGTAATTCTTCAGGTAAGTAAAATGGAATGCATGATGTGAAGCAACCAAGATTTTTAAAATCAACTGAATCGAAGTTTATACACGCAAGTAGCTCACGCCAAAGTGGCATTCACAAGTTGTGTCTGGGTTCAAATCGCCCTATAATGCATTGCGCAAGCTTATGTAGAAAATCTTGAGTACGTCATGCTTATGTTGATGGGTTTTGTGTCTCTGGTCTCTTGCGATCGTGTTTGGCTCACGTTAGCTACAAAAGGTTACGTGGACTGGAAAAGTCTTTAATATGTAAATGTTGTTTGTTTTAAAGCTTGTTTTGTCTTTATTGTTCGCAAACCATAATGATTTTAAGAACACTCTTTAAAATTTAAACTAGCTTCTATTTGATCTTTTTACAATCTGTGCACCAACTAAAAACAAAAATGGCATTTGTGCGACTAGTAATCTTGAGCCCTGGTCACTCAGACATGTTATGGAGCAGGTTGAAACCTGTGACACTGAATAAAGTATAAACAACAAGTAGTTACATAAGATACTAACTTTGTGTGAAACATTGATGAATTTATTATTTGAATGACACTTCAGAGAATTGTGAAAAATTGAGTCAAAACTTTTTATTAGGCAATCGGTCCAGGAAATAATATTTTTAACGACAAACCAAGCAGTCATTCAGGGCAACCAAAGTCATGGGTTTGGTTGTCCGCGCATTGGGCATAAGGACAACGTTGGGTTTTTTTTTTAATTTCGGAGCCCCTGTCAGAGACCAGCCAGCCATAGTTCCACCTTAGAGAAGTGTTGCCGCCCTTACAGTGGTGTCCGTGTTGTGTGCTTTGAGAGAGCTGACTGTTACTGTAATGTCAGTCAACATACATTGTCATACCAGGTCATTGATTAACAAGTATTTCTAAATGCTTTCAATTTTCTGCTGAAACCCTGGACTGGTTGAATGCTAATTAATTTTGGAGTTCTGACCTTGGTTGTTCAAAGGGATGGGATAACGTTATCCCACCGAAATAAATCACTATCCGGTACCAATCTCGTTACCAGAGTCCTCGTTACCCTTGTCCTGCCACATGTGTTCAACACCCATGTTTCAACTTACGGACGCCAAGATTCTTGGGACTTGATCCGGTTCTTACTGCACAAGTCAGGGCGGATCACCTCTATCCAAGAGCGTCCGTTGTTGGCCACTCCACCGCTGGACAAGGGTAAACAAGGACTCTGGGAACGTGATTGTATCTGGTATAGTTGGTCCTATCCACTGGATAGTGATTTAAATATCTGGTGGATAGTGTTTTCCACTATCCACCCTTTGAACTTAAATAAAAATTCATTAAATAAAATGAAGTTTTGTGTGACCAATTAAATATATATTGTTACATTGTATGTTTTATCAAGATTCGTGAAGAATATGAACGGCTAGACAAAGAGAAAGAGAGGAGCGGCGTTTACAACAGATTACTAATCCAACGGTAAGGTTGGACCTGAAAAGTATCACTTGAATTTATTTCTGTCATGTTGTTAAACTTTATTTAATTTGTGTATCCTGCCAGAAACAGTCAGATTATAAAGTTTGCCTTTTGGAATAATGCCTTGTTCTTGTTATACTTTTAGGGTAGTATTTCTGTCGGAGTGGATGCAACCGATTTGTTTGATAATTATGACCGGGATTCTTTCAATGAAAGGTGAGTTTTGTTTCTTAGATTATTTTTTATTTGAAAAGATCACAGAAATTTGTAGCTAATAAATCGTTATGAAAAAAATAATAAAATTTTTGAAATTAATCAAACTGATGCTCTAGAAATCTTCAACTGTTTCACTAGCCCACAATTCAGGCAAGCAACTTTTAATGTTAATAATTAATCATGGTAAATTGTAAAATGGCTGTAACAAGCTTAAAAAAAAGCATTTCAATTTAAAAAAAACTGTTATAATGTCTGACCAAAAGCAGTGAAGAACTGTAAAATTAATTTAATAATTACGGTAATTATATTTTTTTAACCTTGAATTTCAGAGTTTTGCCAAACATTGAAGTCAGTTCAATGTCGATCTCGCAGTCAATAGAGGTATGTCACTTCGCAACATTTGAAATTCAAAAGTTGTTTTTAAGCCTTAAATTAGATAAATATACAGTACCGCCCAAATGTAAGTTACCACCTCTCATTTCTCGCGAGACGAGTCTCATTTCTCTTGAGAATCACTGAACCGGCAATTTTGGAATATATACTCATTACTCATTTACTCATTTTACTCAATTACTCATTTTACTCAATTTACTCAATTACTCATTTTACTCAATTTACTCATTTTACTCATTTACTCAATTTACTCATTTTACTCAATTTACTCATTTTACTCAATTTATTCATTTACTCAATTTACTCATTTTACTCAATTTACTCATTTTACTCAATTTACTCATTTTACTCATTTTACTCACAATTTACTCATTTTACTCAATTTACTCATTTTACTCAATTTACTCAATTTACTCATTTTACTCAATTTACTCATTTTACTCAATTTACTCAATTTACTCATTTTACTCAATTTACTCATTTTACTCATTTTACTCAATTTACTCATTTTACTCAATTACTCATTTCACCCAATTTACTCATTTTACTCAATTTACTCAATTTACTCATTTTACTCAATTTACTCATTTTACTCAATTTACTTCATTTTACTCATTTTACTCATTTACTCATTTTACTCATTTTACTCAATTTACTCATTTTACTCATTTACTCATTTACTCATTTTACTCATTTTACTCAATTTACTCAATTTACTCATTTTACTCAATTTACTCAATTTACTCATTTTACTCATTTTACTCAATTTACTCAATTATACTCATTTTACTCAATTTACTCAATTTACTGCATTTTACTCAATTTACTCATTTTTACTCAATTTACTCATTTTACTCAATTTACTCATTTTACTCAATTTACTCATTTTACTCAATTTACTCATTTTACTCATTTTACTCAATTTACTCATTTTACTCATTTTACTCAAATATTTACTTATTTTACTCAATTTACTCATTTTACTCAATTTACTCATTTTACTCAATTGACTCATTTTACTCATTTTACTCATTTTACTCAATTTACTCATTTTACTCAATTTACTCAATTTTACTCATTTTACTCAATTTACTCATTGTACTCATTTTACTCAATTAACTCATTTTACTCAATTTACTCATTTTACCCAATTTACTCATTTACTCAATTTACTCAATTTACTCATTTTACTCAATTTACTCATTTTACTCAATTTACTCATTTTACTCATTTTACTCAATTTACTCATTTTACTCATTTTACTCAATTTACTCATTTTACTCATTTTACTCAATTTACTCATTTTACTCAATTTACTCAATTTACTCATTTTACTCAATTTACTCATTTTACTCAATTTACTCAATTTACTCATTTTACTCAATTTACTCATTTTACTCAATTTACTCATTTTACTCAATTTACTCATTTTACTCAATTTACTCATTTTACTCATTTTACTCAAATATTTACTTATTTTACTCAATTTACTCAATTTACTCATTTTACTCAATGTACTCATTTTACTCAATTGACTCATTTTACTCATTTTACTCATTTTACTCAATTTAATCATTTTACTCAATTTACTCAATTTACTCATTTTACTCAATTTACTCATTTTACTCAATTTACTCAATTTACTCATTTTACTCAATTTACTCATTTTACTCAATTTACTCATTTTACTCATTTTACTCAATCTACTCATTTTACTCAATTTACTCATTTTACTCAATTACTCATTTTACTCATGTAGCGAATTAGATCATTTCTTGTTATTATCCGCATCGGAACCACGCAGAGTTGTACTATTAATCCAAGCACTCATGTTCTTTGTCTTCTATTCTTTAATTGAGGTACTTGAATAACGTAAAAACTGAAAATAATCGGCGACATAAAATACTATAAATTATAAAGGAATTCGAAGTTGTACAATATGTATTATGTAATCACTCGTGTACATACGCCGCTACGAAGATATGATTTCAATCATATGTGATAGATACTTATAATTATAAATCTAGAGGCATGCAAATTAAGATACATAGATAAAATAATCATACCTCTTTTCTCCGATTATAGACTTGCTCTTTATATATTCTTATAACTTCTCTTATTGATCGTATTCTTCTCTTAATGATCGTTCGCGAAGCGTCCTTGAGATCTAAGTGTATTTGGTTACATAATTGAATTTAAAGACCTTGTGAGAACGGAAGTTACGTAATCATAACTAATTATTTACATGGCTCCCCTAAATTGTAATCACAATTTACTTAACAACAACTAAAAACAAAACTTCATGAAATCTATTATTAATAGTGTCTCTTCATATATTGTCTCTTTATATATTGTCTCTCTCCTTACTGCACCATTCACGTTAGTTCACTGGCTCCCTCGATGGGGATTCCCCGGTCTTCACTTTCGTCACCAGGCTGTAACAGGATAAGCTTCTGGATGGGTCTTTCAAAGTAGACAACTGGTTTCGTCCGTCTGCCTTTGTTATCCAAGAAATCAGTGAGCGACTGCAATTCTGACCTTTCTAACCAGACCATCATCATCAGGATAACGTTCTGTCAACGCGAGCCATCTTCCAGCAGTTTCGGGGAAGATTGTCGTCCTTCAAAATTACCACGTCATCTATTTGTAGGTTTCTATGTGGTCTTATCCATTTCTGGCGGCTCTGAAGGGATTGTAAGTAGCCATTTCTCCATTTTTGCCAGAAACTCATTGGCCAGATGTTGTACTCGACGCCAGCGTTTCTTCGAGTATAGGTCAGCTCGCTGGAAGACTCCAGGAGGTGGTAGTACGACCTGTGGTCTTTTGTGTAAGCAAATGGTTCGGCGTCAATACATCAGGTGTTTCCTTGCATGTGATATCGTCGGTGGTGAGGGGTCGGCTATTTACTATGGCCTCGGCTTCGATCATGAGAGTTCTTAGGGATTCATCGTCCAATTGCCTTCCGTTGTTTTCTAGTAGAGGACCTAGTACACTCCTGACCGTTCGTATTTGCCTCTCCCAGGCGCCACCCATATGGCTAGCCAAGGGGACGTTCATTTTGAACTCGATCCAATCCCAATCACAGGCCTCCTTTGCCATTTCTCTCTTTATTTTGTCGTGATTCATCTCGAGAGAGCTGTCTTGAGTTCACTCTTGGCGCCCACAAAGTTCGTCCCTTGATCTGATCTCAATTGTCTTACTGGGCCACGACGTCCAATGAAGCGACGGTAGGCATTTAGGAACGAATCCGTCGTGAGTGATGCTGCTGTCTCGAGGTGTACTGCACGCGATGCCATGCATGTAAACAGGACTCCGTATCGTTTGAGTTCTCGTCGTCCCTCTTTAATGTAAAATGGTCCAAAAGTAGTCCACTGCGCTGTACGTGAAGGGTGGACTTTCTGCAGGCGATCCTCTGGAAGATCAGCCATCTTTTTGATTAAGTGTTGTTCCTCGGTATCTCTGGCACTTAACACATTTGGTGATGTAGTGACCCACTGCTGAGTTTCCGTTGACAATCCATACCCCAGATGAACGGACCCCGGCGTGTGTGATGCCACGGCCTTGATGATTAGTCCTTGAATGGTGATGACGTTATCACTAGCTCCGTGACGTGACCCTTCTTTGGAAGTATCAGTGGGTGCTTCTCGTCATAGGGTACGTCGGCATGTCTAATTCGGCCACCAACACGGAGAATACCATTTTGATCCATAAAGGGGGTCTAGTCTTCGAATGGGGCTTATCTTCTTCATTGGTCCTGTCTTGAGGGAGTGCCCCACTCTTTCTTGGTTTGGTTCAATAGGCTGAAGCAATGCGATCTCCTTTGGGAAGGCTTCTTTCTGGGCTGCTCTGATTATTTCGATTTCTGCTCGACGAAGCTCTTCAACACTGACAGGATCGAGACGCACCACCCCTTTCTGTTGCTGTAATTTCTTGTTTGCAACGCTCTTGTTCTCTTCCTTATTCTTCTTAAATCTCCCTTGCAATCGGAGACAGAGTGCGACAGCTTTCTTTGTCTTATGCCAATCTGAGAAATACTCGATCCGTTCCAGGAGATTGGCAAAGGGTTTTCACCTTGGTGGCAAGAGAGGTTATTTTCTTGACTTCTGGGTGGCTGTCCAAGATTACTGCTACCTCTTCGCAGCCAGTTTGCTCTTCAAGGGGCTTCCACAAGAAGTCTGGTCCGCTCCACCATCTAGGGCTGTTTACCAGTTCTTGAGCACTCAGACCTCGAGAAGCTTCGTCCGCTGGATTTTCTTTAGTATCTACTCTTCTCCACTGATCTGGTCTACTGTAGTCACGAATGCACTGAACTCGATTCGCGACGAACGTGTGAAATCGTCTTACATCGTTGGATATGTAGCCTCGAACAACCTCCACTGTCGGTCCAGAATACTTCAGGGATTGCGCCATACTTAAGTTCTTTCTGAAGAAAGGAGCTGACTTTGACGGGATAGCACGGCTGCCGTGAGCTCCAGTCTTGGAACGGTAATGGGCTTGGAAGGTGTTACTCTTGACTTAGCCATCACTAAGGCGCAATGTACCTTGCCTCGACTGTTGATCATTCTTAAGTAAGAGCACTGACCATATCCGACAGTGCTGGCATCTGAGAAATTGTGCAGTTCAATTGATTTGACTTCTCCAAAGTCGATGGGCTTATAGCAGCGCGGCACCTTGAGGCTTGCTAGGACTCCGAGGTCTTCTCTCCATTTGATCCATTGCATTCGTAAATGATCAGGTACGGGATCATCCCACTGCGCACCGTCCTTGCAAATTCCTTGAAGAATTCTCTTGCCTTGAAGCAGAAATGGTGCAATCAAGCCAATGGGGTCGTATATTGAGCTGACAGTCGATAAGATCCCGCGTCTGGTTAGGGGTCTGTCCTTTAGCTCTGCTCTGAAGTGGAATTCATCTGACTCGACAAACCACTGTACCCCCAAGGCTCGCTCTATGGGTAGGAGGTCCATTGTCATATCCAGATCCTTGATTTCTTTGGCTCGCTGTTCAACAGGAATGGCTTCAATCACCTCCCTTCGGTTTGAAATAAACTTGTGTAGGTTGAAGCCTCCTTTCATGCAAAGGGTCTTGGTGCTTTCAATTAGTTCGACGGCTTGCTTTGCTGTTGATACGGACTTTGACCGTCGTCGACGTAGAAGTCATGACGCACAAATTCTGCGGCTTCGTTACCACATTCTTCTTCAAAATCATCTGCGGTCGTCTTTAGTGCGAAGTTGGAGCATCCGGGAGAGGACACGGCTCCAAATAGATGCACTGTCATCCGATATTCCACCAAGGGTTTCTCTATATCACCTTCTTCCCACCATAGGAACCTCAGGAGATTTCTGTGCTCTTGATTTACGTTCACTTGATGGAACATTCCTTCAATGTCGCACATAAACGCCACAGGCTCCTTTCTAAATCTGCATAATACTCCCGTCAAACTGTTGGTAAGATCCGGTCCCTGAAGCAGATGTTTATTCAGGGACTCTCCCTTAAATTCGGCGCTTGCATCAAAAACCACCCTGATCTTGCCTGGTTTTTTCGGATGGTAGACACCGTGATGTGGGATGTACCAGATCCGACCGTTCTCAAGGGGTAGCTCTTCAAGTGGAACGCGTTCTGCATAGCCTTTCTTGATAAACTTCATTCATGAATCCTTGATAATCGTTCCGATACGTCTCATCGTTTCTAAGTCTTCCTCTGAGTCTTTTAAGTCTGCTTAGGGCTAACTCTTTATTGTTTGGGAAGCTGCATCCTTTCTTCTCTTAGTGGGAGTGGCAATTCATAGTGTCCATCTTTTCTTTGATGAATTCCCTCCTTGGCCTGCTGGATGAACTTTCTATCGTTGTGAGAAAGAGCTTGCCCGCCTGTCGTTGTTTCATGGAAGTCTTGTTCGAACATTCTTGTCACTTGAGAAGGGTTTAGGATTTCTTTAACTTGTGTTTTGAGAGCAAAATGACACATCCTTTTTCCAATGCTAGGGTTGACTTCTAGAGAGATGACTCGATGGCAGGAACAATGACGATCATCTTCTTCGCTTCTGCTTGGGTTAACGACACCGATAACGCCCCACCCAAGTGGCGGTCTTCTTGGCATAAGGGTCGTCTTCTTTTCCAGGTATCACCTCTGTTGGTTTGATGGCACGGGTGCAATTGGTTCCTATGAGTAGCCCAACTTCTATGTCCTCTCTGTAAGGCATGAGCTGTTCTGAGATAGGTGCGAGGTGGGGCCAATTGCGTGCTGTCTCAGGTCTCGGTATTTGACCTCGTCTTGCTGGGATATCTTCACGTGAATACGCTCCTGGTAGGTGAATGCTGGTTGCTTCATTTAGGCCTTGTACGACCAAACCCACGTATCCTTTTACAGGTGACAACTTCTTCCGCTAGGACCGTTGACAACTTCAGTTGGACTTGAGGTCCATTCACTGACAGTTTCTCCAAAACTGTGTCTTTAATGAAGCAGGCGTCTGATTGATCATCGAGAAGAGCATAGACGAGTTCTTTATCTTGAGGATTATCTTCATGATTCAGCCACACCGGTACTATGAGGGAGTGGGAGAAGCATTCAGTGTGTTTCTTTGAGCTAGAAGCTTCTACACGGTGGGAGGTAGCCTCTGCGATCGTCTCGCGTGTGCCTTGTCTATGTTCTACAAAGGATTCATCATGGAGTAAAGTTGGGTGAGGACCGTTGCAGGTAGTGCAGCTTTTCTTACGTCGGCAGTCTCTACGAAGGTGACCCCATCTTAGACATCCATGACAAAGACCTCTTGCGCGTATGAATTGTCTTCTTTCTGATAGTGACTTCTTCAGAAACTGATTGCAGGTTTCAAGACTGTGCGAGCCTTTACAGAAAAAGCATAGTTCTCTTTTGGCCCTGTTGTCGCTCTTGCTTCTTCCTTCTTCGTGTTCCATCTCGTTTGAACCTGCTGCAAGGCACCTTCTTCTCAGATAATCTTTGTAGCCTTTGCCTCTTCTTTCTAAATCTTCTTTCTTGAATTCTTCTTCCTTTAGGACTTTACTGGAAATGACAGGGTTGCATGCGATTCTTGCTTCTCTTTTCAAAAACTCACAAAAGGTTGAGAAGGTTGGATATGGTGTTTCATTTCGGCCATTTTCGCCAAGATCTGGTTCTTGAGGTTCCCTGCTCAGCCATCGATCTACTTCACGTCCCCAGCGGTCTATCAGGTATCGGGGAAGCTTCCGTGTCATTTTCTGATTCTCGTCAGGGTCGTCGAGGACTTAAAATACTTGATCTCTTTTGTTGCTGTTTGGCAGTTAAGTAAGAAGTCCGAGAACTTTCGCAGACTTACCCATCATGGGTGGAATTTTCGGCCATTCGAGTATCTTCTTACGGTAGGCGTCGGCAATGAGGAACGGATTTCCGAACCTGTCTGACAAGATCTTTCTTGCGTCCAAGTACGCCTCTGCGCCTTCCAGTGTGAGTAGGCCGCTGATTGCTTCTCTGGCTTCTCCAGCAGTGTACTTTCCAAGGTAATAGAGTCGCTGCGAAGAACTGTCAGTTTGTCTTTCAATTATGGCGTCGAAGGACTTCTGCCATGTAGGATAGTGAATAAGATCTCCTTTGAACGTTTCTGGTTCGGGAAGTGGAAGTAACTCTCTTGCGTGACGCAGGGTCAACAGATCAGCTAACCGTTGTAGGGGGTCCTCGCTTGATGGGTTAGGAGAATTTCCACTTTGAAACTGGGGCTGTGTTAGTGTTATTTCGACCGACTTCTTCACGATGCGTTGTATAGACTGTATAGGGACGTGTGGGAGTCTCGTTCTTAGGCGTTGAAAAGCTAATGTATTCCGGAGCAAAAGGGTTCAACGTGGATGGATAACGAGGCGAAGGGAATATAAACATCCTTAGAAATTTTGCTTGATGGGTCAAGGTCGATTTGGAGGACTTTGCAGTTCAGTCTTGTGTTCGATTTTCGGTATTGCCGTCAAAGGTTCAGCCATCATGAAGCCGACATTTGTTTCCTGTGTTTGCAGACTATTAGAGTCAATTACTGATGATACCTGGGTATTTAAATAGCTTTGAAGAAGATCGCTTTTATCGGTAGCGCTGGGCAACAGGACTTCCTTTCGATCGATTTCGATCTCTTCGACCTTGCTTACAGCTTCCATTTCGGCCCTAGCGACAGCTAGTTTCTTGGTGAGCTTAAATTTACGTAGCTCGTCTTCTTTTTCCTTAAGCGCCGCTATTCTTTTGGTCTCAGCGTCAACAAACATCAACTGAGTGTTTAATTTCGCAATTTTCGCTGCGGTGTCGGCCTTTCGTCCTAGGTTTGACATCCTGGACGTCATGGAAGCTCCACTTGACTTTGGTCCTTGTGAGACTCTACTGGAGCGTACGGATCGTAAGCTTTCCCGTTCTTCTCTAAGCTCAGACACTCTATGATTCAATCGTTTCAGCGCGTCTGAGTGCTCTCTTTCCCAAGTCTCAAATTTCTCCGACGCGAGGCGTTTTGCATCGACATCGTCTTCGAGTGCGCTATCAAGGCGTTCGTGGGCTTCGACTAGGATTTCCATTTTTGTTTCGAGAAACATTCTTTCGCTTTGCAGTATTGTCGAATCTGATGAATCGGCGAGGCGGTTTTCTATCTTATTGAGTTGTTTTCGCCACGCTCTTTGGGCTGATGACCTTTGGTCTTCGAGTATTTGTTTATGAAATTCCTTTCCTTTCGTTGTCTTTTCTTTAATCCTAATTTCTCGGGCTTCTTCGACATTATCTTGGCTTTCTGCCATTGTCTTACTTTGGTTCTGAATGTCTTAAGCCAAATTCTTGCAGTCTTAAGGACGATTTGTTTCTTCTTGAAAGAGTTTTTACTGTAGCGAATTAGATCATTTCTTGTTATTATCGATCGGAACCACGCAGAGTTGTACTATTAATCCAAGCACTCATGTTCTTTGTCTTCTATTCTTTAATTGAGGTACTTGAATAACGTAAAAACTGAAAATAATCGGCGACATAAAATACTATAAATTATAAAGGAATTCGAAGTTGTACAATATGTATTATGTAATCACTCGTGTACATACGCGCTACGAAGATATGATTTCAATCATATGCGATAGATACTTATAATTATAAATCTAGAGGCATGCAAATTAAGATACATAGATAAAATAATCATACCTCTTTTCTCCGATTATAGACTTGCTCTTTATATATTCTTATAACTTCTCTTATTGATCGTATTCTTCTCTTAATGATCGTTCGCGAAGCGTCCTTGAGATCTAAGTGTATTGGTTACATAATTGAATTTAAAGACCTTGTGAGAACGGAAGTTACGTAATCATAACTAATTATTTACAACTCAATTTACTCATTTTACTCAATTTACTCATTTTACTCAATTTACTCAATTTACTCATTTTACTCATTTTACTCATTTTACTCAATTTACTCATTTTACTCAATTTACTCATTTTACTCAATTTACTCAATTTACCAGTCAATTTACTCAATTTACTCAATTTACTCAATTTACTCATTTTACTCAATTTACTCAATTTACTCATTTTACTCAATTTACTCATTTTACTCAATTTACTCATTTTACTCATTTTACTCAATTTACTCAATTGACTCATTTTACTCAATTTACTCATTTTACTCATTTTACTCATTTTACTCAATTTACTCAATTTACTCAATTTACTCATTTTACTCAATTTACTCATTTTACTCAATTTACTCATTTTACTCATTTTACTCAATTTACTCAATTTACTCATTTTACTCAATTTACTCATTTTACTCAATTTACTCATTTACTCATTTTACTCAATTTACTCATTTTACTCAATTTACTCAATTTACTCATTTTACTCAATTTACTCAATTTACTCATTTTACTCAATTTACTCATTTTACTCAATTTACTCATTTTACTCAATTTACTCATTTTACTCATTTTACTCAATTTACTCATTTTACTCAATTTACTCATTTTACTCATTTTACTCAATTTACTCATTTTACTCAATTTACTCATTTTACTCAATTTACTCATTTTACTCAATTTACTCAATTTACTCATTTTACTCATTTTACTCAATTTACTCATTTTACTCAAATACTCAATTTACTCATTTTACTCAATTTACTCAATTTACTCAATTTACTCATTTTACTCAATTTACTCAATTGACTCATTTTACTCAATTTACTCATTTTACTCAATTTACTCATTTTACTCATTTACTCATTTTACTCAATTTACTCATTTTACTCATTTTACTCAATTTACTCATTTTACTCAATTTACTCATTTTACTCATTTTTACTCAATTTACTCATTTTACTCATTACTCATTTTACTCAAATACTCATTTTACTCAATTTACTCATTTTACTCATTTTACTCAATTTTACTCATTTTACTCAATTTACTCAATTTACTCAATTTACTCATTTTACTCAATTTACTCAATTTACTCATTTTACTCAATTTACTCAATTTACTCATTTTTACTCATTTTACTCAATTTACTCAATTTACTCATTTTACTCAATTTACTCAATTTACTCATTTTACTCATTTTACTCAATTTACTCAATTTACTCATTTTACTCAATTTACTCATTTTACTCAATTTACTCATTTTACTCAATTTACTCAATTTACTCATTTTACTCAATTTACTCATTTTACTCAATTTACTCATTTTACTCAATTTACTCATTTTACTCATTTTACTCAAATTACTCAATTTACTCATTTTACTCATTTTACTCAATTTACTCAATTTACTCATTTTACTCAATTTACTCATTTTACTCAATTTAGGGACTGTGCAATAATTATCAGGAGGGAGGGGGGTTGGAAAATGGGCTTCATGTAGCCAAATATTAGGTAATACCCCCCCTCCTAAAGGAGTGAATTTAGTTATTGCCCCCCCTCTAATCAGTCAGAAATTATGTATGACCCCCCCCCCCCCCCCTCACAGTATACACACACCTTTATACAAGTACGCTGCTACATTTTCTCTACACGCACTAGTGTGGATTAAAATCTTATAACAGAAAGAAGAGCTCCTACTGCATGTTTAATTGTTGGACATCCGCGTCTGGAAACAAACATCACCTCCCTAGCAATGTTCAACAGAACCATAGCAGAAGGAAAAGGGCATGTGTGTTATTTTCAGGTCCGGTGAAGGCTTGCTAGGCCCAAAGGGCCGGAAAAATTTTTCGGCCCCCACCTTATAAATAGGTATGGATTCGCCAATGTAATATGTACTTTAAATAAAATGTTACGCCCCCCCCCCCCCTCTTGAGTGACTTATTTTACCTAGAGCCCCCCCTCTCCTTGCTTTGATTTTACTTTATGCCCCCCCCCCTCTGGTTTTCCAACCCCCCCCCCCCCCTCCTGGTAATTATTGCACAGTCCCTTACTCATTTTACTCAATTTACTCAATTTACTCATTTTACTCATTTACTAAATTAGACGGTGGTAACTTACGTTTTGAGCGGTACGTACAAAAACAAGCCCAATATATTGTGTAGTGGCATCAGTTTACTACCCTTAGTGATTCATTTTATGTGTTTACCCTCGTAAAATAAAGTTGCTTACTTACTTACTTACTTATTTTGTTTGCTGCTGGGTGTCAATCTTGAAACTTTTTCTTTCTCAAGGCACCTCTAACTCGTAAAGATACACTGACACTAGCGGGATCTTTGAAACATCAAGAATGGAAACGGTAGTGGGAATGTTTCAGTGTCAGCAAGGAGGACTCTATCACACAGGACATGGGGCGAGGTAAGTATTGATTACAGTGTCATCATCATCATTATTTTCATCATCCTTATGAATATCATCATCATCATCCTTAAATTTTATCATCATCACCATAATTAATATATTATCATTATCATTATCACCATCACCTATTTGAGCTCAAGGACCAGATCTGCTAACTTTGTCTTGAATGTAGAATGATATGAAAAATTGCTCTTTACAGTCTAGTCCAACTTTGGTAATCTTATGTGATATTCCATCAAATTAATTTATCCATATTATCATAGGTTTGTTACCATTTTCTGTACATTTCAGGCTATATTTGAGGCTGGGAATGGTCCAACATTAACTTTACGTGCATTTACGAACCTTACACAAAGAAGGTAATTTTACATAATTATGTTGTTTGTTCCCTGTTGATACATGTAATGTGATATTATTTTATGTTATTATTTACATTCTGGAGTCCAACACACCAACCATTAAGCCACTGAGCCCCCTTTAATACTATCACAATACAGTCTGTAAAATTACCACTCTTTTATTTGTTGGGTCTTCTATCTGTGTTTAGAAATTTCACAATTTAATTTTGTTGGCTAAGTCAAAAGTTTTTTATTTTGTTTTGTTTCTTTAGTTACGTTATTGGAGGAATTGCTCTTAGAAGTGAGGACAATACATTGTCTGCTGGACTGAATTGCAGTGAGTAGCAGATGACTTTCTGACTCAACTGTTTTGAACAGAGAATCTGCAAGAGCTTGATATTTTACAGTAATTTAAAATTTACAATGTCAGAGAACCAATGCCCCTGTCATCCTTTTTTCAACTGAAAGTCCTGTATTTATAGTTCTAGAGCTTTGTCACAGATGGTCTATCCAAAAAATCAGTCATGTATGCTGCATCCTCACCTCGCCCTAGTCCCTTCTTGTCCCAAGCCTCCACCCCGAAAAATCGGACTGAATCTATTTATGAAAGAGTATATTAACTTCTGTTCTTTTTTTCCCCACAGTGATTGCTCGTCAACTTGACAGACACACTATAGGGTATATAACATACAGGCTGGTATCCAGTCCTCCATGAATACAACCATCATGAGGGAGACTGAGCACAGCAAAGCACTTATTACAATTCAGGTATTAAGGCTGATTAACATACTCCTCCGGGGTGGAGAGAGCACTACATATGTGTAAAGTATTTTGCCCAATAACACAGGCCAGGCATTTAGAGCTCTGTTTATGTTTATATCAGTAAACAAAACAAATACATTACAAGTGTGGTCTGCAAGTTCAATTTAATCATTACAAGCCATTACTGCAGGAGTCCATTACCTGGAGTGTCCATCTTCCATACAGCTTCATCACAGGTTGGGTTATTTTTAGATAAGCCTTTCCCACAAATTGGTTTTGGACAACCAATCACAAGAGATTGTGCAATAGATTCGTCCTTGTGAGAAATAAACATGGTGCAGACAGTCATGCAAGGAATCCTATTCAAAGGCTTATCTAAAAATAAGGCTTACTCTACTTGTGAAAACGCCATTGCACGAAAATATGGAAGTTTGACGCTCCGGGAAACCAATTACCTAATCCAATCACTGCAAGCTTTCACCATAACGTTATTTTGTTTTATTTTATTCTTTTTAGCTTGGGATTCCAAATTCATTTGCATTAGCATCCTACACGAGAAAACTGGAAAAGAACACAAAACTCAAAGGCTCTGTAAAGTATATTATCTGCTTTTTTTGCTTTGGTTTTTTAAAATTTATTTTCTGGAAAGTTTTGACACCTTCAATTGATTACAACTCAGGTTTTCACTGCTGGTTTTATCATCATGATTGATAAAGTCTTTTTAGAGCCTAGTGCTTCAACAGCCCAGTAGCAATTTCGGCTTCTGTAGCATGAATTGACTGGGAGTATTGATACTCCCCTTGAAAGGGGTGCTAGTCCATCACATGATTTTGACAGGTTGCCCTGTACCCATGTATACTCCTGGGTGGAGAGAGGCACTGTGGGAGTAAAATGGTTTATGCTAAAGAATGCAACACAAAGTCCCAGAGATTGAACTTGGACTTCTCAATCGACACTCCAACACACATTAGGTTACCGTGCACCCCACACACAGTCGGAATATTTTTTAATAATCAATTTCAATGCGTTTTACTCCCCTGACACACATTAATATTATTATTCACTCCTTCAGGACTGGAACGTTTGGTTCTTTGGTTGAGTACGGATGTGAAAGACAAATTTCTGAGCACAGTAAATTAGCTGCTACCATGTGTATTGGAATGCCAGTTGGTGTGCTGGTCAAAATCAAGTAAGTACATAACTTCTCCTTTGTAGCTGTTATTTGGGTCGTCACATATAATGCTTCTCCCCAAAGTGGAGTGTTGCGTGATGATATAAATAACGGCTGTGAAGAAGACTAGATGCACATGTGCTGAGTGCAGTCTTTGAAAACTTGGATAGTTCTATAAATATTGAAATATTATCTAGCGTCATAGGCATGCAGTGCGTGCAAAGACACTATGTATATAATAAAGGTTTGTAGCTGTCTTCCATGTTTTTTAAGGGATGGACCATTTTATTTTTGAGGGGGAGGGGGTGGGAAATTACCCAAAACAATTCCTGCACTGTCAGCAAAAATAGAGAAAACAAATTCATGCACAGTGGGTCAAAAGAAAAAGAAAATAAAGGAAAATTGCCCAACCCCCCCCCCCCCCCTCAAAAATAAAATGGGCCAAGCTGACAACCTCATTTGTCAGGGGGGAGTCTATTAAAAGGCGGAATATTAAAAGTTGGTGAGGGGGTAAAGATGAATAAATTCATGGCATTTAAACGTAAGATGTATGTTTAAAATATGTGATCGCTTAGGCCTAGTTTATACGTCGAATTTATACGTCGAATTTAATTCAGACAAAATTCACATTAAATTCGACGATTGCGCGACGTATAAACAGGGCCTTTGAGTTAAAGGAAGTGCTGTCATTTTGAATTTTTCAGATTGACACGTGCATCTCAAGTGTATAATTTCCCAATCAACCTGTCAGAGGAAATTCATCCAGCGGCCATATTTTACGGCACTGTAGTTCCAGTGGCTGTCTTCTGGGTTGTCAAGGTGCTCATTGTCAACCCATTCTTAAAGATGGAGAAGGAAATGTAAGTGGAAAATAATTTGAAGTTTTCTTAACTGAATGAATGGTAAGGAAATGTGCGTACTGAACAATATTGTTTTGCCAAGTATTTTTTTAACTTATAGTTAAAGACGGGTATTTGTGCCTATCTTTTGAGGATCCACACTAGCCTGACCAGTCAAAATAGTTAGGACTGCATTTACATGTAAGGGAACAAGCATCAATTTTTTTTGTTGATTGAGAGTAATTTGAGAATGTTCCTTCCTAAAGCCCTGATCAAACGGCGCATGATAGTCGTTATAATAATACTACTAATAATAATAATCAACTTTATTTGGGGAGGGTGACACAACAGTAATTCAACTGACGAGCTAGTGGCCCTCCGTCCTAAAACTATAAATACAAATACAATCAATATACCTAAATTATGGACAAGTTGAAACTCGCACTCCCGTTTGACCACCAACTATCATGCACTATCATCAACATGCACTTTGAACTTGTTCAAAGTCTCCATGATACAGATAATCCATTATAGTTTTTCCCGTTTGACCATGTGGCACATGATAGTTGATGATAGTTAGGGGAGAATTTGAGTTCTTAAACTATCGTCGACTATCATGCGCCGTTTGACCAGGGCTTTGTTTCGTTTATTTATTCTTTCAGGGAGTCTGAAGCTAATAAAGTGAAATATGCCAAGCAAATGGCTGAGAAGAAGAGAGATGCAGAGAACAGCGTAAGTTAGCCACATGAGCAATACCAGTAGCAGAGAATTAGTACTTCTAGCAACTACTCCTTGATTTCTACTGATTGTTATGTTTACCTGTTTTCAGATACGACTTATGCAAGAGACCTGCGAGAGAATACTGGAATACGAGACATCCAGGAATGGTAAGAAGAAGCCTCAAGTTGCAAGGAAGGATTAATAGTTTATCCTGCCCCCCCCCCCCCAAGTTGCAAGGAAGGATGAATAGTTTTGTCCTGCCCCCCCCCCCCCCAAGTTGCAAGGAAGGATTAATAGTTTTATCCTGCCCCCCCCCCCCCCCCCCAAGTTGCAAGGAAGGATGAGTAGTTTTGTCCTGCCCCCCACCCCCAAGTTGCAAGGAAGGATTAATAGTTTTATCCTGCCCCCCCCCCCCCCCCCAAGTTGCAAGGAAGGATGAATAGTTTTGTCCTGCCCCCCCCCCCCCCCAAGTTGCAAGGAAGGATTAATAGTTTTGTCCTGCACCCCCCTCCCCCGAAAAACAACAACAACAACAACTCTTGAGCTTCTTGAAAGCATGCATTTAATTGTTTTTTTTCTTTGACTGTGAACGGAATTTGTGTTTGTGGCTTGCAGGTTTAGTGATAGTGAATGCTGGTATGGACACTTGGTATCCATGGGTGAAAGGTAAGCTAAGCAAAACATAAATCATGCGCTTCTCTCCACTAGTGAAGCTTTGCGTGACCTGTAAAGGACTCTAGGCTAACAGGTTAAGCTCTCTTGTTCTGCGGTTCTGAGTTCTCATTGGTTCATTGTGTTGTTTACGTTTGTTGTGATTGGTTCTTGTAACAGCAGTTATTACAGATGTCGGCGGTGTGACATGCAAACGAGGCGAAAGGGTCAATCTGGTATTGTTAGCCGTTTGACATGCAAACGAGGCGAAAGGGTCAATCTGGCATTGTATTGGCCCATTAGCCTCATTTGTAGGCTCGATTACCAGCCGCTGTTCGGGAAAATGAGCCAGAACGAAGACCGGACTCGAGAGAGCGGCGGAAATTGAGCCTAACTCGTTTGCATACTTTTTAACAACAAAAGAATATTTGACTGCGGGCTCAACTGTAATAACTGCTATTGCTTTGGTTTTGGTCTTACGACACTCAATTAAACAAACCTCTATGATTGGAACGCCTTGGTGGTATACCTGTTATTTACTGACAATATCATTATGTTGTTTCTCGTTGTATAGTTCACAGGGAGCCAACCGAGGCCCCAGTAAAGTGATCGATGTTAACCGTCCCTGTGCAGTGTCAAGTCAAGGACTCACGACTCTTTCTCACAGAATCTTCAAAGGTATGATCCTATGATTGTCGTGTAACATCTCATTTCTTGAGAAAGATGTTTTAAATCAGTCAGTGACACAAGCTACTCGGAAAAAAATTCCGAGTTCTCACAACAGGAGTCGAACCTATGACCTTCCGAACACCGGTCGGACGCTCAACCACTGAGCTACAGGAGACTTGTGGGAACTTAGGCCACCATCATTTCTTTCCCCATCCCTTTTATTAGTTGCTTTTGCGCATGTGTGATTAACATTTTGGCACGCTGGCGAGACTTCACCGCGGGCACCGTGTGGTCAAATGTTCGAGAAAGGTCTCGAGAATACGCAAAGGCGTAAATTCTGGTCGCCCGCGCGCCAATTTCCCGCGCAAAACAATCCGGTGTCACGCAAAATTTGCGAGAAAAATTGAAGCCTTGGTTAGTAATAATTTGCGAAAGGAAACAAAAGTAGGTAAAAGGAGAAGTTTAGACTTTTCAAACACAAAGTTCAGTATATTTCCAGCATTCTGTTGATTTACCATTTTTTTGGACGTTTACCAAAAAAGTTGGACGTGTTTAAAACACGGTGTGTCAGCGTAGTTTATTTTTGTTTGCATGCTCAGACGTTTGGCCGCGGTGTGGAGACCGAGATCTCGACCCGCCTAAATTTTTCGTTACGCGATGAAATATGCATTTACACGGCACAAAATCAAGCAGACCGTGACCTCACCCCCAAGATAGCTGCTCGCATGCTAACCGCGTGCCAAATGTAGGACTGAGTGCCGAACTCAAAATGAATGTCGTATGTAAATGAGGCTTTTGTTTCTCTCCAAACAGAGTAATCTGAGCGGGTTTTACGATCCTTGCCCCGAAGAAGAAAAGATGCTGAGAATACGATATTTGTTCAGAGACGCGGTGCACGAGGTTACGTTTGGAGATCAGGAACATGTGCGGATACCAAAACAATGTAAGCAATGCTGATTTGGGCACACGAAGGGTCCCTGCGACAAGTCCCTTGTAGCTGTTCACACGCCGAGACTTGTTGCAGGGACATGTTGTAGGGACGTGTTGCAGGGACATGTTGCGGGGACTAGTCTCGGGGACAAATCCCTTGAGCATACACACGAGAAGACTTGTCGAGGCGACACGGTCCGATTTGGTTTTTGATTGGTTTATTTTCTTATTTGGTCGAAGGAACTAGTCCCACGAACAATTCACACGGGAACAGTTCACGCAAGGACTACTACCGGGGATAAGTCCCCTTGAGCGTTCACACGGGTGGACTTGTCGTGGGGACAGTCCGATTTGGTTGAGACTAGTTCCACGAGGAGACAATCACAATTGAGGGGACAAATCCCCGGGACTGGTGAATTCTTAATTTATTTTCTGACGAAAATTGGGTAGTTTAAGATTTTTCATCGAATGGAAAGTGTGGTCGTTTCTTCAAATTTAACGTTTGTGTTTTCTGCTTTTCAGCGCATAAAATTCACTCGAGTTAGCAGAGCTGGTCGGAGTAAACAAATCGTTATTTAAGACGTCCATTTTCCTGCTGTTGTATGGTCGTCTTTGGAGCAGAGTGAGATACTTCAGTTATCGTACTTCCATCAAATCGACTGAGGTGCTTGCGGGTTGTAAAACACTCAAAGATTTGGAAGACTTTTTGCCCGAGGAGAACTGAAGGCATTTTGAGCACCAAGAAATTTATTGAAAAGAGAATGCTTGGAACATTTGCTGTCTGTAAGCCAAGGACATTGGAATATCAATCAAGTGACCCGTTGGATGGAAATCCACTTTATCAGTGATGCTAGGATGGCAAATGAATGGTGCAGGGAAGATTTCACAGATAAACGGGTCAAGAAGAAGAGGAAGAAGAAAAGTGAACGATTTTTAATTAAAATATTAAACTGGATTAAAATATTGTAGTACAATTATTTTCCGTTTTTCGTGCATTTCTGTCATTTTCACTGGGAAAACTTGAGACACAAGATGTCTACCCAATCCTTAGTTCGCGGAGGAGGCCAAGCGTGTGAGCGAGGTTTATGATTTTGTCCGCCAAAGAGCACGTTTCGGGTAGAGTTACGGTCATATTTCTTTATCAAATACCATGCGAAATAACTCCTAAAAAACATAAAATTTCTCGATGCTTTTCAAAAAATAAGTTCGTTCGGCTTTATCGCGGAGAGTAGATCGTTGCGTCACACATTAGAGCACTCCTAACCGACAAAACTGGCCAATAAATAAAATAGTTTGTTGCGCATGCGTAATTCAACACTGTCCCATAATGATTGTAGATCGAGGCTCGATAAAACTCGTGTGCACGTCAAGTTTTGTCACCGACTATATCCCGATAGGGATAGACGTCGTCACATTAGTTTGATATGAAAAATTTTTGGAAGGGGTACATCGTAACAGGCCCGTTCGAAGTACCCCAAATAGTTCAAAATAACGTTGATACTTTTTACGTTGATATGAGGGTAATTTGTGGCTTATTTTCGTTGAGGTAAAAATACAACAAATTTCAGCGACGCGTACGGTAAACAATTTTACAAGGATTTGCTAAGTTACCGTAAATTCTCGAATAAGCGCCCCTCCTATTGACCAAAATTTGAAATAAGCTCTCCCCTCTCCTCTGTTTTTTTCTGGGTGAGAACAGAGACAACAAAGGTTGAGCCCCCCCCCCCCCCCCCCCCCTCTCGAATAAGCGCCCCCCGCCTTATACTAAATTTGAAATAAGCGCCCAGTATATTCGAAGATTTACGGTAGTTGCTAAGCAACATGACGTATCCGCGATTTCGGAGTACTCGTGCTAGTTTTTGATTGGATAATAAGAATCGGAAACTCTTCGATTGCTTCAACGAAGATTTGCCAAAATCGGCACTTGTTCCCCCGACTCGACTGTTTTGTATACAAAGAGGTAGCCTGCGTGATATAGAGCGCGAGTTGGATGGGTACGTGTACGTCACCTGAGGGAAAAGTGACGCGCGAGGCAAACCCGTTTTCTCGTCTCGCGCGTTCCTCTCTCGCGAGGACGATCGTATCCGCGCTCCTCGGTCAGAGGAAACGGAAAGACCCTGGGTCAGAGCATGTTCTTACATGAAGTCCAAAGCGTCGTCCAAAGCTGCGAGTCTGTAATGGCGGATCCGCGGAAGGTGAAGGCGGTTGACATTCGTCCTTACGGCAGGCTGCCAGTGTTGGCAGTGTGGTGTTTCTTTGGAACGTGCTTTTATTCATTTGTAGCATATCAAATGTATGGCGAGAGAGGACTGAAGAACCGGGTAAGTTGTATACAAGGCAGTGTACAGTACTCTTCCTTCTGCCCAAATATATAAGAGACATTAATATTAAAATTGAATCTACATAGACCTGTATGACTACCTTAGATCAGTATGAGTTCAAGGATTAGGTTTTTTTTTTTTTTTTGGGGGGGGGGGGGGGGGGGGGGGGGAGCTAAGGGTGATTGAACTAGATTCAAATGACAAACATCCTGCCTACTGCCAGGATTAGTTTTGATGTGTGCATAGAAGCGAATGAGGAAAAATGTTGCACTCACTTCTCGTACTTCTACCATACTTATAAGTTTTGCTTTGTTTTCACAGAAAGCAATTCGTGTTATGATGGGCCTTGAATATCCAGAAGTTACTGCAGATGACGAGGAATGGGAAACCCTCATAAATGAATCAACCTATAGTAATACAAAGGATGACAAAGAAAAGAACAAATTATGGCATTAACTCAGCTGTGTACATCTCAAATACAGGCTTGCGAATGTACACTTGTGACTGATCGGAATGGATACAGCTGAATGCAATGTAGCCTGTTCCAGGCGTTCGGATAGTGGAAGAGCATCGCGAAAAGATGCGTGAAGTACAAAGAGTGGCGAGGAACTGGCTAAATGCAACGTTGTCATGCCAACATCCCAGATCGACATAGAGATTCTCCTTACTGTGTATCATACATTTTTACTATCCTAGTTGGGAGAATTTAGTTTAAAAGCAAGACACATTTCTGAAGATGATCAAGTTCTTTACTCTCATAACCTTCCTATTAGAATTTGTTATAAAAAGGCTTAGAGAATTTATGGATTAATCACCGTTAGGGAGTGAAGGATTGTGGGGCTGTTTAATGGTGGCTATATTCTGCAGTTGATATAAGAAACAGTGTGAAGAAATTACAGTGACATTATTTGACTTGTTTTTCTGTTAGACTGTGAGCAGTCTCTGTTTTTCGCTAAAGGCCATGGGGCAAATGTGAGAGTAGCGCAGGCGCAATGAAAAAATCCTGCACCCGCACTACTCGCGGCTCTTGGCTTCTTGTAGACTTAAACACTAAAATCACACAACAGTGAGACTTTTAAAAAGCCTTTTCATTTGAAGCTGTAGATTTTAATTAATACTGAACAATAAAAAGGCCTTGATTACAATGTTACAATCCTCGTTTACAGGTATTAAATGTGGAAAAAAGCAACTGTTACTTTTGTGTATATTAATTTGCTCAAAAATTTTGTTTTCCATCATAGATGATGTAAATAATTTTTTGTAATATATTTGCAAAGAATGAGATTTTTATCTCCATTGTTGAGGTTTGGGTTTAGTACTAAAAATGATTTTCCAACAACTTACCATAAATGCTCTCTTTAGTTTTACATTAAAAAAGGAATAAATTAAAATAAATAAGTTGCCACATAGGACATATTTTATATTAAAACTACTAAAGAAACATCAAATGCTATAAAATCCATCAAAATTGATATATACAGCTAAAATTGACAAAATTACTTCTGAGAAAATTATCAGCTATACCTGTTCTATGAGAACGTTTTTTACAGCTATATACTATGACGAAAATTGTTTCCAATTATTTGTCTGTACTTGGTACAATGTATCTGCATGAAACTTGATCTTGTGTGCTAAAAATGTTTTTTGAAAACATTTCTAAAACTTTATATCTGTAACGAGGTTTTGCATGGGTGTTAGTAATCCGAGTAACGGCGTAACGCGTAACGGCGTAACGGCGTAACGGCGTAACGGCGTAACGAGAATCGGCGTAACGAGAATTTTTTTCCAATTTTTTTTTTCAATAATTTTTTTTTTTTAGAATCGGCGTAACGACATTTTTTAACAATTTTTTTTATTTTTTTAAATTTTCCAATTATTATAAAAGATTGTACTGAAAAGGAATTTTAAGCGTGATGTAGACAAATTGATATTCACGCCAGCAGTGGGCACCTTCAAAAAAATAGAAAAAATACGCGATATTCTGCAAATGTTGGTCAATGGATGGATACAAATGCACAGTGACTGTGCTCACCGGTTTTCATTGTGTCCGCCATCTTGAAGATCAGCGCCAAAAATATCGCAGGCTCAGCTTCTGTCGATAAATTGGCTAATTTTCAACGTACACAGGATAACCACTGGCCGCCCCAGAGCTGGGCCGCCCCTAGGCCGCCCAAGCTAAAGATAATATAATGCGCCGATCAATTCGAAGCTTCACCATCCCCCCACCCCGAGCAACCCCCGGGCATTTGACTACCTTCCGAGCCCGGGGAGTAGGGTATTTGACGCAAGGCCTTCCCGGGGGTGGGGAATTTGAAACTTGCCTGGGTGGGGTGGGGAATTTGAACCGGAAGTGTCAAGTCTTTCAAGCGGAATACACATGGTTGTTTCAGTATGGAGGAGTGTAGAGGAAAAGAGTTTACTTTCGTGAGCGAATAGCCCACAAGAAAAGGTTTTCAAAAGCTGTGTAGTATTTTTGAAGGTATGTTTAAAAACTAGAGTGTATTTGAATTATATGATTTCTAGGTTTTATAGCTTGAATAATCAAATCAATTGCCAGTCAATGTGTAGAAAGTCGCGGTCGCTGATCTTGCCTGTTTCATAAAATAGTTTTTGTCCGCAGAGCATGAACTGCTATTGCATAGCGAATGAACAAACGCTGTAAAATGAACAACAACCTCTCTCAAACAATATTAAATTTAATTCATTCGAAGGTATGTAAATTCTACTTTGCATTCAGTTGCTAAACGCGTCTAGTATGATAAATTTTCACATCGTGGAATGACGCTTGCAAGCGACTTCCAAAACCTTTTTTATTCCCACTATTTAAACATTTGTTCTTTGGGAGGGGCATTTGACCGTCAAATCCGGCACTAGGGTAGGGCATTTGAACACAATTTTGGCCCAGGGAGGTAGGAATTTGAACGAGCCAATCTTCAAAAGTTCAAATGCCCGGGGGGTTGCCCGGGGGCGGGGTGATGGTGAAGCTTCGAAAGAGAAACAGTGTCACGGTATAAGCGGTATTGTGTTACAACGGCTCGATTTATAAGGGTTTGTATGGGAACGCAACGGTTATGTTTTAGAAGATATAAAATCAAATGTTTTGTGAATAAAAACGACTTACCCTGTTGCTGTGTTGTATTCTTTGTAGTTTGCCAGCTTCTCAGGCCGATTTGAGGCGATTTCGGCGAGTTATAGTTTGCGAGGTTTTCCGTTAATATTGGCGTGAGTATCAATTTGTCTACATCACGCTTAAAATTCCTTTTCAGTACAATCTTTTATAATAATTGGAAAATTAAAAAAATTAAAAAAATTGTTAAAAAATTGTCGTTACGCCGATTCTAAAAAAAAAAAAAATGATTGAAAAAAAAAATTGGAAAAAAAATTGTCGTTACGCCGATTCTCGTTACGCCGTTACGCCGTTACGCGTTACGCGTTACGCCGTTACTCGGATTACTAACACCCGTTTTGCATTTCTCCACAAGAAACAAATTCGAGTTTGTGATTGGTTTTTGCGATTTATAGTAAGTTTTAAATCTCAAGAACTTAATATAAAGGTCTATAAATGAAACACACTGAGAAGTTTCACAAAAATACTGACATGATACGTTAGCATCCAAGGATGTGGAAGGATTGAAAAACATGTAATAGATGTTTGTTGATTGTATTATATAAAATACGTGATTTTGAGTTTGAATGCTTTCTATTATATTTTATCATCTCAAGTAAGGGATTAATTTCTAGAGCGCTTTTCAAATGACTTCTCAGTTTCGTTAATTTGACTTTGTTAAATTATGCAACGTGCTCTTTTTGCGCGATTTTTCCCGCGCTTGCCACTGGTTACATGTTTTCCCGCGCTTTCCAAAGCTTGCCACTGGTTCCATTTTTTCTAGTTACATGATGTTTTAATAACCAGACCCTCTCTCCCGCGCTCCGGTTCATTCCCCGTTCGAGAGAGACGTCTGAGATTCGACTCGAAAAATTCCATACTGATTATGTAGCTCTACAGAGATCCGTGTAGTGTCTCTGATTGGTTGTTACTTGCACGCGAAAATTCACAAGCGGCGCATGTACAGCTAATCAGAGACACTGGAATTTTTCGGATCGAATCTCAATGGATTTTGCCGCCATAGCGGATTTGTTCTGTGGTTTAAAATAGTTTTACAACATAAATTGAAAAGCGCTTATTTCTCTCAACAGTGCATTGATTTTCGTCTGCCCTGCTTATGTCCTGCAGTAGTTTTTGTTGTGTTTAATGAACTCCACACCTCGGCGTACGGATTGCTATGTGAACTCTGACATCGTTGAAGGAACTTTCGTTTGATGGTAACTGTGGCTTTTTTCTTTGTACACCTTCGTAACATCTTATCTGCTTCTAAAAGCGTTGCACCCTCAAAACTTTCTCCGCTAAACTCGACGATTTCATCTCCTCGCTGCAAAAATCCCTGTGCGCCCCCCGTAGCTGAAACACCCGCTATAGAAATCGGCAAGTCTCCGTACGGGGAACACACTCCACCTCCGATACTAAATCCCCATTCAGTGCCTGAACTTTCGCGTTGTAACTCGACGGTGATAGTTTTTCCTCTCAAAGTAATGCTTTCCCGTAAACTTCCGAGCCGAAGAGCTCGAGGTTTGATGTAATGAAGAGTTGGATGCCGAAGCGGGCACGATGTTACGCCGAACACGGGCCGAGGAACTTCGGCCGACGGTTGCAGGTCTCGGAGACGCGAACGAGTCCCACGGAAGAGGGAGTCGCTGCTTGGGCGTAAAACCAGGCCACGTTGCTCTTACGTCACACCGCTCGATGGCGCTTCGTCGTCTGAGGGTACGCGAACGTCCCAAGGATATCGTGGCGTGGTTTAACGTTGTTTCACAGGGCGTGGAGCTCTTCAGTGGGAATAAATCTGGGGTCTTGTTCCACTTGGGTGTAGCAATGTCTTGATATACTGCATAGTCTTCACTTTCAGGGTTGGTCGAGAGAGTGTACACCTATAAAAACAAATGGAGATTATGAACGTTAATTAACTAGCATTGCTTGCCTTCTACAGTCTATAATTAACAATTAGACTGCTCGCGTTCAGTTTCTATCGGCTGACAGTTGGCAAAGGGCGAAGACCCAAGCCAACTATCAAAGTCGATAGAAACCGAGAGAGAAAGCTTTTTTTTAAAACCAATCACAGATAGTTGTGAAGCAAAATCGACACTCAACTAGAGCGGTTTTCAATTGAGTGTCGAAAGTAATCCGGAATTGCTTTGGTTTTACTTTACTATGCTCTGTGATTGGTTTAAAAAACTGGCTCCATCTACTCAACCGGATGCAAAACCAAAACCAATCGCGACTTGGTCGCACGCGTTTTCCCGCGCTTGGCGCCGGTTACGTGTATTTGCTTCGAATTTTCATTGTTTCATTGTATTATATTGTCTATGTTTCTTGTTTCTATGTTTCTTGTACCACCCTGATTGTAATTGCTTTGGTGTTGATGTTACGACACTCAAATGAATCAATCTACAGTAACCAATCAAAACTCACCTCTTCTCTTTCCCTTTCTTTGTTATCTCTATTCCCGTTTGTTTTGTCCTGAGTTCCCCTTCGTGTCTCACTGCTGATATTATTATCCTCCAGTTCATTCTCTGCTGTCCCCACGAATGACGACACGCGCGAAACTCGTTTGACAGGTTTCACATACGGACACGCCTTCTTAGTGACGTCAATGACGGACGAGAGGGTCCTGGGGATGACGCTCGAGATCGCGGCTTCCTCGATGACGCTTCGTCTTTTCTTTGGCGAGGCAATGTTGTTGTTCACCTTCTTCTTATTGTCTTTTTTCTCGTGTTTCAAACGCTCCAAAATGGCGCGGTTTGCATCTTTGGTCCTTGCTACGGCCAACGTCACAACCGCTGGTAGAGATCTGAAGATTGTCAACGCCTCCGCGTGCGTTTTCCCGCCAAGTGCTTGGCCATTGGCTTCCAGCAGTTCGTCTCCAGTTCTGACGCGGCCTGATTTGGACGCGGAGGAATTGGGTAGGATATCGTTGACGTAATGGTTTTCTAGTGATGTGTCTGCGCCTCCAACCAACACGATACCAAGAAAGCCATTCTGGGGCTTGATTAACTGCGCATGACAAAAAGAAAACTAAGTAAACTTTATAGCAAACGTCCACGTAGCCCGTGTAGCAGTAGGCTCTATTTCCAGCCGTTTTGGGATTCCGGTTTCCATCCTCCTCCCACTAACGTGGTGTGGGGCGAGGAACGCGGGCTCACAAAACGGCTGGAAAATCGAGCCTAGTGTAGCAGGCGCTGGAATAAAAAGCGCGAGTTCGAGAAGCGCGCGCGCGAGAAAGGAAGAAAACGCGCGAGGCGAGGCGCGCGCGCCCTAAAAACTCGCACTCTTCCACTCAACGCCTTCTACGCAGGCCAACGTCCACGGAGATTCTAAAATTACCGCGTTTTATCTAAGATCTGAGTTATTAATTGATGCAATTATCTTCAGTTCTCTAAATCGCACAAAATCTCAGCCACAAATCGAACACGCGACTTCAGTTAATGTTTTCCCGCCGAGCCGTTACATTACTTCACGCTTCGGTGCACTTCTGAATTAATTAACGCCGCACGAACATACATTAGTATAATAATGCCAATATCCGACACGTGCTCGAAAGATAAACAGGTGTTGTATAGAATGGGAACGACATGGACAATTAAACACTGTACTGAAAAGACTTCAATTACAGTTTGAAAAAAATTCATCTGTAGATGACCAAACTGGAAGAAGCCGGATAATCTGTTTCCTGGAAACTGATTTGCCTTAGCCCGGGCCAAACGAGGATGAGATCGAGTTGTTGAGTGTTCAAAGTCTCACTCTCGTTTACTGAAACTCTTATGTACTTTCAACGACTCTCGTCAAATTTGAACCTGCTCAAATTGTTCTTGAGAGTCGTCGAGGGTTTTCTCTCGTTTGGCCCGAGGTGATGATAGTCGATGAGAGTCGAAGAAAACTCTCATGAGAGCCAACTCTCATCAGCTCTCATCCTCGTTTGGCCCGGGCTTTATTTAATTGTGGAAAAATAGATTTTAGTTTCATATTTGTACATGATTATTTCAATTAATTACGTGAGCGCAAAAATGGCGGTATGGACAGAAGGAGTGTCCCGCAATCCCTTCTCGTCCCCACACCCTCGCCGTTCTCGTTTTGTGATTTCGAGAGAGAACTTGACCACAAGCAGTCTCAAGCAGTCTACAAAGACTGAAAAGAGGAGTCGTTATTTCAAAAACACTGCATGAAACAAATTGAGATCCAAATCAAATCAAACCCATTCCATGTCCCAGTTTTGTCATATCGTTAGGTATCAAGTCATGTTCGCTGCGTTTGACAACTGACATGTCAATTATGACAGCGAGAGAAACAGATGTTTTGTTATAGGAAAGTAAGAAATTAGGAAAATTAATTGATTTCATAACAAATCGAACACGACACGCGAACAAAAGACATCAGGTCGCGTGGCGAAAAATAATCAACAATTGTTTTGCCCGTCACGGAGGGAAACACAATTGCTTATCGTCATTTTTCTTGATTTTTTTTTACGAACTATAATCAACGTTTGATTCAATTTAGATCATGTACGATATAGTTTGAGTGCAAACGTAGTGGATATGTACTGTATAAATCTGAGGTACATGTAAATATGACAAACATAAATACAAAGCTCATTATTTAATTATAAACTTACAGAAAACTTCACTCGTGTTTTTAGGCAGATTGAAAAAGAGAAACGCCTTGCTTTAAAAGTTCCGTTACCATCTAAAATTTATTTTTCTTTCGTGTTTATATTGGTCTTCTTGATCGTCAATTAAGTTTCTTCCCTCAGGGGGAATCAAATTTTTTGTTATTACAGAATCAAGAAAACAATGGAATACACAAACCGTTCTTTGAAACATGGAACCCTTCTTTGTTGTCACAGTTTGAAAAGTTCACACTGGACATTTATACACAGCATAAAATTGCCGCGGAGATGTGAAACGGCGCAAAAATATTCTAACTTGAAAGTTACTTAATTAAAAGTAAAACGCCCGTTTACTAATTCTTTTAAGTAAATGTACTTCGATTCGCTCACTTTTTTACTTCCATTTCCGTTTCCATAATTATGTTTAACTCGATCATTCCATTTTTTGTTGTTGTTTTTTCTTTTCAATTCCAACGAACTGGGCTCACAACTTTATCCAGTTACAAAGTTATTTAAATAGAACTTCGTAAACGCCGGAATACCGAGAAATCATACTCGTTCGTACATAACTTGCAAGTACGTTACGTTTTTCAATGTCGGGAATTGCCGGAATTTCTTGCTTTTACTGGCGGAAGTTTCGTTCCCGGAAACAAAGACAATTTGGCCTAATCGGCATATACAAATACCGTACTCACTGACTACCCTTTCAAACGTTTCTCAATTTTGTTGTTGTTGGGGTGTGGCGAGAGCTTTACTGAAATTATTGACATCGGAATTAAGTAGATGAACTTGAAGTTGAGTTAGAATTAATTCATTTACAATCAAAAACTTTTGTTGATTTATTTTTCAGGGCGTACTGTGACGCGACATTTTAAACAGATCAACCTGCGAGCAAGATCAGTCTCTCTCAAGAGAGCGGAAATTCGCTCGTTGAAATGATTGTTATTAAAACAAACTGAAGCCCTGACTAATAACCTGTTGCTGTATAAAGTATGGAGAAATTAAGCCTTCGTAAATTTCCGCATTCTGGAATGAAACGTGTTTATAGGAAGTGAAAGTAATTTCGGAGTTAGTAACGAACCTGTATTGTAAAAACGCCTTCGTCTTCGTCTTCGTCTTCATCTTCGCCTTCCTCGTAGAAAGCCTTGTTGTTTGGTCGTTGTTGTGCTTCAGTGTTGATCTGCTTGTCTTCTTTGCTTGACCAATAGTTTTTCATCACCGCGCGCGGACTACAATACCGTCCTTCGAAACGCGCCCTTTGCTTAGTGATCCGTTGACGGTCATTAGCCACGCGATTGCTGCCGATTTCACCCAAAACTTGCCTGCTACTTGCCATTCTTTTGCAATCGATCGGCTCGCAAAGAATCGGGTAGATCTCGTTTGGGAATGGAGTCTTTGACTTGGCGTAAAAGTTCTCGTCGTTTCCGCGCGACGTTTTACCTTTCAAAAAGTTGTAAGCCTTTGACAAGAAAGACATCGAGTTTGGCGCCCTCATAGCCAATGAAGTAGAAATGTTTTGGTTACTGGTGTTAGAAATCTTTGAGCGCGCTTTCCAGCTCCATCAGAGAACTCTAAAACGGTCCTCACAAACAAATCTCGAGCGCGCAAATCGGTTGCGGTTTTGGAAGTTACCAGCTCTCAAACTGCTCTTCGCTATAAGCCCGCCTCGAGTTTCACTACATCTGTTTCCTACTGGCCTCGTGTTTTTGTCGCGAGCTCTTTGTTTTTCTCGACCCTGACAGCTACGAATAATTAGCAGAGTCGCGAATGAATGGAAATGCAAATTGCGCGCGAAACACCGGTCACGCCAGCAACCTGTTCGAAGACACTCAATATACACTCGCTTAGTCTCATCCGACGGCGCATCTCGATCAAGTGTTTCAGCGTTACACTACTGTCACACATCAAAATTTCGCGCGTGCAACGGTGCCGATTTTTAATTGGATCCAAAAAGAAGTTGTGCATTTACTAATAATGAGTATAAATAATAATTTTCGCTTTTCCTTTCAAACGTACACCGTTCTCAACACGTGTCCCTCTTACGAACAAGAGCGCCACACTTCGACAATATAGCACGTGCACAAAGTGGAATCAAAAGTCTTGTGTTTAACCGTTTCGTTATTGTACGCATGCACGTGGTTCTACAGACATACGTTGTCTTGTACTAGTACTAGTTGCCTTGCATATTTCGTCAAAGTGTAGTGAGTGATAGAGATATTATCGCGACTTTGTACTGTCCGCGGACAATGTAGACCTCAATTGCACTAGTAAAATCCTTTTAGTTTTTGAGCTATCGTTTTGATAATGGCCCCTCTGTCAAGGAACGTAAAATTTATAAATAGTAATCTTCATTCAAAGAGAAAAGGTTTTCCCTGTGGTCTCTGTGGGTTACTTTGCTATCGACTGCTATTTTCAATTGACAGTATCGTTAAAAAAAGGCGGCAAATGGTGAAAGGACTTTCAAAAAGGAACCGTTTTGATTTTTGAAGCTCTTTTAGAATGATCAAAGAAGAGAAAACATGCAGGAGCAGGTTTCCTCATTGTGCGAATTACTAAATTTAAATATTGAAAGAAGTATTGTGCCTTCAAAGTTCTGAGAGAGACAAATGAATCACTTCGCAAACTTTATTCAATTTTTGAATCTTTTATATATTCCGTCAAGTTTTACCACCACAACAAGAGACTATGAGTCTCTTGCCACAATTATAAACCTCCGAATAAAGTGTAGTGTAGCACTGAAGTGTTTGTGGTCTTCTACAGTGTAAGAGCTAGCGGTACGCCCCCCCCTCCCCACCGTAGTCACGCGCTGTTCATTTGTTCAACAGGTGCAAGGTTGGAAAATCTTTTTGTCTAATGAGTAGAGAACACAGGAGTACAGTGAACACACGAGAATACAGATCACGTTTGTAACAAGGGCATCGGGTGGGGGTGGGGTTGGGGCAGGGGGGCAGGGGGCGGGAACCCGCGGGAACCCCGGAGTAAAGGTACAGTGAAGTATACAGGAGGCGGGAGAAGAGAGGGCGGGAATTGGGATTCCCAAGAGGGCAGTAGCCGGGAGAAATAGGAAAACATTTTGCAACATTGCATGATATTTTGTAGCCTGTTCCAGGCGTTCGGATAGTGGGAGCGATACGAAAAGACGCACGAAGAGTGGCGAGTGAATAATAGGCGTGGGGATTGGAGAGAGGAGGAGACGCGAAGAGTGGCGAGAAATTGGTGGGAAGCACAACGGAGGGGGCGGGAATAGGGAGTACGAGATACAGAAAGCGGGAAGTTCAGACCCCCCTGTTACCCGTCCCACTAACAAGTTCTGGCTGGATTTCCCTGTTATGCAGGAAATTCGCAGAAATCCGCAAACCGGACTCCTCAGTTAATAAATTACAAATATGGAAAACTACCCTGTCATAGTAATGTTATTCTCGTTTATTTCAGTTTCACAGTTTAGGCTTGCTGTGCATGTAGGGGGAAAAATGACTTTCGCTTTTTGACTGGACTTCCGGTGCCAATAACTATGTGACGAGCAACTCTCTGGCTTCAATGCTTTGCCAAGTTGTTTCATTTTGCATACTAACCCTACTAATCAGTTAAAAAAAATAAAATTTTCGAAAGAATTTCTCCTAAGGGTCCCAGGCTCCTGTCAGTGAGTCACGCCCCGTTTGACGTAAATTACCCAGAGTTCTCATGGAACGTTTCCATGCTAAGCTTCTTGGTGCTAAGGTTATTTTTGTGCATGCATGAAGCTTGTCGCTTGCGAGTTTTTGGTTATTTTGTACTTTTAACGAGATATCGGGGTCTGGATTCTGTGAAAGTCTCTTCATTGGATCGTTCTTTGGCGGTGGATAGCGAATTACACCAGTATGAGCATGTCAGACGGGCGAAAAGATGAAATCCTGCAAGGATTCAAGTTGTATCCTTCACAAAGTGTCCGCGAAATTATTTTACTCGACTTTTTACAAACTAGTTTAGCTTGTCATCAATTTGTAGCTAGGTTCTTAGAAGAAGTGAGTGATTTAGCCTACCTTATTCCATATTTTACAATGTTTTAGGCTATAAACGAGTTGTGGGTCGAAGGCGTTTATATTCGCGGGTCCCGCGAAGTTCGATTCACGTAAATTAATCAGCTTTTCTGTTTATCTGCTGATATTAAAGCACTATTTGGTTCCTCTTATACAGTATACAACAAGTGATACTTATAAATATTTCTGATTTAACATCTTGTACCGTTTTTAGCAAGGACTGTTAGCATAATCGAGCGTTCAGACGATCCCAATTTAATACTGTAGATCTCGATGTTCAAACAAAATTTGCTTACTGTTTATATTATTAAAAAGATTGGTAAGCTTATATGATTAGATTTTAAACATTTATATCAAATAGATACGTAGAAGCTGTACAATTATTGTAAGCGTGCAATACTAAATAATTTTTTAATTATTTCGTCGTAAAGTGAGTATAAATTGATCTAGCTGATTTCAGGTGAAATCTGTCAATTTTGCAATCTGCGTTTTTATCAGACCAACGTACGTCATGTGTAATGTAATAACCTTGTCAGAAGTTACACTGTGTTAATTTTTGGGAGATTATGGTGGAACAGGGCAAATAGGTGCAGAAACTTCCTGACATCATTTGACAGGACCCAAACTGTCACAGTTTGTTTTGTCTATAAACTTGGCAGCTGATATTAATTGCTGGTTCGAACTGTGTCTTTTGATTTAGAGTCACTGTTAAAATTCGATTGAATGTTAAAGAGAGGTAGATTATTAATCATCATTTTTATGCAAGAATATTGAGCCCTTATTACAGGGTATATTGTTATTCTAAGTGACAGACGCTATTTACACCATTGTATAGTGGGCGTATTAACCTTTTAAGAAAATGAAATACTAAACTTTGATTGGTGACTGGGAAGACAGTTTATCATTTATCTGCCAAATGGTATTGATAATTTGATATGCTCTTATTAAACAAAGCTTGTGTAGAGTTTTTCAAAAAAGTATGGCATTATATCATATATGGCGCACTTTTTTCAGGGATTAGATCAAGATACATACAAGCACGAGAACATTGATTTTACTTTGTGGCAAAGGAACAGCGCCAATTTTGTATTCCTTAATTATTATGATGTAGAAATTGGATGAATCTCCGAGATGCTGATTCTGGGAAAGTATTATGGCAAGGAAGTGACGACTTGTAAGTGAACTTCGGTCAAGTGTTTGTTTCTACTTCCTCATTCTTTTCGACTACTCTCAGATAAGCCACGTTCTGAGTTGAGAAACTCAAATTCTAGGAAAATAATTTTAACCCTTTCACTCTCAAGAGTGCCAAGTTCAAAACTGAGGAAAAAGTCTTGAAGTTCAATTTGCAAAATTGTCAACAACAAAAAAACAGCACCGCATGAAAGTACTGGTCAATAGCTTTCATTTGAATGGTCACACACTAGGGTTTCATCTACAGACTTAAAAGATAGAACCACCTTGTACAGCATGATAAACAGTACCACATGAAAGTCCTACTGCTCAATAGCTTTCATTTGAATGGTCACACACTAGGGTTTCATCCACAGACTCAAAAGGTAACCACATTTTTATTATTGACTCAAGGTTTGACTCTGGGAGTGAAAGGGTTAGAAAGACTGCCACCAATCTACTCTGTTTGCCACTGAAATGTTCAATTTAGGGGCATGTTTGCGAGTAAAAGTTCACCAAGTTCAGTTTACAAATTACTGTGGGCAAACACTAACCAAGTAATGTATTTATTGTCAATGCTGTTCCAATCAAAGAGATTAAAAGTTAAGGTTGGTAAGCTTCGATAGAATCCAACTTCACTGATTGGTAGCACGTTTAAGTGCTGTATTGCAAACGCTTGCCCCAATCTTTTCAGATTATGCTCCTACAAAATGAATGCTGGGGGCAACTTAGGCCCAGTTCAGACGCCGTACTTCACATGAGCCGAATCGAATTCGAATTTAGGCCGACCCAAATTAATTTAGACCGGCTGAATTGATTCAGACGCCAAGCTTAATTCAGCCGAACTTAAATTAATAGGGGAAAATTGCTGTTATACTGAAAAATACATTATAATAATTCATGCATTTGTTTCGGCTCGTGTGAAGTTCGGCGTCTGAATCAAAGCCGGTCCACAGCTGTTATTCCCGGCTGAGCCAGGCGGGAAGAATGGCTGAGCCGATCCGAATTCATTCAGCCGTTCTGAATTGATTCAGACGCGTACCTCACATGAACTTAATTCATCAAATTCGATTCGGCTCATGTGAAGTACGGCGTCTGAACTGGGCCTTAGCTCCTCAAACCTCACTCTTAAATTCAAGCCCAGACTGAGCCTTGAGAAAATTTTACTGTTTGTGTTCCTTTAGATTCATAACATAATACTGATTGTTATTTTAATATTTCTTTCCAGGTCAGTTCCTGATGCAGAACATGAAGGTATGATGCAATATACATGTATTTTTTTTCTAACATTGATTTTTCCAAAGATTAAAGAAATGTATTTACATTACCCAGTATTCCGACCCAATAGCATTTTCTTTGGCAATTAAAGACTTCTTGTTAAAAAATCAGTAACCTGTTATTTAACTGTGAGTCATACATTGGTAGTGTCAGAGTAAATTGGAGACTCCTCAAGACTGTATGTACGGTGGAATCCCGATTTCTCAAACCTCCCATAGAAAAATTGGTTAGAGAAATCGGGAGTTCAAAATATCAGGGATAAAATTACAGTGAAACAAATTCAAGGGAAACGACTTTTGGTTCGAGTTATCAGGATGTTTCAGAAATTGAGGGTTAGAGAAATCGGGATCCCACTGTAGTTAAAAAATCTGAGATTGAGACTTGCTATAATAATACTCAGAGCAGGGCTGCAAATAACAGTTGGTCATCGGACAATGGCTGACCAAAATTTGCCAATGTCCGATGAAATCTCAACTGTGGTCGGACACAATGTCCGGACATTTTTTTTTGCCTTCCAACACAAACGCATAAAACTAGCAGTGACAACGCGTTAGATTAGCAAGTTTGCTTATCAAGCAGTACTGTACGTAATATGATGTCCGACCTCATTTTTGTTTTGTCCGACCAAAATGGTGACTTAGTCAGTCACATGTCCTTTCAAGAAAAAAATTATTTGCAGCCCTGCAGAGTGCTCTGGGCCATACAGGAAGGTTTGTTTTGGAATTTCTTGCCAAAGGAAAATTACAAAATCATAACCCATTGGTCCACATTTGAACCAGTTTTTGTGCTTGCATAATTTAATACTTTTGTAAACTGCAGTGTTACTTATAAGAGACTAGGATGTTTCAGTCTGTATATTTTCAATTACTTGAGGGAGTTTGTGTTTGGTTTTATTTGCAGCAAGAGTACCCAAAAAGATCTTAAAATGCAAGGCTGTGTCTAGAGAACTAAACTTTTCTTCTGAACAAGAAATGACAAAATTCAGACTTGAACAAAAAGTTCTGTTCAAAGGGAAGTGTTTAGAAGGTAAGGAAACAGAGGATATGTAATTTTTTGTGTATTTATGTTCTGTCTATCCATCCTCCATCCGTCCGTCCGTCCGTCCGTCCGTCCGTCCGTCCGTCCGTCCGTCCGTCCGTCCGTCCGTCCGTCTGTCCGTCCGTCTGGCCGGCCGGCCGTCCGGCCCCGGCCGGCCAGCCGGCCGTCCCTCCATCATTCCATCCCTCCATTCATTCCTTCATTGTCCGTCCGTCCCATACACACAGCACATCACATTACTTTAGGTGTTTAACAATGACTTGTCTTACACCAACAGTGAAGTGCATCATATTGTTGCCTCTCGTTAGTTTTTTTAATTCCTGTTTGAACCAATCAAATGATTTGTTTCGCTGCCATGTTTGTATCCAGACTCTAATAGTTATGGTACAACATTTTATCTTGTTGACTACAAACAAAGATTCCAATAATTATTGATAAGCCCATGCCTTCCTTTGTGGACATTTTCTTTGATATTAATGGTATTCTGTCTTATGTTACTTTGTAGAATGGTATTTTGATTTTGGATTTGTTATCCCTTCATCAACAAACACATGGCAGTCGCTCATAGAAGCTGCCCCTGAATCACAGATGATGCCTGCAAATGTTTTAAAGTAAGTATTAAAGTTTGACATCTGTAGCATCATTTAGTCCTATACATATAAGATCCAAAAGTGCTGAGCATCTAAATATGATTGGCTGGTATAACACAGACAAGAGAAAATGAGTACAGTCAACTCTTGCTAAGATGGACACCATTGGGACTGGCACCGACTGTCCGTCTTAGAGAGGTGTCCAGCTTGTAGAGAATTAGATACAGTAACATCAGTGAAAAACGGTGCACAGGGACCAACACCAGGTGTCCATCTTATAGAGGTGTCTATTAAGAGAGAATTGACTTTACACTACCGCAAGCTAAAAAAAATCTGGTCCAACAAGAGGTTGCTATTCTTGGTGCTGACCAAAAGGATAATGGCGTCTGAGTCTGAGAATGCCTGTAACTCAGTTAATAAATTCACATTTCAAGCAAGCCTTGACACTCGACAGCTCTCAAAAAATGCCAGTGATTTCAATGCATGTTCTCTCAGTTTATACCAACAGCAACTCTGTAGGGAAAACTTACTACAGTGGAACCCTGATTTCTCGAACCTCCAAGGGAAACAAAAATTGGTTTGAGAAATCTGGAGTTAGAAATATCGGGGGTAAAATTACAGTGACACAAATCCAAGGTAAACGACTTTTGGTTTGAGTCGGATTTTTTGAGAAATTGAGGGTTCAAGAAATCAGGGTTCCACTGTAGATCTTTGAGGAAACTTATTCAATCTGTTCTTCTATGTTGTGGAAATATGTTTAAATAAAGGCTTTATTTTATTACGGTATTTTAATAAATGATCATAATCTCTTTCAGTGGCAATGTGGTGATTGAAACAAAGTTCTTTGATGGTGACCTCCTAGTCAGCACATCCAAAGTGCGAGTTTATTATGTCTGACCAAGGACAGCAGCTCTTTCTCTTTTCTATGCAGTAACTTAATAGTGTCCTACAGCTGTAGATGTGCAGTGTTGTATGCCGCAGAGATAATAATATTGTATGTCACCTACGTTAGTGATCTCTTTCTACTTTGTTGTATTATTGTGAGTTCCCAAATAGGTATTTTGTAGAATTTCCAGGTTGTTGATTTTTGTTACCATCTCCTAATTTTTGTAGATCAATTATTTTATTATTACTGCACTTTTCAGTAACATGCAAAGTCTGCTCAATTAATGGTTGTGTTTTGCGCTGGTGTCTTAGCGGATGTCTCAGGAAACAGAAGTTCACTTTGAACAACGGGTTAAAAAGGTTACGTTGTGATGGGCAGATTTCGATCCATTTTGTTTGTTTCATTTGTTCAGGCTCCGTTGGTTGTCGTTGTAATACAGTTGAACCTCCGTTAATGGACACCCTCCCGTAGGTGGACACCTCTCGTACACGGACACTTGGTCATGTTCCCAGCTACATACAAACACTACATTTTTAACCTCTCATAAGTGGACACCTCTTAGCGGACACTTTTTCTGGTCCCGAGGGTGTCCGCTTACAGAAGGTTCAACTGTATTATGATCGACGGCAGTAAAAAACACAATTTTGTTAGTTGGGTTTTGAACTTCAGAGTTTGCGTGTTATGTATTGAAAGGCGTAGACTGTAACGTGATGTATAATAGTTGCATTAGTATAGTTTTTGTAAAGTGCATTTCATCTGATTTGTTCATCTTGTATACTCCACCAGAGGTGTCTTTTCTTTCTTGTATATATACACACTGTAACTAAATGGCCATAAATTGCTAGAGCTAGTGATTTGACTACAGCTACTTAAGTAGCAATCAAAAGTAAAACCACATCTTTCAGGATATAACTGATCCTAGCAAACCACCGGAGAAAATCAAGTAAAACCGACGTATTAATGTATACAGTCTGTTGGTTTACAAAGAACTGGGTGGTTTGTCTCAGTTTTGAATTGTCTGTGTACAGTATTCATTGGTAACCATGATTTTAGAAGGTTCTATCTGTTGTTTTAATTAATAATACTTATAATAGTAATATATATATAAAAAATAACTTGCGTGAATGTTCCCTTGGCTCAATTTTCGCCGCTCTCTCAAATCCGGTCTTCGTGCCTTCGGGGGAAGAGCGTGGGCTCATTTTCCCGAACAGCGGCTGGTAATTGAGCCTCGAATGTTCCTGGCATGCTTGCTGTATACATTGGCAGGGGTGTAGCTATAGCGCTGGCTGTTGGATTAAGTCTGACTGATATAATATCTTTGGACTGTGAGCAGTTGGTCTTTTTTCCTAATAACTTATTAACAGTGAAGGGTAAAAACAAGGATGATTTTAATGGCTCACGCGCATGGCTTCGCCACTCAATTTTTCTCCCATTTCTCTTCTCGTGTCATGTAAACTTTGAAAAAGCTTCAGTCTCTAGCCAGCTGGATTTATTTATTAGACAGTTGAGTATTTTTTTACACCCCTGCATTGGTTCTTATAATATGCATGTTGTGTTACATGCCCTGTTGGGTTATGTGTTTTTTGTTTTTTGTGTGTGTTGAAACCAGACTTGCATACAAGGGTGGGGCCTAGATTGATATCCCCCCCCCCCCTCCCCCTAAAGGTGGGGCCCCAATCCCCTGGTTCCGCCACTCACATCCCAGTAAATGTAATCACACCCAAGGTTGTCACAGCATAATCAAAATGGAAATAAAAAATGTGACAAGTGTTTGGTTTCATCATAGTGGTAACATCGATTTTAGAACATCGACAACAGCAAGTGATAATTATTTAAAAAGTTGTGCAAGATGTGATCTGTTGTTGATTATTTTTTGTGTAGTCAGTTTATCTGTCGTCATATTTAATTGTTTCTTTTGTAAAATCAAGAATCAATCAATGGTTATTTTTTCATCATAACGACTGTAAATCTTGCATTAATGTCACAATAAAATAAATCTTAACTTGATGAAACTCTTGCATTTTTTTGTAGCAGACGCCATATACCTACTGCATCAAGACAATAGGCCTTTTGCCTCTGTTTCAAAATGAGTCCTTGGTGCACAACCATTCATATGGAAATGAGTACAAAAAAACATACTCACTTTGTGCATCAGGACTCGTTTTGAAATGGAGGTAACTGGCAACTCCGAAATGGTCTACTATAATCTCGTACCCAGATCACCCAATGCTATGCGAAAGGGAGATCTCACTTTTCAGTGTCAGACAGTGGGATCTGGGTACGAGATTAGGTCTACTAGATACAGCATTGTTTATTATGCAGGCTATAGAGCCCTCCACCCAAACGTAATGTACTCCAGAGTGCCTAAGAGCCCCTATTCCAATTTGCTCCCCCCGCTAGCTTTTTAAATTTGCACACTGATTTTCTGCAGGGGTAGAAACAATTTTTTCTATAATTTGTTATGCAGCCACACTGATCATAGCCTATGAATAGGCTCCCTGGAGGGGGTAGGGCAAAATGAAAAGGGCAACGAAATGATCCGGGGAAGACTGGGGAGAGGTCACAAATACTACGTCACTCATTTTCACGTTTGAGATTATTTTATTCGTTTGGCACTCATTAATTGATTAATTAAATTAATTAATCTGCTTGTCAAAACACTTAATTCATCTCTAACTTGAGGATGTTGAAATCCTAGCAGCAAGCTTTATTTGGGAGAGGACGACAAGTTAAAAGAGCCATGAGAAAAATAATTAAAATCTAAAAACAATTAAAATATTATTTCAAAAACTAGCAGGTAGCGAGGAAAACGGACGATGAGGGAAGCAGATATTTCTGCCCCTGACTCCATCTTTTTTTCTAGTATTAACTTACTTTTCTTTTCCTCTCGGCAGCGTCCTTAAATTTTAAATAAAGCTTTAGAAGATGTAGACTACGAGAAGTCCCTCTGTCTGTTAGTACGTCGAGCGAGAAGCGAAATATAAAAGTAAATGGTCGCGTAAAATCTGGGCGTTTCTCGCCCAAATTTCGCGCATTTCGGTCAATGAACAAGGGAAAGAGGACTTCTCGTAGTCTATAGAAGGTGTTATCCTAGCTGTCTATGTTACAAACTATTCTCTAATCTATTATTCTGCTTTTTATGAATTTTTACATTCACATCTTGTCATTATTGTTTTTTCAGACTCAGTTTGAAAAATAACATTACTTTTAAGACAGGCGTTCTCGATACTGCTTAATACAAAGTTGCGTTTGGTTTAAAGTTTCGCTAGCCCTGTGAACAGGTTCCGTAGCCATCGAGCTCTCTGCTAAAAAATGTAGCTCTCTCGTTTCAGCTGTCGCTTTAAATGTATTATTTTGAGTTGTAAAAAATGGCTTGATGTCGTATAATTTGTTTTCCTTGACAGTTAGAGCGGTTTTCAATTGAGTGTAGTAAAACCAAAACCAAAGTAATGACTCTGACCAATCAAAACAGACGTAAACAAAACAGGAACCAATCAGAACTTGAAGCAGATACGTGCAACCAGCGCCAAGCGCGGGAAAACGCGTGCGACCAAGTCACATTGGTATCAGTTTGGCATCTGATTGGTTAAGAAAGTGGCGCGAGTTTTTTTAACAATCAGAGAGCGTAGTAAATCAAAACCAAAGCAAACTCAGTTGAAAACCGCTCTATTTATAATACTCGATACAATAGTCAATTGCAGCATTTGCAGGAAACATTTTGAACCAAATGGAAGTTACGATTTACCTTCCATTCAATTGCTAAATCTCTATATCACTAGCAAAAACCTGAATTATTGGTGCTCATGATCTACATGTAAATGCCATTTTAAGTTTAATTTACTAATATCTACAACTATCAATTTTAATCATTGTTTTCATTGGGACCTTTGCAGTGGGTAGTCACGTGACCTAACAAGTCAATCACAAGAATAACTGCTAGCACTTGAATGGTTTCCGGAAATGAAAAGCTTAGTACGTATTGAAAATTTTAGCTTTGGGTTAAAAACTGAGCCTAAACATACTTTATTCAACTTTCCTGGCGACAAAAAATGTCCGAGCATCGATTCTTTTTGATTGACATGGCCACGTTGCCAAGGCTTACATTCAGAGACATCTTGAGAGAAAACTTTCATTATTTACATTAGACTTGCTCCAAGTTGATCGTTTTTATTACACGTATACACGAGCAGTTCACGAAAACGTTAACGTTAACATTTGACTCGTGCTTCGCACACACGATGTACTACATGTAGCCTCGCGCGTTACACTCGCGTAAACTGGCGCTTGCTCAATCTCGTTCCCAGGCTCAGAGGGAGAAACAAAATCCTCGCGCTTTTCTGTTCAGACAGATTCAAAAACTCTTCGCCGTAAAAATTAAAACGACCAACTTGGTGCAAGTCTTACAATGATGACAGACTAGCAGTAGGTCATGAACGCTCGTTCCAAACATCTCACTGTTGCTTACATTCCTTCTCCTTCTCCTTTTTCTTCTTATCCGAGCTGCGCCTGCGGTGTGGTTGTATCAGCGGCACTGCCTTGGGTCTCGATTCAGGTCCCGTCAGGGTGGAGACAGGGCTTCCTTCATCATCATCATTATTATTATTCTGTGGTTTCCTGCCAAAGGTTGGATCTATAAATTCAGCGATGTTGCAGTCAGTTCCATTAAGTGTGATGCCGTTATTCAGTAACTCTGTGGTGAGGTGGTTGGACGGTTCGGAGGTGGCCACAGTTATCCGTCTTTCCAGCACTCTGTGGTTTCGCGTACGACTCGGAATCTCATCTCCCTCCTCGTAGAGCCTTTCCCAGACCCCTTCTCGGGTATCTGGGGACGTCGGGGACAGGACAGCCGGGACATGAGACGAGGAGTGCGAAGAGCCTGAGGATGATCGGTGGGAATGTTGTCTGTCGTATTCCGCCGATCTTTCGAGGGAAGACTGGGGCGACGAGTTGGGAGAATCCGACAGTCTGTAATCCTGTTGGCGCAGTGATTCTCTTTCAAGCAGTGTGCTCGACGGTGAATTGGAACTGGTCCGTGACAGCCTGTGTACACCCTCATTCTCTCGCTCAAATGAACCATTGTGTTGGGAATTAACTAATCCCTCAGGGCTGCTGTATTTGCGATGAGCGAAGTCGTCCCTTTGGAGATCGTGTTCCGTTCTAAAAGACGGCTCGTCCTGCAGCAGATCGGGGATTTGATTTCTGTGGACTGCCTCCTCGTACGAAGGAAGCCTCTGGTGCGACTGAAAGAGAATCAAGCCAAGGGAAGGGGTTTAGAATAAATTATACATAGCGAATGACTTAGCCTGAGTAAAGACATCTCTCTTCGCGCGTTCAATTCTTCCCCCGCTCGAGATACGTTTGAGATTCATTACTGATGACGTAGCTGTGTATAGCCTGCGAGCAAGCTCTCTTGGGGTTTTTTGGGGGGTGGGGGGTGGGGTAGCGGGAGAGGAAAGCCCCAAGAGAGCTTGTTCGCAGGCTAAGCTGTGTAGAGATCCGTGCACTTTCTCTGATTGGCTGTTACTTGCGCGCGAAATTTCAAAACCAAGAAACAGCCAATCAGAGGCACTGTATGGATCTCTGTAGAGCTACGTCATCAGTATAGAATTTTTGGGTTGAATTTCAGAGGTCTCTCTCGAGTGGGAGAAGAATTGAGCGCACGAAGAAAGGACGAATGTTTTAATGTACTTGGGCTAAAAACCCACCTGGAGTTCTCCACTACTCCCAGAGTTGCTTTCAGCAGGAACTGTCTGGGCTCGTCTTAGTTGCCTTTCTCTCTTGAGCTTCTGTAGCCTTATATACTCTCTTCTCTGTAACTCCTTGGCAAATTCCTACAAATATCAAGAGCAAAGTCTTGTAAATAAAGCACTACACACGTCATGTAATTTGACACTACTAGCTGGTAAAGGGTTGAGCATGGAAAGGACCTTAGTTACTGTACATACCCTGTCCTGAAATTCCAGGGCAATCTTTCTGTCATGTTCAGCCTGACGGTCTTGTTCCAACAACTGACCGAGAATAAAATAATATTTGTTAGTATAATATTATGTCAAAAATTGAGGAACAAACAGTAATGGATACTATAATATTTCTAGCATTCGCGGCTTAACAGGTTTTATTGTAATTATTCTCCAATAGGGAACTTTAGGTAAAACACATGCAACGGCAATGGAAACGATTTAATGAGCAGTACAATGGGTCTGTAAGTGCCCCACGGGGGGTTGGAGCGAGGAGGCGGCTGACACTTCAGACTAACTTCTTATCCGTCCTCTGCAAAATAACAACGTGAAATGACCAAATTCTGCGTATTTTGGAGAATGTGAGACGCGATAGCGAATTTCTCATATTTCTATTTAGAATTGAATGCTGTCTTTACAAATTCAGCTGATCATAAGCTAAGAAAACGCTGTAGCCAGTACTACTTTGACAAATACATGAAATGTACCTTGTTTTCTTCCTCTTGTAACTTTCTTGCAAACTCCTAATAATGCAAAATGAATTAAACATTATATTATATAAAATTAATCAGAATTGGACTTGGTTGAAGAATCCTAAATAACGTTATTTTACAGTTGGAGACAGGGAGACAGATCAGAACAAACTTCACAACAGAAGATTACGATACCACTAAACCACGACAAACAATGTAACGGGTTACTCCCAGGATAAATTTTTGTCAGGTTGCCCCAACAGTTTGCTGGTACTCATCAGTGCCTCTCTCCTGGGTGGAGAGAGGCACTGTGAGAGTTAAATGTCTTAGAGCTCAAACCCGGACCAATCGATCCAGAGCCCAACCCTCTACCCATTAGCCCATCATGTCTCCCCTGAGTAGGTAATAATAATTGTCAATAGTCCTACCTCATCTTGTCTTTCACGAGACCTCTTATGCGCCTTTTCCCGTACCCCTTTATCATCACTCTCATCAAACAGGTCGATTGCCGTACCATCAGCCATGATGATCCTGTCGCACTCTAGTCTTCCTCCCTCACTGGGCGGCAGTTGTACAACGGCTCCCTCTCCTAGGTTGTACCTGCTCTCTGGCTCTTTACCAGTGCTATTTCTTCCTGCGAGACTGGGATGAGGCTTGGTGTCCTCTGTATCTGGAGAAGATCGGCCATTTCTAGATCCTACTGGAACTGGCCCTGCTGCAATGGAATAAAATTTGTTATGAAAGACTAGATGCTTCACTGCACCCTGGGCATGTGGTGACAGAAGCTTGAGTGTCTTAATGATTGTAAGAGCTATGCCGACTGGGGCCTCGTCCCCTGGTAGGTTCAGCCATGCCAGATTGGTCAAGAGGGAGAGACCTGGGTGTTGGGCATGGGGCAAATCACCCCACCCTGTAAAAACTCACTTGATTACACAAATCCCTAGTCTTACTTACATGTACTTAGGCCTTCGGTACCGTTTTTCCTTTGGCAAAATTCTGCATCTCTGATGCAAATGTCTGGTTTTAAGAATCATGAACAGGATCCACGTGAAAAATGCCATACAATCAACTACTGCATTTTTCACTGCCATCAATCATCTTACATGTAGTGGACATTTCAGAAAACAGAAGTCCACTTCAAAAGGTCACGTCTGTGGGGTTGTGATGTGTGGGGTCTGTTGGTTGTCATCGTAATTATGATTGACGGCAGAGAAAAACGCAATATTATTGTTAGTAGGGTTTTGAACTTCAGAGTTCACGTATTATAAACCTTTCTCCAAAATGGCCGCCGCAAATTCAAAATGATTAAAATTAAACTAAGCAGAAAATCAATACCAGCATCTGAAAGACCACCTCTTGTTTGGTAATCGTACGAACTTTTGTTAGGTTAGGTTCTACCTGAGTCGAGAAAACGGAAGTTGAAAACTGGAAAACTTAGAGACGTTTGTATGACTGGGGGTATCAAACGTCTCTAAATTTTTCCAGTTTTCAACTTCTGTTTTCTTGATTCAGGCCGGTAGAACCTAACCTAATGAAACTTCGTACGATTACCAAACAAGAGGTGGTCTTTCAGGTGCTGGTATTGATTTTCCGCTCAGCTTAATATGAATTTGCGGCAGCCATTTTGGAGAAAGGTCTATTATGATTGACGGTAGGGAAAATGCAATATTGTTAGTAGGGTTTTGAACTTCAGAGTTCACGTATTATTGAAAGACGCAGTAAAGAAATTTGTCCATCGAACCTCTTGGAGTTTCTGCTTGTTCATGATGATTCTTGTGATTTTCATCATGTTCCTGTAATCCAGAGATAGCTTCATGGAGCATTTTTCTCTCTCTTTCCTCCTTTAACTGCCGTTCCAATCGTCTTTGCCTTGCACGCTCTAGTTTTAAAGCTTCTTTTTCTTGCAGTTGCCGTGCAATACCCTAAAAAACACATAAATATTTAATTATTACTGCATTAGATTACACTAGGCAAAATAATCCCGATTAAATGTTTTTTCCCCTTTAAGTTTCAGTCACATTATATTGCTAACAGGGAAGAAGGAGTGACATGAAACCTGATCATGCTTTCTTGTTCCATAATATTGTAGTATGTTCCTTCAGATAAGGAGAACAGGCTTGTTGTCGTAATTTTTTTTGCTTACCAATTCACTAACAATTTTTAGTTTGGCTCTGTTGTGGTTTAAATTTATTTTTGTTTTAAAATTTTTCAAACCATTTTTATTTTAATTTATTTTCCTTTGTTTTAGATTATGGTAATGAATATTAGACAAAGGAAAATAAAAATCAAACTGGTTTGAAACATTTTAAACCAAAAAAATTTGAACCACAACAGCTCCAAAGCCATAGAGTTTCAAAATATTTATGTCAAAATATTGGTAACTGCACACTCTATTTTGTCAAATAATGCTACATTGCATTTCAGTCTAAAAGACACGTCAAAAAAATTATACCAACCTCATCCCTCGATTCTACATCTCTTTTTTGTCTTTCACAGTTCATTTCCTGAAGAAAAAAAATCATGATATATCACACAACATTAAATTGGAGCAGCTATACTGTGTGAAGTAAATTACTGAAACCTTCAACTTTGAGAAGACATCCTTATATGCAAATAATATTCTTTAAGATCATAAAAAAGAGCCAAGTCATGCATGCAATGCCACCAGTTAGAAATAGCAATTCCTTTCAGCCCTGCAGCTATTTGCTACGGATCGAGTAGTTTCTATTTCAAAGGAACAGTTTTAGCTTGTGATAACAAAATAAAATTATAAAATTGCCTTAACCCTTTCACTCCCAAGAGTGCTAAGTTCAAAACTAAGGAAAAAATCTTGAATAATTTCATTACATTGTAATTGCGAAATTGTCAAAAACAAACAGCACCACATGAAAGTACTGCTCAGTAGCTTTCATTTGAATGGTCACACACTACAAGTTTTATCCATATACCTAAAAGTTAAAACCACATTTATTGACTCGAGGTTTGACTCTGGGAGTGAAAGGGTTAAATTTTACACATTATTTTTGCAATAATTTGTACAAAAAAATATTAAACTTATAATAGCTTTTAAACTCACTTCACTTTGTAGTTTTTGTTGGAGGTCCCTAGCTATCCATTGCTCTGAATGTTCCCTACAGTAAAATAATATTACAATAAATAATAAATGTTAATTAACGATTATTTCTTGTTTTAGTCATGCAATCTTGCGATTTCGTGTCAATGGATCTCAGAAAACAAACAGAAAGGTCTCTAAATAACATAACATGTATTGGCTTTAACAAAAACAGAGTGAAGCTAAATAAATTATATCAAATAACTGAAGCATGCTGAATGGGCTTCATATAATGTCGGATTCAAATTATTTCAGTTTCACTAAAATGTATATTGCACTTTCTAAGACCACGCAGTGACTGTCGGCAGCTGATTCATGCAATTTTGTTGACAAACTAAGCCTTTCCTCAATTAAAAATTAGTAATTTAATACATTAGGTGGTTTTAATTTTTTGACAAGAAACATGATTACCTGACATAGGTTATTACCAAAATGGCGATCATTCACAAACATGTATGTACCGTACGTGTATCACATTTCATGTTTATTATTCATGTTTGATATCAGTGCATGCAATTTTTTTTAAAATTTATTTACACAAAGTCCGATATCAACACCTGCTCAACAAGGCATGAATGCATTGCATTAGGCAAATTTAGCAATGACGACGTGGACTTCTCGAAGACGGCGTGCACAGCGAAAAATGCCACAAAATGTCAGCAAAATGACAGCAAATATGTGACGTTCTGGTCGCCACCAAAATGGCGTCGTGAACTTGGCCACAGGACGGCAACGGGAGCACCGGATGTCGAAACTGAAAGATGGGCCCAGACTATTCTGCGCGCTCTCACGTCCTCAATTGACGTCCCCGTCGTCATTGCTAAATCTGTCTAGATTAACTAAAATATACAACACTGTCCTTCAATTTATAAATTAAAAGTTAGCATAAAACAACATTACATGTTTTGGACTTCGTCGTCAGGAAGGAGCTGTGCATTTTTAACTTCTTCCAAATAAGTTATCTTTGCAGCTTTAACATCCTCGCGAACTGTTTTCCTTTCAACGCGGTTTCTGACATAATGGTGACCAACTGTAAGATAGAAGGATAAAGTAGAAATCATTATTTTGAAACAGTCAGTACAAGTTGGCTGTACACCTGGGGTCCCAGGGTTTTCCCAAAAATGTGAAGTAGATTGAAGGATATTTTTTGGAAGTAGACATCAGTAGTAAAGGCGCGGAAGGGGGGGGGGGTGTTTGGGGGCCTCCCCCAGAAAAAATTGAGATTTCAGGCTCTGAAAATTGCATTTTGGTGGATCCTGGGGATGGTTTTGCCATGGATAATGGAGAAAGCAAAAAACCACTAAAGTCTGATAGGGGGGGTCCTGATCCCCTGACCCTTCCCCTGGATCTGTCACTGCCTGGATAGAGACAGGAACTAAAGGGTAAAGTGTCTTGCTGGGCCAAGAAAGACAACACAACAATCCTAGCCAAGCTAGTCAAGAGACTCTGCTCTTCAATTAACTACAAGTGAGATGGAACTTGCTGGATATAATGTTAGAGTATCTGTTCACGAATCTGTTAGTTATGACAGCTTTTCAAACACCTCTGATAACAGTGGCTTCTCGACCCCCCCCCCCCCCCCCCCCCCACCACCCCCCAAAAAGTAACAGAATACCATGTAGAAGTCATGTAACCCGAAAGACTACTAAAAATCAAGACTACTAAGTAATCAAACATAAAGTACTCATTACATTCTTCTTCTTGCAGTCGATGAGCCAGTTCTCCATCTTCACGCACCATGAAGTCTTGACGCACTGGAAAACAGAACAAAGCTGTTGTAAATAAAATAAATCATAATATAATAAAATAAAATAAATAAATACATTTTAAATAAATAGATAACAGGCAAACTATAGTCATCAATTCATCCAAAGCTCTCAATGAACATAAAATACTTTATTGTGAATTTATACTTACTTACCATTAGGATATGATAGCACTCCCAATCACTAACAGCTAATCCACACAAGAGTTCTTTGCAAATACTGTGCAGTTCCAGAAAAAATCCCTACCCACCCCACCCATGGCCAAGGAAGGTCATTGGAAATTCCGAGGAGGAGGGGGTCTTAAAAGCCAAATATTTTAAAGGAAAGTATATACAGTTGAAGCTCTTGTTGCAACCGCTCTGGTAAGCGACCAAGCTCTAGTTACGACCACCATTGTAAAACCCGGTTTGAATTGTCTCTCAAACTCAAACTCTCGCATCCATAAGCGACCATGACCACTTTTGGGAATTACCAACTGGTCGTTTCCTTTGTTTTTAAGCTCTCATAAGCGACCACTTGTTGTGCCACACATTTAGGAAACATTGTATTATTTGTAATCATCTGAATAAGAGAAGTTTTCGATCTCTGTGGATGCGTGACCTGTACATTCGCTTTTGTACATTTCGTAAGTGGCCAGCCTCTATTGTTTCAGCGCGTTGTCACTTATTACGAGGGCCCATTCTCTTAAGCGACCAGCTCTAGTTACGACCACTTTTTCAAATTCCCGAGGTGGTCACTTATTATGAGAGTTTCGACTGTATAAATTATGAAGCTAATTAAAACTGGGAGGTTCAAACCAAAAAGCCTTCCACGAGGGAGGTGGGGGGGGGGGGGGGGGAGGGGGGGGGGATGGATATTTTCAGGAACCACACATTATTGAATTACTGTCATTTGTTTGAATTGCAAGGCAATAACATTTTACTCCAAGTAATGTTATATTCCTATTGTGTTCAAAACTACATTAACTCAAGTGCTACACACTGCTTTGTGTTTTACAGTAAAATAATGCAGCTATACAATGCCACTTTGTTTTTGTTCTATCAAGTCTCTATTCATTCTTGTATTGTTTTCGTTTTAAAACACCTTGTTTAATTTTGACAATGTGGTAACAATAATTATTACATAAACTTCCAAAATGCATCAAAAAGGTATTATTCAATCATTTGTATCTTTTGAAATCAGCTGTGATCTAAGGATTTTAAAAACAAGGTAATCAAAAGCGTAATTATTTCATATCTCAAGCCAGGCCCATAATTCAATCAAAGCTCTTTGTTTTCCAAACACAGAAGAAAGACCTCACACAGAGTGGAAATTTTGCAACTAAATTTGCAATCTAATTTTATTTGCATTAATTTAATATTAATTAGTTGATCTCATGTGTACAAAGGCAATTTTGGTCTTGTCATTATACACAGAAAAAAATTACCAAACAATAATTAAAAGCAAAATAAACACTATTCAAAACAAAAATCTGTAAATATTTTTTTTAACCTGAGGACAGAAAACAGACTTTTTTTTCACCTAAAAAATCAAGTCAAAGATTGTTTACAAGGTAAATAGTTAATTATTCTCAAAGTTTCATTTCCAAAATAAGTTTATAATAATTTAAAATGTACTTGTTGATACGGTGGACTTAATCACCAAGTTTCATTACACTAAAAATATTTTGTTAGGTGCAAAATAACTAAGAAAGTGTCAGTTCTTTGGTTCAACTTTATCATCCATATTTACTTTATAAACTAATAAAGAAAGGGCTTATTATTAAATTACTTTTTTTAAAGAAAATAATTTTCCCCCAAAAAATTTAGATCATGGATTTCACAAGAGCTGTTCATGACCGATCAGTGGTATAAGCTTAGCATCGATACAAATACGTTTTGACCATGATATCAGAGGACTGCATTCCTGCATATCACATACTTGGTACAGTATAGTTAAGCTTGCAATACTGTTTACAAGTCAAGTATTTTCATGGAGGAAAGAATATCTCAAGTTCACTTCTTTCAATTTCGCAGCTCTCCGATTTTTTCGCCTATTTTAGCTTACTGTAGTTCGCTTGGCTGTGTCTACAAGCTCCTTGTGAAGACATAGTTTAAACCAAAAGAGATTAATAAGCTAAACCCAAGCGATCCACCTGAATCTAATCGAAAACCTTGAGAAAGAGACATCAACAATTTTTACAAAATGGCGGCCGCTGACATTTCGTCTCACTCAATACAAGCTTGGATTTGGACTATCAGCGCTCTTCCTTCAAATAAAGTTTTATATTTTGAAGCGGCGATACATTTCAAGCTTCGAAGAGTCGCTCAATCTCAATATCCGTTTCATGAGGAAATAATTTTTTGAAAACTACAAACTTTGGCAAGTGAAACGCACCGCCCTGCCTGCAAACAGCTGTGAGTTATCCATCGCTGATCGAAGCTTCGATTTGATGTAAGTGACCGTGATAACAGGTAAAATTTACAAACAAAGGGAGCACGGGAGACAACCTGTTTTGTATAATATGCCGATTTGAATAGAGTAAATATTCCGGGAGATCGCGGAAACCCGCAGAACATTGAGAAGCCCATACAATCTCATGCTCACTGCACGGAGTTTCTACGATTCATCATTGAAGCCACACAGGACACTGGCTCAAACCATTCCAGATTAAAACTACATAATCTCGTAACGACTTCATAACAGAAACACAGCATAATTCTTTAATGCTGATACTCCTTTCTCAACTGAAATAAAACGAAATTTAGAACATGGCTTCACAAATCTAACGTCAAGCGATCAAACCCAAAGTCATGTCGCGTTAACACGATTTGTTTAGCCGTGAATTTTACTATTTTTACTGTAAGATCTTACCTTGACGTACAGAAGGCCTCTCAGATTCGTCTATTTCAGCCATGTTTCTTCAAACAAGCCCTAACTGGCGGAAAAATTGGATCAAATTTAGATCATTTCGATCAATATCGGAGAGTTTTCTTTCGAGCCGTTTCCTGTTGTTATCCGGGACCTTGGGTACGAGAACAAATAAAGGATTTTCATTGGTCGAGAAGACAATGGCTATTCACTTTGGAGCACCGCTTCGGAAATGGCGGAAATGCAAACATGAGTTTTTGGGCAAATAAAAACGCTCCAAAAAATAATAAATAATCCTTTCAATTCGCCTTTTAATTGCCACAGATCTCGTGCTACATGTTGTAATTTCCAGCCATTACCGTTAATTGAATGATCGAGATTATTTCTTTGTAATGTGATAGAAAACCGTTACTGCCTAAGGCCAACGAATTTTTTTTTAAATAACTTTGACGATTTGAAATATTTCTTTTGATACGAGGAATGTAGCTCTTCGTTGATTGATATAGACGCGATTTTTTTTGTAGTTCATGAGATGGTGGTAGGAGTTTGGAATGAAGACTTCAAATAAACGGAAGCAGTTCATCGACATTTTATTTTTTTATGGATCATGACCGGAAGTGACCGGAACGGAAAAAGTTGACCCTCATTTTTAAACAATTAAATATCGTTTCAAATGAAACGTTCAAGAGGGAAAAAATCGTCCAAACAAAAATACATTAATTAACTTTTAATAGGAGCGACTTTGACGATTTTAAGTTTCCTAAAATTAACGTCGATTGCATAAATTGGTATCGTTTGCATCGACAGGAAGTGAGGAGGGCGAAAGGGAGGGGCAGTCAAGTATGACGTATACAAAATACTTTTGTAATGGTGTGTATTCCGGGCCACAGTGGGGCCTGTATTGCTTGTTCTCACGCCCACCAGAGAGCGAAATTTATTCAGCGATTGATCAGGATTTGTAATTCAAATCAAACGGCATTGTAAGCTATTTATTTAAGATTTATCGAGATTTTATACAACAATGGCAGCGGCAATTTGAGTCGGCATAAGCTTACATATGCTTACATGGACAGTTGTGACGCAGGACGGGTGTGGGAACTCAATTGGAACGACGAAAATTATTATGAAAACAAAGGATGGCTTATTCAGTGAACTCAAGGTTTCACATTGCACTAGTTACACCGAGTTGGATAAGATCATTGCCTGACCATTGCCTGATCACAGATTGATTCAGGATAAAGAGAAACCTAGACGAAAACGCCCAAGACAATTGACACATGTACTTTTCTCCTGAAAAGGATCCTCAAACGACGGCCCGCACGTTTCAGGGCCAAGTGCAAAATGTTAAGAGACCTTTAAAATTCGGTAAAAATAACAAAGCAAAACACGTGCTTTGATTGGTCAAAATTCAATTTCTACTGACTCGATGAAAGTCAGGGATTTATCAAAGCGCGAATGTTTGATCATAAACGAAACAGAAAAAAAAAACTATTAAAAAATAAGCTTCGTGAAATGGTCTGCGCCGATCAGGTTCCATTGTTTTTCCATGATCATGAAACGCGAGACGAAATGTTTTCAGATCGAGCCCAGTATGTAAGAGAACATATTTTAAAAAAATATTAAGATCACTGAATGCCACGTAAAAAAGACTCTTGGCGATTACTGAAGTCGACGAGTGGAGGACGCCTGAGTTCTACCACTGGCCATAGACAAATTCTGGAAAAGGGGTGTTGTCTAATCAAATATTTTCTGACTCCGGTAAGTAAAAAGAGCTGGAAAAAATCAGCTGTTTCTACTGGGCCGTACTGGCTGGGGGTGTGGCACCCAATAAGGCTCGGTTCAGAGGTTTTGGGATACGTGATCAGCTGAAAAAGGGAAATAATAATGTGGCCTCGTGGGCGCGCAGTATAAAACCAATGTCACACTACGGATGATTGGGTGATTTCGTCACGAGGATTGCGTGACGAGCGTAAGAGCGGTCACGAGTCAAAACAGGAAAATCATTTGCCGTGTATTTGCCGGCACCTAAAACTCATCGCGCACTACAACTAACAAATGATCTCTGTACAAACCCAGGATGCGACCATCGACAGAAGATGACGGAGCTTTTAACCAAGTTTACGCAAAAACTGAATTCGATGAGTTGTTGATCCAAATTGGAGGTTGGTCGCGATTTCAACACATTCAGTGGGTGCTGCTGTTCCTCGCCACCGTTCCACAGGCATGGTACACATATGCTCCAGCTTTTGCCGCCGCGAAACCCAAAGAAGGTCAAATTTACTGCGCTGAAAAACCAGACGTACGAGGAAAGGCGTTTTGCGCAGCATGGCAAAATGGTACATGCCAAGAAGCGGGGTACACAGTGCCTTATTCCTCCATTGTCACTGACGTAAGTTAATAAATTTAGTCAATCTTGAATTGTAACACTAAGCCAGCATTTTTATCGGCTACGAGTATCCTAAAATATTGAGTTTTTTGTTAGAATTGCTTGCGGCTATCGCAATTTAAATTGAAAGGTGACGCAACACCTAATCTCCTTCGCAGTCGTCACGCAATGCTTCTGTTGCGTGACGACCCAAATACAGTCGAACTTCCCGTAAGCGGACACCCGCGTGACCAGAAAAAGTGTCCGCTTAAGAGAGGTGTCCGCTTAAGGGAGGTTAAAAATGTAGCGTTTGTATGTAGCTACAAAGGTGTGAGGTTCGACTGTAACTGCTGTGAAGGGCCGTATTTGATGTTTGTGTCCTTTGGAGCTCTCGGTCACGAAATCTATTTTGTAACTCTGTGTACATGCAGGGCAAAGAGCCGTGGCGAGCTCTCGTACATAGGGATTAGATCCTGAGCAACCTCGTTCCCAGGGTCTCTCTTCTTCCCGCCAAAAACGCTTTTGGCGGAAAGAAGAGAGACCCTGGGAACGAGGTTGAGGTCCTGAGTTTTTGGCCAGTGATATAATCTCGCAGCCAGATCTTTGCAGTTAATAAAGGATGTGGGTACAAGATTACCAGTGATCCAGAGATCGCCAGCAATTATATGGAAACCACGCCCTACCTTGTATTTAATCAAGAGAATATTCTCTTGATTAAATTAAATGCGCAGCAATTGTATCGCACGCGAGGAATAGAAAAGCTATTAAAGCGGTTTTCAGTTGAGTGTCGTAACACCAAACGTGACCCAAAACCAAAGAAATCACAAGAACCAATCACAACAAACGTATAGAACGCAATGAGCCAATCAGAACTGGAAGCAACCAGCGCTATAAAGCGCGGGAAAACGCGCGTGATCAACAACAGCAACAACAACAACAATAGCTCTATTAGAGCTTGGTACGTTCTCTTTGTTTTCCAGTGGAACATTTTATGCGACGATGCAAAGAAATACGTGCCACTTACAAAGACGATATTTTACGCGGGCAAGTTGTTCGGGGCATACTTGTTTGGCTGGGTGTCTGACAGATATGGACGCCGTATGACCCTGCTAATCACCATGCTAGTTCAGTTTATCGCCTCCCTGATTGAGAGTTTCTCCGTGAATTTCGTCATGTATGTCATCCTGAGGGTTCCCATTGGAATTTGCAGTGGAGGTGAGAGGACTTTCCTATTTGTCATGAAAGAAAATCTTCGCATGTAGAAGTGTTACTCAGATATTCCTTATCAGAAAGCTATGTAAGCTTATGTCGAATTTTAATAAAATGAGCACCTTTTGTAAACGGAGGCGGATCAGTTTTGCAAGGGATGGCGAACTGAAGGTTTGAAATGGTAGGCCCATAGAGCGGTTTTCAAGATTGAGCGTCGTAAAACCAAAGCAAATTACACTGGCCAATCATAACAAATGTAAACAACAGAATGAACCAATCAGAGCTCAAAGCAATTACATGTAACCGGCGCAAAGCGCGGGAAAACGCGTGTGACCAAGTCGCGATTAGTTTTGATTTTGCATCTGATTGGTTAAGTAGGTGGCGCGAGTTTTCAGTTTTAAACCAATCATGGAGCGTAGTAAAGCAAAACCAAAGCAACTCCGAATTACTTTCTAAAAACCGCTATTAACTAAGATCTCACTTTGCAGGATGTATGATAGCCGGCTTTCTGCTTATGACCGCAATGGTCTGCTTATTACTCCGCAATGGCGGCGTTGGTCGAACTGTGTATCCAAAGTAGCTTATGGGGTTGGGATTGCTACGCAGGCATTGACTGCGTACTTCATCAGAGACTGGAAAACATTTAACTTGGTGATCACACTTCTGAACCTGCCGTTTGTAGCGTACTACTGGTGAGTGAGCGTACTACTGGTGAGTAATAAGCCAAACAGAACTCGAGGCAAAAATAGTGTAACCGATAACAAGCGCGGGAATACGTAACCGGCAGAACTGGAAAGCGCGGGAAAGCATGTAACCGGTGGGAAGCGCGGGAAAACATATGGCGGAAAATAGCGTGATAAACCACCAATCACAACTCGTAGTGAAAACATGTAACTAGCGATCTGTAAAACACGCGGGAAAATTTGCGTGATGCAAATAATAATTTAGTTTAGTTTCGCACCAAAGGAGGCAGGGCCAAAGCAGGCAGCGTGACCGAGTGGTCAGGGCGTCGGACTTGTGACCCGGAGGTCCCGGGTTCAAATTGGGTTGTCCCGAGTTCAACTCCTTGGCTGTGCTCTGTAAATAGCCAACTGGTCTGTCTCCTGCCAGTTGGGATTTTCAACCATGTTATGTTTATTTGAAATATTTGTTTCTATACACGGCCCCACGAGCTTCTAGCTTTAACACAAACCGTGTATAAATAAAGTTGCTTTACTTTACTTTACTTCTTACCAGACTGGCTGAGAAAAAAACAAACATTTCTTCAAGAGTTAGCGAGCTCGGCAAACGGAAAACCCAAATAAACACGTGATATTAACTATTCGACGGTCTTTGAAACAGCGCTCTATTATACCTAATTTATCTTTTTAGGCTCATTCCCGAGTCTCCTCGCTGGCTTTCCGCCAGAGGAAGAGTCAAAGAAGCGGAAGTAATCTTGCGGCAAATGGCGAGGAGGAATGGGTGCGAGTACCCTGAAGGAGCGATAGAACGGATGCAAGCAGAAGGAAGAGAAGAAGAGAGAACAAAGACTTATCACTTGTGGCATCTGTTTGGCAACAGATACTTGATAAGAATCACCCTTATTGAGGCGTGGTCTTGGTAAGTTATAACAAGTACGTGGGTAAGTGAACCCTGACGTTGGCCTTGCGGCTGACGTTTCGAGTGTTAGGCTTCATCGGGGCGAAATATGCGTTTACGAGTTGGTTGAGTAACTTTTCGATTTAGATAATAAGCCCTATAAACCATGAAAATTGGTGATTTATTTTGAAGCACCATCGTTAATTGAGTGTTGGAAACCGTTTCTGTCACGTTCCACTCTTGAAAGGATTTAAAAAGTTTCCTTATTATTAATTTGTTCAAATACAAAACTACTTAATCCATTTCACCCCGTGTGGGGCATGGGTCTTTCAAGACACCTTTCCATCCCGTTCTAGTGTCCTGCGCTTGTCTCCCAGCTGATGCAGGTTGAAGCCTGCCTGCCTCTCTAATCTCACCTTCAATCGTCCGTCGCCATTTTGCTGACTTAAAACAAGGGGGATAATAAAGGTTGCACAAATCCTGTAGACTGGTCAACTTCGTGTCACTAAAATATGTCGTGTTACTTTAGCTTCACTGTGTAAACTCTTGGGCTTACTTCTGACCGAATGAAGTACTTCTTATACGTGCTAAAGTACGTTCTCTTTTTCATGGTTTGCAAGGTGTGTGACCAGCATGGTGTACTACGGGCTCAGTTTTCACTCGGGAAATTTGGCGGGAGATTTTTACTTGAACTTTGCTGTGTTCGGATTGGTGGAAATTCCCGCGTCCCTCCTAGCTACATATCTAGTCGAGAGGTAAGGTGTGAAAACGGTAAACTCGTTATTATTTAAATCATTTGAGGACCGGCGCAACAGGCTGAAAGTCTTTCTACACTACCAGTGACAATGTGGTCCAAACTAAGCCATCTAGAGGCCCTGCGATACAGTGCAAGTTTACGTAGAACTTGAACTCGAACCTCGCTCCCAGGGTCTCTCTTCTTGAAACCTTAGAAACGAGGCTGCTTGAACTCAGCGGTGTTGCGAGGAATGCGCGCGTTTCGCAATGGTCCGCAATAGGTGCCAATGGTGTTCGTGAAGCGCGCGCGTTTCTCGCGTTCCTTGGGGATTTTCTAACACACGAAACGACGCTTTCTGTTGATGCCAGCCATTTTATTTTTATCGTGTCTTTTTTTTTGCAGAGTAAATCGTCGTCTTCCCCTGATAGCTTATCACATTGTTGGAGGAATCGCTCTTATCTGTGTTTTCTTTCTGCAAGTTTCAGGTATAATAAAATAATATAGTTCTTCCTCATTCTTTTCCTTATTTACTTACTGACATCCTCACAGAACATTGTACAACTTCAAATAGAAAATTATGAAATAGCAATATATTGACTGAAATTATCGATATATTAGTAATTTTGTATGTAAAGTAAGCATAAGCCTTTAACTCTTTCACTCCCAAGAGTGCTAAGTTCAAAACTGAGAAAAAAACCTTTGCAAAATTGTCAAAAACAAACAGCACCACTTGAAAGTACTGCTCAATAGCTTTCATTTGAATGGTCACACACTAGGGTTTCATCCACAGACTTATAAGTTAGAACCACCTTGTACAGCATAATAAACAGTACCACATGGAAGTACTGCTCAATAGCTTTCATTTGAATGGTCACACACTAGGGTTTCATCCACAGACGTCAAGGTACAACCACATTTATTGACTCAAGGTTTGACTCCGGCAGTGAAAGGGTTAATTAACTCGTTTCTTGTCAGCTCAAAACGTATTTTTTATACCGCTTATTAGCGTTCCCACTTAAGTTGTATAAGCCGGGATTTTACGGTATTAGCTTGCGTCTGATGACGTTCTCTTTTATGTATCATTTTCTCAGGAAAACAAGACGATTACTCGACTCTTCTTGTTGCACTGGCGTTGATCGGCAAGTTCACCATCTCCGCCTCGAATTATCAGATGTACATCCACACCGCTGAGCTGTATCCAACAGTAATAAGGTGAATAACCGCATACACAGGTCCTGATAACTGTTAAATCCTGCCGAAAACCTTTAAGGGTACCTCGTTCTAAGGTCCTGCTCTTCCTCTTAGGAACGAGGCTGCATGGGGAAGGAGTGGGTAGGAGGAAAGTTTGTAACTCCACTCAGTAACCTACACCACCCTACAGGAACCTGAATTTGCTCAAAAGTCTCTAAATAGTGAATGAAACGTTGTGCGCATTCTGTAATTTCTGCTGTTTGCATTATACCGAGCATAAGCATGCCCTTGAATTTTGAATTGGTTAGAACTATAAAGCACTTTCAACAACAAATAAAGAGTATTACTTGCGCATATTTCATTTCAATTTCCTTTGCGTTTCTTATACAGAACCATTGGAGTCGGTTTTTCGTCAATGTGTGCAAGAGTTGGAGGAATGGCTGCACCATACATAGTGGTAAGAAAATTGTTAAAACACCTCGAAGAACAGAATAACGTGTGGAATCCTAATTGTAGCCTCCTACGCAGACGCTCTTTGAGCTCATTATGCCTCTTCCCTGACGAAAGAGCATCTGCGTAAGACGCTAGAGAAATCCTAATTTCCCTAAATGCCACACAAGCATTCTCTACTAGAACGTTACCGCTCTAACTGGCGATTATCGCGTGATAATTGTATAGTAGAAGGTGCCACGTGACCTATTTTGACCAATGATGCGGCATAATCATTCGTGGTGGATTTAATCAACGCTGTGCTGTTTTCCACTCCGCAGGACAGTGCGCCCCTGTTTGTACCACCCATTGTTTTTGGTGCGACTTCACTTTCGGCCGGGCTCATCTCCGTGATGTTACCCGAGACGCGTGGAAAACCACTGTCGGATTTTGTTGGAAAAGATAATACATCCAAGCCAGAGAAAGAATTAGTTCACGTGAAGGATCAAGAAGAAGTGACAGGATACATATCAAGTGTCTAGATTCGTACAACGAGGCCAGATCAAACGACAACAAAAGTCGACAGTTTACGAAAAACAGTAAACTCTCGATCAGGTTTGACTGCCAACTCTCATGCGTGCTTATCGATTTGAGCCTGCTTAAAGGAGCTATGTCACGGATGGCCCATCTTGAAAAAATTGCCCAATTTTTTCAAGTTTAATTTGCCGTTTGCAATCCGTCTTAATCCTCTCCATCCTCAACCGTTCTTGTTCCTGTTTGGTTTCTTATCACCTCTTTGGTGTTTTTCTACCTTAGTAAGCTATTATTTTGAGGCTTTCTTCAATTTGAAGGTGATTTTGCACTTCGCAAAAATGACTTGAAATATCGTGTAATGGTTTGCGTAAGAACTACCGCGAGAACAATAGGCCCGGTACAGCGAGAGCCGTTTCAGTTTCCAGGCTCTGATCCAATTATTTGTTTCGTTTTCTTGAGAGTCAACAGAAGATTTCACTCGTTTGACGGGCAGACGGATGACAACTCGCGTACTCTCGTGTGACCGCGTGGGGCGTGAATAAATTGGTGTCCTTCACAAATTGCAAGACAAAGCAGAAAACACGACATCGAACTGTTTGATGGTCGTCACCAGGGGGGGCAGGCAGCGCCCTTTGATCTTGCCGCTTTTCCGCTATACATGATCGCACAAGTAAAGAAATCTGTCAATCATTCGAGAAACGTACCTCTACGGGAGTTTGCTGTGGAATTTTCATCCATGGTGTCCCACAATGACCAAAGTTCAGTTAAACAGCGACCGAATCGTTCCCATAGATGTTTGGACGTGGAATCGCCAAAATATTTCTGAACGAACACAAACGCACGTCATGTCAGCCATCGTCCGCCATGTTTATTTTAAACAAACCAGTACTTAGTCTCGCTCGGCCAAATTTCTAAAATGTGCAATCATATATACTAGGTCCCAGGCCTCGCTGCTAGCCCCCCCTGGTCGTCACTAATATTGACATGGCGTATTGACCAGTAACGATCGATATGTGTCGACTGATTTGTTCGATGCACATTATGAACTGTTCCGGCACCTATATATTTCAGGTTAGACTGTCTAGCCATCTAGTCTATGTAATATTTCAGTGTAATATTCTGATGGTCTCAAATAAATATTTCGGGAGTGTACGTATGAGAGGAGACCAATCTGGGTGTGGCTCAAGCTTTATTTGACCCCTAAAGGATACCATTCTAAAAAAGACAGACAAACAAGAGTTATAGTGACTTTAATTAAGTTGCAATCATCTCCGGTAATGAGGCCACCAACACAGTATGACGGTGTTTTTTTATTATTTCTTCTTGTGCAACCTTAAACGATACCTTGATGGCTAAAAATATCGGTGTTTCGTCCTGAACACCCTAAGTGAGACCAAAATCCGTAATTTTGACCCCTAAAATACATTTTAATAAACGCCCTTTGCAGAATACGTGTCGAACCCAGACTCGTACCCAGTCGCTATTTATCTGATTAGAAACAATTTAGCTGGGGAAATCTGGAGCGAGAATAATTATGAGGCGCGTGGGGCGTTCTGGGAAGGGACAAAGGAAAAGTAGCTTTCCTTCGACCCTTCCCATAACTCCCTGCGCGCCTCGATCTACTCTCGTATCCAATCCGTCTCTCATCTCCAAAAACACATAAATAGCGACTGGGTACGAGTCTGTGTCGAACCTACTGTTATTGTTTCCTTGTAGTACGCGCCTGTCAAGTCTCTAAATTTCTGATAGCCAGGGTAATTTGCGCCATATATATAGCAAGCGAAGAAGATTTCAAAAGACAAGAGAACAAGACTACTAAAATATACCTTTTGTGATGTAGTCGTGAAACTTTAATTTCTTCGCTAAAACTCACTTAGTGCTTCCATGCAAGCCGTTTATATATCGTATATATCTACGTTTTGGGTAAATAGCTAGAAGCACGGTGTTCTCTAGTTTAATTTCGACCTTACTGGTCATGACAATTTATATGACTCCTTATTAGTCGGGGAAACAAGTGCAGTTTTTGGCAAATCTTCATTGAACTGAGCACTCGAAGAGTTTCCGATTCTTATTATCCAATCAAGAAACAGCGCGAGCATTCACGAGTACTCCAAAAATCGTCACGCCAGCATAGCACAGTAAGAATACATGTTACTTAGCAGCTATTTGAAATTTGTGATGTCCCGGATGAACGTGTTTCTGAACTGTCATAAAAAACGGATATTTTTATGTCATTTTTTAATTTTCAGACCTGATAATAATTTAGAAGTGATGTCTAAACAGATTTGAAGTGAAAGCTAATGATATTGACGGTAGAATCTACTCTACTTCTTGTGCAATTTTCGACAATTTTATGGCGGCCATATTTGTGTCCCTCTGAAGGACACAAACATGGCGGCGGCATACTAAATACTGTAATTTTCTGAAAATTAGTTTGGCAATAACTCGGTTATGAAAAACGCTACAAAGCTATAATTTAAACAAAACGTTTCCTTCTGCCAGTTCTTTGACTTGTTAATTTTCTGATGTTGTTCATGCAAGCAAACAGTTTTTGTAATGTTGATGAAAACCACTAATATTTGACCTTCAGCTGGTACTTGTTCCCCCGACTATTAGAATTATACTGAATAACTGGGCCTATATATAAAGCGTTAATGCTATTCGTGCGAACTCTGTTCAACAATAGTTAAGTAACGAGCCGCCTGAACGTTTTGCCTTCCGCCGTTAATTCTCGTTTGCGACTCTAAACAGTAGACGTGTAGCCAGCGACTTCTTTTTGATCTTCAACTGGAACCAGCTCTTCGCCTTCCTCTGAAGTTTCATTTCCAAGAAAATCCGGAAGCGGTTTTCCTCGCGTCTCAGGTAACATCATAGTGATGAGCCCTGCAGACAGCGAAGTCGCGCCGAAAACGATCGCAGGAACAACGAGTGGAGTACTGTCCTGTAAAGAGGAAATAACGAACGTCAATAGGTCAATAATTGCCATGTCGGGCCTGGAAAGGCTGTGTTTCGTTAGCGGGTTCTAAAAGTGTAGAGAAGCTAAAAAGTGATTATCGCTGGAGATGAAAGCATAATACAGTCGAACCCCTATTAAGCGGCACTTGCCATTTCCCCGAGGGTGGCCGCTTAATAGGGGTTCGACTGCATTGAACAATATAAATAGAAGAAATCAAGGTATATGTACCACTATTCTATTGAAGATTCTTACCGCTATGTATGGTGCAGCCATTCCTCCAACTCTTGCACACAGCGACGCAAAGCCCACTCCAATGGTTCTGTTTAACAAACAAATGACATCGACATACATCACTTAACCATGTGTATGGTAAATGAAACCTCGGTTTTCTTTAAGGAGCTATGTCAAGGATGGCGCATATTGAAAAAAATTTTCGTCGTTTGCAATCTGTCTCAATCTTATCCATCCTTGTTTCTATCTGGTTTATTATCACCTCTTTGGTGTTTGTCTACCGCAATAAACTATTATTTTGAGGTTTCTTTTGATTTGAAGGAAATTTTCTTCATCACAAAAATAAGTTTGTGTTTTAGCAACCTCGTTCCCAGGGTCTTCTCGTTTTTCAAGATGGCGGAAATGAGAAGATCCTGGGAACGAGGTTGGTGTTTTGGACCTGCGTATGCGTTATTTACCTTATAACTGTTGGATACAGCTCTTATCAGGACCTGTCTATGCGTTATTTGCCTTATAACTGTTGGATACAGCTCTTATCAGGACCTGTCAGGGGCACCCAACGACACAATTTTCCTGTAGGTGTCGGAACGTCGTTTTTACGTTATAATTGTGCTTTTAGTGCTGTTTAATGGCTTATTTTTAAACGCTAAGAAAAACGTATCTTTTCGGATACGTTAGCTGAACTTTCAAACTTCAGAAAAGTTTAGGGATTGAATTCTTATTACCCGAATTTACGAGCTGCCTTTGCCTTTCCGAAAATTCTAGCTGACCTACTTTTGTACCCAAAACGACATTTTTATCTCTCCGAAAACAAAAGGCATTGATTTTCCCATATTTAGAAAGTTTGAGATGACATTTCCCTAACCGAATATCCGAGGCGATTATAGGCCTTCCGAACAGATATTCCACCGAAACGATCCGTTGGATGCCCCTGACCTGTGTATGCGTTATTTACCTTATCACTGTTGGATACAGCTCAGCGGTGTGGATGTATATTTGATAATACGCAGCAGAGATGGTGAACTTGCCGATCAAGGCCAGCACAACGACGAGGGTCGTCAAATCTTGTTCCTTTCCTGAGAAAATAAAATAAATTACAAACGAAAAATACCACTTATGTTACACCGCTTGTAGTAGAGGCTGTTCAAAACCTTTTAAGCGGAGAATCAAGATACTCCGCCAAAAAAATTGCGTTTATTTTAGACTACGAGCAGTGAGTACGCGCGCGCGCGCGAAAATCACCTCGCGGAGACACATTTTTTCTCGCCGCCGCGCGTCGTGTCTCCTCGAGGTGATTTTCGCGCGCGCTCGCGTTCTCTCCCACTCCACTATCCCTGTGAAAAATGATGCGTAGTCTACGTTTATTTTCGTAGCCATTAGTTGGAGCGCCACGCAACGCTGATGGGGAGAAGTGTTGCGTGACAGCCGGGAATGAGACTTCATATGACCAGGAAGTCCGGTATTGTGGCAAAGATCAAAGGGATGCTATTCTCTTACCTGAAACTTGGATGAGGAAAACACAGATAAGAGCGATTCCTCCAATAACATAATATGCCACTAAAGGAAAGCGACGATTTACTCTGCAAATATTAAATCGAAAGAAGTCACGTTAGAAGGAGATGATTTTAACAACTCTTGTAACATTTTCTTATTTAATTTTATCGCTCTCGCGCTTACCTTTCGACGAGATATGTGGCGAGAAGGTATGCGGGAATTTCCACCAATCCGGACGCAGCAAAGTTCACGTAAAAATTTCCCGCCAAATTTCCCGAGTTAAAGCTGAGCCCGTAGTACACCATGCTGGTCACACACCTGGCCAAAGCAAACAAGCAATGATGACACAGTAATTGAAGCATAGGTAAAAGTCCGGCCAAACTGGCCTAAACTGCTGTAGCATGAAGCCGTCTAGGAGTATTGCTATTCCCCATAGGTGAGATGATAGACCATCATAGGTTACCCCTCAGCATTTTTTCGCCGGTACCAATTTATACTCATGGTCATTGTGTTGAGTCGAGAAAGACACTTTACTCTCGCAGTGCCTCTCTCCATCCAGATTTCGTTCTGATGAAGCCTAACGCTTGAAACTTCAGCCGCTACACCTTTAGGACGGGGTTCAGTTACCCAACACGTAGTTATTTTAACTTACCAAGACCACGCCTCGATAAGAGTGATTCTTATCAAGTATCTGTTGCCAAACAGATGCCACAAGTGATAAGTCTTTGTTCTCTCTTCTTCTCTTCCTTCTGCTTGCATCCGTTCTATCGCTCCTTCAGGGTACTCGCACCCATTCCTCCTCGCCATTTGCCGCAAGATTACTTCCGCTTCTTTGACTCTTCCTCTGGCGGAAAGCCAGCGAGGAGACTCGGGAATGAGCCTGGATAAATCAAATGTTAAATAGAGTTTGGGAGCTTATTTGAAAGGAAGCTATACATTTGATTCTTGGTTTACGCGCATGCTACCATATAATTTGCTTGGCTCTGTAGTTGACTCAGAAAACTCGTGCAACGTACTCTGTTAAACCAATCAGAGGAAAGTTGATGTCCGATAAGCCAGTTATCAGCAATCGTGATTGGGCTAGCGACCTAGCAACCTTTCCCGCGCTTAAAATACCGGTTACACATTTTGCTTACGAACGGTTACATGTTTTCCCGCGCTTACGAACTGTTACATGTTTTCCCGCGCTTACGAACTGTTACATGTTTTCCCGCGCTTAACACCGGTTACATGTTTTCCCGCGCTTTAAGTTACACGATTTTCCACGCTTACCACAATTTACAAAGTACGTAAAAAGCTTTACTTCGAAGTTTTATTGGTTAAATGTGGGAGAAGTGATCGACTTTGTGTTTGGTTTTAATTTTACAACAGTCACTAAAAATTCGCTCTAACGTGCTTTTTAATTTATAACTTACGAAAACAATTTTGTGCCTAGCTTGACTTTGCGTGTATGATTCACGAACGCCGTGTATCGTGCTCCAACCAATAAGAACGAAGATAATATCTACACAGCCAATCAGGTGCAAAGACAAAAGCAATCGCGATTTAGCTCACGTGACCTTTCCCGCGCTTTCACCGGCTGCCTGCTTTTATTTCGAGTTCTGATTGGTCAAGAACTTTGATTGTTTTTTTTTACACTGATTGTGGATGAAATACGATATTACGCAAACAAAAACATCTCCACTTACCAGTAGTAAGCAATGAAAGGCAAGTTCAGAAGTGTGGTCACCAAGCTGAACGTCTGCCAGTCTCTGATAAAGTACGCTATCAAAGCCTGCAGAGCAATCCCAACCCCATAAGAGCCTTGGGATAAACAGTTCGCCCAACGCCGCCACTGGGGTGTAGCCATCTCGGTCATAAGGAGAAAGCCCGCTATTAGGCAACCTGCAACGAGGATGTGTGGGATACATGAGCGTGCTGAGATATGAAATTTATCTTTGAAGTGGGTCTGTTATCGCGAAAAACCGACATCGCGAAGCCATATAAAGAGTGTTTTTTTCGCGTGACATTTAACATGAATACTTTTTTGTACCCACGCGCAGTAGTCGAGTTCAACTCTAATCTCGTACCCAGATCATCCTCTACCACAAACTTTTCAGTGTCAGACAGAGTGGGATCTGGGTAGGAGATTAGTTCAACTCTTAGTGAGTCAGGTCAAGAGTTTTTCTCAGTGAATAGCATATAATTTACTTTGGCATTGAATTATGAAATAAAATAAAATATAATCTTATTTTCTCTGCGAATCTGGTGAATCTCGGCTACAACACGCACAAGAAATGACGAAGCTCTCTGAGCGGACACTCTCGAAAGTGGACAGCTCTATACTTAGGCCGCGACAAAACCCCGCCGGTTTCGACCGTTTGAACTCTTGCTCGTACAAACTCTGTTACACATTCCCGTAAGCTAGCGGCCAGCTTCAGTAGCGGACACTTTTTGTGCTTCCCGAAGGTGCCGCTTGCCGGAGCTTCGACTTAACAAATTGACGTCCGTTTGTATGCGTCTGTCCTGTTATTGATCATGAATTGCGTCATAACATTGTCAAAGTAGCTGTGGATCCACGAGGCGAAGCCGAGTGGATCCGCAGACTACTTTGACAATGTTATGACGCAATTCATGATCAATAACAGGACAGACGCATTAAAAACTGACGTCCATTTGTTTTTTACAATAACAACAGGCCAAAACGATCAAGGGGAAACCAAGTAAAAGTGAACTGAAAACGATTCCGAGAATCACAGCTTCGTGAACTTCAAACTACGTAAAATAACTCGATAATAAATTTCTTAGACAGATTTTCTGAAACTAACCTTTATTCCATTTGGAAATTCTTGCAAACCCGCTGAAATAATCGCAAGTTCAGTCCATTCTTATCAGTTGTTTTGAAGTTACACGCGGCAAAATAAACGGTTCCATAATTTCCATTCCTGTCAACTTCATGCAACGATAAACTACAACAATATTGTTCTCTTTCGCTTTATCGTTGAATTAATTCTCAGTCTGCCGATTGAAAAGCAACCTGTGAACGACTTTTCATGATTTACTTCTCAAAGAACTCCTGTTCAGATGTAATTTTTCCACTTTATCGAACTGACAACGCTGCCATTTTGGCGAAATTTTGAAGCCTTTCCGCGCGTGATTACGTCATTCATGTGTCTGTCCTCTTATTGACAATAAAAATTAGCCAGGGGGGGCCGAATACTGCTGAAATTTTTGTTCCGAATCATCCAACAAAATATGACGTCACATCCGGTAAAAAGCGCCTCACAGAGTCGTTTTCGCGAACTATCGAAATCCAGTTTCGAGTAGGCATGATTTCTTCGTTTTTTGATCGTATGGTTTGGTTGCATTTTATACTGTGGATATAAAGAAGTTGCAGAGATATTGCGTCGACTTATTCAGCAAAAATGTCGGCAAAAGAGAAAGGTTTAGTGTTGTTTTGAAGGCAAATAACACAACGCGAAGTGACGTGTCATGGCGGATATTTCACGTCTCAAAACAAGTGACGTTCCATCTTTTGCCTCTAGTAGTTCCTGATTCTGTGATAACATCGATTTCTATAGCCCACTCGATTTACAGCAACATGGATGAAACATTGGTGGTCATAGTATGTAGTGTATACTCCGGGAAGGTAATTAACACTCGCCGTAAAGTGTTGGAAACCGATGTCGTTGCTCTTGGCCCGTGTGTGCTTACTTGAAAACACAAGAGAAATCTTATACCGAAGGTTGGTATTTTCTTTTCCTACATCTCCTTGTTGTTTCCAGTAAGACACAATACATGTATATTCCGGCTTCGGGGTCATCAGTCGGTTTTGTTCCGTGAATTAATTTTAATTATCAAAGAAACAACCATTGAATCAGAAATAATTATTCGAATATGCATGTCATGTATAACTTCTAATCTTAGCATCATGAACATTTGTAACTTATTTCTACTGCACAAAGTAGATCCTTAAGTTTAAAAAGTTGAATCATCAAATCCCTCAGGGTAGATATATTATGTAATTATGGCAAAACGGTCAGTATAAAATACAGACTGCAGATTGACAGCTGGATATAAATATGTAGATTAGGTATAAAATGCCCAGGGTGCATTTTATAATATAAGGGTTTATGAAATCTGCCATGGGTTTCAAAAGTGTGTGGTGTATTGGCATGCAATCATAGTATTTGCCGTATACTGACGTGTAATCAAGGCAGTGGTTGGAGTAAGCTGACACAACAGACTTGGCTTCTAGGCATAGAATTTTGAAAGTTGGCATTACCCAAGCAGGGGTCTCTATAGCCTGCTCGCAGGATACTTTGGTGTGGCATGCACATGGAATACGCCCGCTGGTAAAATGCAAACTGCAAACTGGGTATAAAATGCCAGATTGACCAATAATTTATTGCAAACCTGTCTCTTTGTCTAATCAAAAATTATGTGACATATTTCAAAATATTTGAACTTACCCAGTGTCGACATGCAATCACCTTTCCGAGTTCATAATGGTACTTTAAAAATGTCAACATTAAAAAGCTATTATATTATTTTCTTCTGAATAAAATAATTTTAACAGTTTACTTTTGTTCCTTTACTAATTTATTATTAGTAGAGGAACAAATTAAAATGTTCTTTTAATCATGCAGAAGCCTGATCATACTTCTTATGATATCAAAATTAAGGGCCAGTTTGTACCAAAGTGAACATTTCATGGCCATAAACATTACGGGTCTAGCCTGCAAGCTACATGTATAGCTAAGCAGGCTCTCTTGTTTTATTAAGTTTTTTACAGGTCTTCCTCCATGATTGTTGATTATGTTGATGTTTTATGTGCATCAGTATAAGCAACTAGTATGCTAAATACTGCTGTTGTAAATACCAGAATGTCAATTTTTAAAGTTGTGTGGATGAGACCATTGCACAGTCAGCTCATTTTGATTGGTAGGACTGCTTACACTTAAAAATGCAAAGCGAAGCATTATTTTGACTTAATTTTATTGTCCAATGTTTTTGGCACTCATTCATCCATTCACAACCATGCCCCTGTAATTTTTGGACGCAGGATTGTGGGGCAATTAGACAATACAATACTTTAATAAATTAGACCAATTTAAATGTGGTCATTGATATAATATAATATCAATAGAGGTTAATAGACTTTTCTTCATAAGCTGTCTTGTCAAGATCCCGAGGGGGGGGGGGGGTGTACTCCCATATATGGCCTATACTGGGATGTGCCACCCAATAGGGTATGGGTTTTCGACCTAGATTCATAAACAGGGTATGGGCTTTTGACTCAATGCTGTCATAGACAGGGCACATGGGTGCCCTTCAGTTACAAGGAATTATTTTCTCCAAAATTTTCTACAGGCCCGGCTGCCGTCTAACCTTGTGTCAGACAAAAACAATATCAATCATTGATCCAGGCCCGTAGGGAGGGGGGTGCGATGGGTGCGTCCGCACCCCCCACGGGCTATGGAGGTCCACCTGTAGTGGACCAACGGTTCAAAAGAAAGTGAAATAGTAGTGCTTGCGCTCATTCGATAACAGTGGACAGGTGTAGTTTGAAATGAAGTCTGAATCAAAACAATCGCAGCTTTGAACATGTTTACATATCATCTTCATCGACAGAGACAACATCAGCGAGTCAGTTTCTTCATCCAAATATGCACTCCTTTGGCTTAAAAATGTCTTTAATCGAGGGTCTGCAATAATAATGTATTTTTAGTATTCTTTCCAGAAATATTAATGTTTTTACATTCATTTTTGGCTGCCTGGTTTCATATCATACTGACTTCAAAACGCACGAAATGCAGTCTCGGACAACTAATTATCTTTCAAAATTTCGCAGGGAGACCCCCTAGTAGCTCACACCTCGTACAATCCCAACTTTGCCACTCTAACACACCCTCCCCCGATTCAAATCCTCTCTATGGGCCTGATGTCAACAACAGTAGGGCATGCAGCACTGTAACTCTTTTTCACTGATCTAAATCAAAAACATACATTTTAACCAAAATATTATAAGTCTGTTTTTAAATAAATTTTGCAAAACCTATTTCTAAAGGCTGTTGTGAGCTTTATACTCCAACCACTGCCTTGATTACACACCAGTATATATGCCAAAGATCGCATACCAATACACCACATACTTTTGAAACCCATGGCAGATTTCATGTACCCAGCTTATACAAGTAAAATGCACCCTGGGCATTTTATACCTAATCTACATATTTTTATGCCCAGCCTGCAATCGACATTCAATCTGCAGCCTGTATTTTATACTAAGGGCCTGTTTACATGGAGGGAGGGTGACCCGGGTACCCGGGTCACCCTCCTAGCCGGGCTAAAACATAGCCCGCCTTTACATGGGCGGGCTATTAGGGCGGGCTATCATATAGGCGAGCTATCTTTTTGGGGTGGGCTCTTGTTTTGGCGGGCTCATATTTTGGTGGACTATTTTTATTGCAACGGCGCAATTTATTTACGTTTAAAAGCACTACATAACAAACATGGCAGCAAGAAGAAAGGCTATAGCGGCGAGTTTGCTGTTTTTATTGCTTGTTCCGCCATTATCACAGGTTTTCAAGTCAACAGAGATAGCCCGCCTAGGAGGGTGACCCAGATTGACCGTTTACATGCAGAAAAGATAGCCCGCCTAGCGGGTCACCCTGGCAAGCAGACAGGGTGACCCGGGTAGGCGGGTGACCCTGTCTGTCATGTAAACACTTCAGTGTGCTTTGTAAAGAAATGTATGAAAAGTTGGCCCTCCCAGGGTAGCCCGGCTAGGAGGGTGACCCGGGTACCCGGGTCAACCTCCCTCCATGTAAACAGGCCCTAAGAGATTTTATGATTCAAAACTTTTTAAACTTTAATAAGGACCTACTTTGTACAGTAGAAGTAAGTAAAAGTTTTAATTTAGAACACACATGACATTATTCGAATAATTATTTCTGATTCTCTGGATTCAATGGTTGTTTCTTTGATAATTAAAATTAATTCACGGAACAAAACCGACTGATGACCCCGAAGCCGGAATATACATGTATTGTGTCTTACTGGAAACAACAAGGAGATGTAGGAAAAGAAAATACCAACCTTCGGTATAAGATTTCTCTTGTGTTTTCAAGTAAGCACACACGGGCCAAGAGCAACGACATCGGTTTCCAACACTTTACGGCGAGTGTTAATTACCTTCCCGGAGTATACACTACATACTATGACCACCAATGTTTCATCCATGATGTTGTAAATCGAGTGGGCTATAGAAATCGATGTTATCACAGAATCAGGAACTACTAGAGGCAAAAGATGGAACGTCACTTGTTTTGAGACGTGAAATATCCGCCATGACACGTCACTTCGCGTTGTGTTATTTGCCTTCAAAACAACACTAAACCTTTCTCTTTTGCCGAAATTTTTGCTGAATAAGTCGAAGCAATATCTCTGCAACTTCTTTATATCCACAGTATAAAATGCAACCCAAACCATACGTTCAAAAAACGAAGAAATCATGCCTACTCGAAACTGGATTTCGATAGTTCGCGAAAACGACTCTGTGAGGCGCTTTTTACCGGATGTGACGTCATATTTTGTTGGATGATTCGGAACAAAAAAAGTCCCAGGCGTCGCAGAGTGTTCTCCCCCGCCCCTGAAATTAGCCAATGGGCGCGCGAGAATTTTGACAGTTATTGTAAAATGTAAATTCAAGCTCAAATTCAGAATAAAAACATTTCCTCTCACCTCCACTGCAAATTCCAAGGGGAACCCTCAGGATGACGTACATGACGAAATTCACAGAGAAACTCTCAATCAGGGAGGCGATAAACTGAACTAGCATGGTGATTAGCAGGGTCATACGGCGTCCATATCTGTCAGACACCCAGCCAAACAAGTATGCCCCGAACAACTTGCCCGCGTAGAATATCGTCTTTGTAAGTGGCACGTATTTCTTTGCATCGTCGCATAAAATGTTCCACTGAAAAATAAAAAGAGCGACAGCTCAGTGGTCCGAACAAAAATGATTACCGTAAAAGCTCTATTTAGCCCCCCCCCCCCCCCCCCCTATCTAATAAGCCTCCCCTTTGGAAGTCAGATTTTGTAATAAGCCCCCTCTCTATTAAGCCTCCTTCCGTCAGGCTGATGTAAATGACTTTTCAGCAATATTTTCTGGCGTTTCAGTCACTTTGTATTGAAACGTGGTCTTTAATTTCCAGAACTATCGTCGAGTTAGGGTATAAATGACGTTTCCTTTGTAAGACAGTCATACATAAAAAATTCTTGTTCTGTTTCAGTTAGTGGCGTAACAGTAAAGTTTGAAAAATTAACGTGAATTTTCTTGAAACTTTATGATTTGAAATAAGCCCCCCCCCTCTCTATTAAGTCCCCCTCTCTAATAACCCCCCCCCCCCCCCCCCCCCCACCCCCCTTCTTGAGGCCTGAAATTAAATAAGAGCTTTTACGGTAGTTTCTATTTCGAAAGAAACTGTTGTTTCTGCCCGGATCGGCGGGCAAGTGAATCACAAGTTGATTTTAAAAGGTAAAGCGGCCGTGGCGAATTTGGAAAGCTGATCGACGTTTCGTTAGAGCAAATATTTGTGCTGACGGCTAACGCTCGAAACGTCATTTTGTCAAATTCGCCACAGCAGTTTTTCACGACCGTGTTGTAAATTGAGTTTTCGTTGTCTTCTCTTTAGCCTGCGTACTGAGCAGGCGCTGGACTTGCGCTCTATTTTAATATTCCAATGCCTGCTACGCTGGCCAGTTGTCGGGGTAATCTGCGATCTCTTGGTAAACCATTCACTGTCGATCTATAAAGATAAGATCGATCGCGTGCGGCTAGGAATATTTTTAAAATTTGTGACCAAACAAGTCACGCGATTAAAAATTGAATACGAGTAGTCACGCGATTGCTCGAAAATTGTCCTCGGAACTGTGTGACACTAAATTGTTGTGATTTCAGACCAAAATATGTAGTCTTCCATTCCTCTTCTTCATATCTGACCCCTAAAATATTAACGTAGACTAAAATTGCAACCAAAACAAGCTTATCGTATCTATTCCTTGTCACCGCTGGGATCGAATCCGATTGGCGCGGCATGGCTACATTGCATGTTGCTAGACTGGCCAGAATGTTTCGGTTTAAAGCCAGCAACGAACTGATTTCCAGTAGACTTCCTCAAAAAACGGCTGCAATTGAGTCTGCTATGATGAAATATAGATCATAAAATGTTCTGGAAAATACATGAGTGTGACGGTAGCTTAGGGGTATTTTGCCAAGAACGCCAAACGCCAAGGCGAGGAATCATACATGTCTTACAATTGTACTCGAGAAAATAAACATTGAAGGGTCATTGAACGGCAAACTCGTGATCCTCTGAGAAAAAAGAACGAAAACAAGAAGAAGCAAATATAAAAAACCCGCCTGATCGCAGGTTGTCTACTGTCTGCCATAACAAACACCGAAAGCTAACCGTCTGTAGGCTAACCAGAATCTAACGCGATAGGCTGGTGTACATGTAGACGAGTATTTAACCCTAAGCCCTAAACACAGGGATACAGTTTGGCGTCTGCAAAATACCCCACCTTGTGTGTGACCTACCTCGGTGACGATGGAAGAATAAGGCACTGTGTACCCCGCTTCTTGGCATGTACCATTTTCCACGCTGCGCAAAACGCCTTTCCTTGTATGTCTGGTTTTTCAACGCAGTAAATTTGACCTACTTTGGGTTCGCGGCGGCAAAAGCTGGAGCATATGTGTACCAAGCCTGTGGAACGGTGGCGAGGAACAGCAGCACCCACTGAATGTGCTGAAATCGCGACCAGCCTCCAATTTGGATCAACAGTTGGTCGAATTCAGTCTTTTGTAAATTCGACTGAACGCCCCTTCGTCTTCTGTTGACTTCGACATTCCAATTGATTTGCGTCGAAAACGATCGACAGGATAAATCTGCTCCGGGAGCTATCCTAGACAACTGAGCGATCGGATCAGAATGTGATGGGCCGGGCTACAAGTTTGTTTGATGTCAAATGACACCCTACAATGTCAAACAGATCTCACGAACTTCTTATCACTGCCAGACTGCGAGCCAGACGGTCTTTTTCCTCAGAAAATGCAATAATTATGCAAATTAGGTGTAAAAATTGTCACATTGCATGCAGCTGCCACAGAAAAATTAGGAAACAAAAACAGACTGCTCGCAGACTATCATTGCCTCTTTGCTTTTTTGTCGTGCGGGAAAACGTATGGGTATAGGTATTAAAGGAACTGGCCTCGCTTGCAGGCGCAAACAAAAAATCGCGCGCCTTTTATATAGTGAAATTTCTTACAGGCTTACCGCATTTATTCGTCTATTTAATAACCTCCTCCCTCTATTAAGGCCCTCCTTTCAGGAATAAAATATTGATAAGCCGCCTCCCTCTATTAAAAAGTCCCCAAATCCTGGTTCGAATGTGATTTTTTGTTTATAATATTTATGTGATTTTTTGTTTATAATATTCTCAACAAAATTTCGCTGCGGCCATCACGCTACTCTGCACACGAAACGCTTCACTAGTTTCCAGAGTGTTCACATGTTTTATTTGAACGCGCAGGCAACCAAGCGTGAACTTTTTGAAAGAATTACAGTACTATAGTTTAGAAAATATTTAACCATTAACTTGAAAGCGTACGTCTCTACTTGTCCGGTACCGTTTATCACAATTCCGTATTGCACTCTATAACCTATTTATGCACTCGTCATTGACCAATCAGAAGCTGCATATTTTGTTGAGTATATTATAAGTACCCTATTACATGGAATTTTGGCGACACTTTAATTTAGCGAATTTAGCGATCGATAAATTAAAATGCACCAAAATTAAGTGTCGCTAAATTTAATCGTCGCGGAATTAATAACGTGACTCCACACACAGGGTCCAGAGGAATTCAATTTGATCGTACAAAACTCGCTTTTAACGTCTTTACCTTGTAAACTAAATCCTTGTTTGTGCAATAAAATCCTGAATCTAATTTCAACCGTTTTATGTTTTCCTATTTTCATATCCTTTCGATCGCCTGATCGAGTATAGCGATGTTTCTCGTTACGTCACCTATTGTTATTAATGTGCCAACCAGAGAACTATTGGCTGTTGAAACAAAGAGTTCTTTTGTTTAATGGTTGGCAAATTTGAATAACAAAACAAATGTTGATAAACAAACAGTTATGGGGCGCCGAACCGGTCAATATTGCATATATATTTATATGGTCTGTTTGTCTTTTCCTATGGTCAACCTGACTTTTTATGTGATCAACTTGACTTTTTATATGGTCAACTTTTGACTTTTTATTTGGTCAACTTTTAACTTTTTATATGGTCAACTTTTGACTTTTTATTTGGTCAACTTTAACTTTTTATATGGTTAACTTTTGACTTTTATATGGTCAACTTGACTTTTTATATGGTCAACTTTTGACTTTTTATATGGTCAACTTGACTTTTTATATGGTCAACTTTTAACTTTTTATATGGTCAACTAATGCATTGCGCACACGCGCGTTATTGACACGCAAGAAAATGGCGTACAAGATGGCGTACTGATTCTGATTTGAATAAATATAAGTCGAAATACAGCCAGAGAAGAAACGAACATGGATTGTTTTTTAAGAGAACTGCATTTTCCTTGGAAAAAAATATCTGACTTACTTCCGGGATAAGCGAGAGCACTCTCAGGAGAAGGAGATTGATATATGGCATGACTGGGTACGAGAACGCAAGCTGGAAACAGATTTCAGATGCTAATTTAGAGAAACTAGTTCAGGAAATCCAAGAATTAACTCCTAATATTGGGCAATGTAACGTGAAATTGTCAAAGAATAAAAACAATCCATGTTCGTTTCTTTCTCTGGCTGTATTTCGACTCATATTTATTCAAATCAGAATCAGTGCGCCATCTTGTACGCCATTTTCTTGCGTGTCAATAACGCGCGTGTGCGCAATGCATTAGTTGACCATATAAAAAGTTAAAAGTTGACCATATAAAAAGTCAAAAGTTAACCATATAAAAAGTCAAAAGTTGACCATATAAAAAGTCAAGTTGACCATATAAAAAGTCAAAAGTTAACCATATAAAAAGTTAAAAGTTGACCATATAAAAAGTCAAGTTGACCATATAAAAAGTCAAAAGTTGACCATATAAAAAGTCAAGTTGACCATATAAAAGTCAAAAGTTAGCCATATAAAAAGTCAAGTTGACCAAATAAAAAGTCAAAAGTTGACCATATAAAAAGTTAAAAGTTGACCAAATAAAAAGTCAAAAGTTGACCATATAAAAAGTCAAGTTGACCACATAAAAAGTCAGGTTGACCATAGGAAAAGACAAACAGACCATATAAATATATATGCAATATTGACCGGTTCGGCGCCCCATAATATGAAACAGTGAACACTCCTATTCGTCCGCAATGTTTTTTTATTTCGTAAGCCGCAAACCGCTGGCTCGCGGGCGCAAATTATCTTCGGAAGCGAAGCTTCCGAATAAGGCACCAAGTGCACGACAACGAGGCACGAAATACCGAGAGAAAAGAAAGGAGCTTCCGCGCCCACAGTAATTTGGCCTGCGGTATATATCTGTAACGCAATACGGCGACGTTACTTCAACGGAACAGAAGCCTGCGCCACGGACTCAACCGCCGGTAAAACAGTGGCCCGATCAAATTTTACACGATCAAATTGAACTCCTCTGGACCCTGTGCTCCACATGGGTACTCTACGGACATACCGCCATCTGGTCATTTCGCGCATTGGGCCAATTTCGATATATTAACCCTATTCTGCCTGGGCTTTTTTTCGTTCCTCAGCCTGGGGGGGGGGGGGGCAGATAGTGCCCCCCCCTATGTATCTCGAAAAGTATTGAAGCTATGAAAATGAAACTTACATGGTGTCATTGGTGTGTAAAGCATCTGAAAATCTTTATTTTAGTGGCAGTCACGTGTCAATTATGACGTCATAAACGTCACAATGACGTCATACGTTAAAAAAATCCGCCATCTTGTATCCTAAATCTTGGATATCTAAATTGTTCCGAAATGTCAGAAAATCTCCAAATTTGAATTGAAAACACCAAATTTGGCTAAAACGGCCTGTCAAAACTTGGTTGCCATGGAAACATCAAGTCACGTGATCAAAATATTGACACACCAAAATGTTCACGGTTCCTTGACTTCAGCATTTCAGGGATATCTGAGAAAATGGCACGAGTCGCCATGGAAGTACGTTTGCGAGTGCTAAAAGAAAGCAACAAAAGTAGGTTCGACAGCTACAGTGTCAGGCGACGTACTTTGCTGATCATATCCCAGATTACCTTTCGGGATTGTTGCGTGCGCTTTTTTCCGATGAAGTGAGCAAGGCTGATACTACGTAGAACACTTAAAGCGACAACGACATGATAGAGTCCAAACTGAAAGCCAAAAATGCAACCGTGGACAGCTGTTTTCCGACAACGTTTCTCGAAACAGTTCACCAGTCTGCCTCTCCATACCTCTTTCCCAGGGCTTTTATACCCATCAAAGGAAACGCCCGTCCTCTTTGAAGGGAAAAGCCCTGGGAACGAGGTTGTCCCGCTCTTGGAAATCTAGCCACAGTACTATGTTCTAGCTTACGTAGCAGGCGCTGAGTGGAGAAGAGCGCGACTTTTTAGGGGCGCGCGCGTAGGCTTAGCTACAAAAATCCTGAAAAATCGCCTAAAAATCTATCTGGATAATCTCAAAAAAAGTTCTAAAAATCTCAAAAAAAGTTCTAAAAATCTCAACAATTTTCCTAAAAATCTCAAACTTTTAACGAAAAATCCCAAAAATGTTCCGAAAATATCAAAAAGGTTCTGAAAAATATCAAAAATTTTCCGAAAAATATCAAAAATTTTCTGAAAACTATCAAAAATTTTACGTAAAATCTCAAAATCTTTCCTAACTACAACAGAATTCTGGGATAGTTGAATGGTGAAACCGGGGGCCGTGAAGCCATGAACACTGAAGCCTCATGCCTCTTCACTCTTTATATAGCTTTATAAGCGCATGGAGTTTCTTCAATGCGCCTATAAAAGCATTATTATTATTATTCTTATCTCTAAATATTCTTTTTACGCATTTTACAGATTTTTTTGGCTCTAAAAATTCTAAAAATCTTTTAACTTGTTAAACTCGCCTAAAAATCTCCAGACTTTCTAAAAATCTTTTCAGCTTCTAAAAATCTCAAAAAAATCCGGATTTTTGTAGCTAAGCCTACGCGCGCGCGAGAAGAACGCGCGAGGAAGGCTCGTTTTCAGTTCTTTCGCGCGCGCCCCTCCGAACTCGCGCTTCAGTTTACTCCAGTGCCTGCTACAAAGGCTAGAGTTATTCTAAGCAGCAAAGCGTGATCTATAAAACAATCTAAAACAAAAACGGACTCGAGAAACTCTATATACAGTCAAACCAATTTCAGTATCAAAGTCCCGTCACCCCTCCCCTGCTAGAGTGATTCGGCACATCTTCGGAACTAATCGTCACCAGTCGAGAAATTGTCGGAAAAGAGTCGGCTGAAGCACGCTTTCTCTTTTTGACAACTTCAGATCTCTCGCAATGGCGGATGGCTTAAAAGAAAGAGAAACTTTATATAAGCTGATGATAAGGTGAGAAAGGTTTCTGAAAGTTTTTTTGCGTATTATATGTTTGTATTAGTGATGTAGAACGGTAATGAAATTGCTTCAGCTACTTGTTTTCATGAAAACAAAAAACAAGATGGCGACTTTGTTTGGCTTTCAGCCCACACACTGCAGTATTCTTGGAGTATTTTGCTTGTTCGGTTACAGCAAAAAATCAATTAGATCGCAGTGTTACTAGCAGTTGAATATTTCAGTCCTGTAGGCCTGCAATAAAATGAAGTAGATCTTGTACATCGGAGTATTGATCCGATTGATAAGAATTTGATGGTTTTGTATAAGCTTCCATGTTCGTCTTCATTCATTGATCTTGTATTCGATTTTCGTCTCGTCTTTGTGGTTAATTCCTGAGTTACATCGAACATCTGCAGGAGTGAGCTATATTTGACCATATTTAGTTTGTCGAAAATAAATTTCAGCTCTTTGGTTCACTGGCATGTTTTAGTTAGCCTAATTTATAAGTCTATGTATTCTAATGTAAGCTTTAGCTTATTGTTGATAAAATGTTTTTTTTTTTTAACGTAAAAAGGAAGCTGGGCATTTTTTGAATGCTACATAATTATGGGAAAAATTGAAACCTTTTAGTAAAGTGCTCAGGGCTAAGCCAATAATGTTTATATTACACCTATGACATTTATATTTGCACATTAAAATTTATTGGAGAAAAGAAAAAAAAAATCCACACTCCCACACTGGGAAGATGCAATTTTTTACTCAAAGAAACCGCCCTGTTGGTCAGATATTACTGTGACCATCTGGCCCTGGGTTATTCAAAGGATGGATAATTATATAATATCCACTGGATAGCGTAGTTTGTTTTGTCAACACTTATCCACTGGATAGTGATTTATTCGTTGGATAGCGTTATCCACCCTTGAAGAACTGGGCCCTGACAAGTAGAAGATTTCACTATTGTGGCCGTCATTTTGACAGCAAGACAGACATGGCACAACGACAATATTATTAATGATTTCCGTAAAATTAAAGTTTTGACATATATATTCAAAGTCTGTAAGCTAAAGGTTTCCTGGAAAATGAATTTACTGATCAAATTACAGTTAAAATTTCAGTTTTCCATATGTCAAAATAATGTCAAAAGACCACGTCAAAACCCTGGAAAATCAAAAGTAGTCTTTGAGCTTGAGAACTATTTATCAAAATATGCACAAACATTTCAAAGACAATGTTACTTCCATGTGTATAGTACATGCTCATCAGACTTTTAGTCAGAATTTGAAAAGTGGGCATCCTGGAGGCATGTCCCCTCATATATAAATTTGTTAATTAGTTTTGGTACAATTTTGATGATTTTCTCCCAGGATTGGGCGTCCACAGGACACCCGGATGCCATTCTGGCTAAAAGCTTGATGCTCACGTACATGTATATAAACTATCATTGAGTAATATGCTGTTGTTTCAAACTAATCATTGTATACTTTGTTTACTTCAACCATGCTCTTATAGTCAGCTTAGATATGATGGATTTGAAGCTATCGCGTCCACCTTGGCAAAAGTTGTCAACATCATCAGTGCATGCCCTCCAATGGCGCGCCTACACCAAGTTGTTAATCTTGGACTTCAAGCTGAGGCAGAAGGTACTGTATGTCCTTTATAAAATTCTTTTTTGACTCTTTTTGGAGCAGTTATCAGAAAAAAAAATTATCTTTCCTTTACCATGCTTGTATAATATAGGTGTCAAGTTGTTGGTTGAACATTTATCGCAGGGTTTGTCTCGATCCTTGGTCGAATGAATGCATGAATGATTGAAGAAATGACCATATGTTGGTGTTGCACGTCACATTGTACAAAGATCAAGTCAACATCCATTTCTGTTTTAATTTGTTAGGAGTAAAACCTGAACCTGCAGTGATTCCTGGTCTCACGTCATCAGTCGAAATGAGTCGAGGAATTGATCTGGAATATGAACCAGAAGGTATGGATTGTTAAATACAGCTGTATGTATTTAGTATGTAAAATTTACACAATTTTGTACAAAACTGTGTAAATGTCTCAGGACTGTACTTTTGAAATTAAAATGTAGTAACGTGTCACTTACAAATAGCCTCCTGACCAGGCCTGCTGTGGTTTGTGAGTTTGTTATTATTTTGTTGGCTGGAAAAACCTTTTTACAGCAAGGAACGCAACGTGTGACCGCTTTTGGGCTCCTTGCTGTAATATACCGGTAGTTAACTGGTGAAGTTTTACCGTTTTGAAGCTGCTGGGTTGTTTCTGAACCCACATCTTTTCTCAGTAAAAATATGCAAGTAAATGAAATGGAATGTCTTTGTAGCTGTATACTGAATCAGTGCTTGATAATTTTAACTTTTAGTCATTGCCAGTTAGTGTATTGTAAATGGATAAACAACTGCTAAGTTATTGTTAAAAATAATATTATTTGTAATTGTTGTAAATACAGTGTAGTTGTAACATTGACGAGGTCATTAAAATACCTTACTAGAAAAGATTGTGCATATCAATCTAATTCTAGGCAGAGTAGTGTTGTTCAGATACATCTATTAAATAGCTGTGGGTTGTTACACACGACTTATGCTTGTTGTAAATTATTTACAATAAATAATGATATTTTTTGGAGCAATTTTCAGTTGAGCATACAGTACATGTATGTAACAGTATTTATTATTTTTAGAAACTCAATTGATGGTAAAATTTGTAAGCATCATTGAAAATTTAAAATTTGCTTACAGGGGCTTAAACAAAAAAATTTTAAAAATTTATGCTGGCAAGCAAATTTTAAAATAAAAAAAAAATAAAAAAAATAAATTAAAGTTTCAACCTTCATCTTCATCACTGCGTTTTGTGATTTTGTTTTGGTTTAGCTATGTGAGAATTCTTCTTCTAATAATAGTAATAAAATATATTGATACTCCTAAAAAAACAGTCCAATAAAACTATTTACAATGCACTAAACCTTATAATAATATCCCTAGAGTGATTACCATCTCATTTCAGTTTCTCCTTTTAATATCAATACATTGTGAAGCAAACATAATGAGAATAAAGGAAATCATCAATAACTAGGGGATATTTCCTTGATCAGTATTAACCAGAACATTCTTAGAAATAACTCTGGAAATAAGTGTATTTTTTTAAATTTTTAATTAATTAAATTAAATTAAATTTATGTAATTAATTATGTAATTAATTATGTAATTAATTATGTAATTAATTATGTAATTAATTATGTAATTAATTATGTAATTATGTAATTAATTATGTAATTAAGTATGACGCTAAGTACTCAGTAAGGAGATTTTAATATATGCATGTCAAGCTTTGGACAGAAAGGGTTAAAATCCTATACGAAATTACATGTGGACAATATAAAAAGCCTGATTCAGTATACAACGACTTATTCCATTTCATTGCTTGCCTAGGAAATGAAGTGAATGGAGAGTGGCAAAACTCCACCACTGACGAAACATTCATGAGTAATCTAGAGCTTCAAAAAGTAGACCAAGACTCGGAGAGCGAGCCGGAGGAGACACACGATGACTCACCCTCGGCAAACATGGTTCTGCACCATATTATAAGAATTACTTCCGACAAGAAATTTACCGAGCCTCCGCAAGATACCAAGCCCATTCCAGCTGCAGATCCCTTAAGCATGAATGGGGACATCTTTGATGCTGAGAGCATTTGCGAACAAGTTAAAATCGAACTTGTAAAGTACAACATTTCCCAAGAGATCTTTGCAAAAGCTGTGCTTGGAAAATCGCAGGGGTATCTCTCAGAAATGCTAAAACACGGGGAGAGCTTTTTTCGTCCACAAGACCACACACATTATAAAGGATGGCTGAATTTTGAGACCATGCGGCAGTTTCTTCTGAAACCAGAGGCTGAGCGCTTGAGGATTTATTACCACAAGGGAGAGGAGTTGAAGATGGAGAGGATGAAACGCAGGCACATAGAGATAGTAAGTGAACAATAATTATTGTTTTGGTCAGGTTTTGTTTGTAATACCATCGGTTGCATTTAAGCGGAAACATGTCAGATAAAAACATGACCTAATTTGGTATCAAACATGACATGTTTAGTCATGGAACATTTGAAGCTTGACGGTCCATTTGTTATTTTGTGTGGCAACTCTTGCCACCCAGCCACACAAACATCTGTAAATTTGATGTTTTTCAACGGCAAATTTCTCATTCAATACTTAATGTATTCCTCTCATATTTGCGACAGTTACTAAATGACATAGTCGCTACCAATTTGTCATATCTTTAAATTCGCCAGAATTATGTTACATATAATAAAGAGATAAAAAAACACTGACGTAACAAATATCTCCCTATACTCCTAGTTATTATAAAAGCTACAGAAACTGGAGTTAAGCACCAGCACCGATGAGTCATGAGCCTCCTGAGGATTGAAGCAGACTTTACTTACCATGGCAATTAATATGGAGAACTCATATTTGAGTTTGGGGATGAAATGGTTAATGATATTTATTATATTATTTTATCAGGGTCTATCTGATGATCCGTCCAAGAAAAAAAGACGTTACATCCCAACAGAAGCCAAGGCTGTTATGGAGGACTATTACCACCGCAATAAATACCTTTCCATTGATAAGCGGCAAACGCTAGCCAATCAGTTGGCCATTCCAGAACAGTGTGTCAGTGATTACTTCAAGAATTTAAGATCCAGGAAGAAGCACGAGGATCGTATGAAGTGTTTTACTGAAAGGGCTTGAATACAATGAAAAACAACCCGATAATTCTGACTCTGGAGATGAGAGTAATTTAGAAAATGACGCTAGTAATCAACTTCTGTCATGCTCTCGATATGTTCCAGTTGTGACAACTGAAAGTGTTGTACATGTAGCAACGTCCCCGCGGCTACATGTACAACCCCCAAGTATAATACGGTCATGCGGGAGAAGGTATAACGTGGCTCCTGCGATGATAACGTCAACCTATCAAGCCCCACCAAACAGGAAAGTTTCTGAAACTGACCTGGTGGTTTCAAAAATTGCTGCTCTGACGCAGAGTCAGAAGTCGTCACACAAACAGCCTGCCGCAGGAAATGTACAACCGTCAGGTAAAACAAATGCAGATAGTCAACAGCACGCAATGATGACACCGATGATTGCTTCTGGTCATCACGCAGGTCGGGAAAGTCCCAGACTTCAAACACGCTGCCAGCTACTGCCGCAGAACCCCTCCTCCAGTTCTGATATAGTGGAGACATTCTCACTGGATAGTTTGCTTGACAGCACCTGTAGTTCCGTGATGCTGCATGGCGGGACTCCAGAGACAGAGGGACTTGAGGTTGGACAGCAGATATATGTGGTCCATGTAAACAACCATGCAGAAACCAGTGTTCGGAATTGAATGTCGCGAAGTCCTGGTGGAAAAACGTTTGTCATTGATTGATGATTAGATCGATGATTTATTTGTTGGTGTTGTAGTTTTCTTTAGCAAGTCAGTGTGTATTATTTGGTCTGTAAACCGGGCCTCAGACTTTCTGTGTCATGTTACATGTACATGTACATACCCTTTCTCCAAGTTTGTTTATTTAACATCGGCATCGTTGGTTGTCTCAGAAACCATTGGTCGCCTTCTTTCATTAGTCTCAGAAGCTAGTCTTCCGTTGATACAGTCCACTAAGTCATACATTGTTTTACATGTACAACAATGTTAGTCAACATAATTTAATTATGAATACAAAGATTGTTTTAAAAATGCAAGTCACAAGAAATAATTCTGTATAACTTTGTATCACTAATATTAATTTAAAAGAATTATTTGTTTTAAAGGAGTAAGTATTATTGTAATTTATTTTTAAAAGAATTATGCAGTCCCAGACACCAAACTGTCTAGATTTCTTTGGTATCATGCACTGAAACCTCCGATTCCCGTCAGTGTTGATTGTATTAATAATTTATTATTCCAAAATTCTCTTTTATTATAACAGAGAATAAAAAACTTGATTAGTTCAGGAAATAAGTATTAGCTTAGAACCAAATTCTTCCAAATACATTGTATATTTAAACAAAACTTTATTCAAAAGAAGAAGAATGTCCATTTTGATGAGGTGACTGACATGTTGCACTAAATTTTTGCAGGAGTTTAATTTTGTGGGAACTAATTTTTGCGATTGGCAGACTGGTTTTTCGTGCAGTGAATTTATATATTTTTTTGCGATTTTCCACAGTTTGCTTACAACTGGAATTACAACGTAATGTTCGTAATACAATGTAAAATTGTTGTTTTTGTTTCAAATTTATTGAAATATGCAAAACAATGTAACATACTAACACACGTTAATCAGAAAAGGGCAGTTATGTAACACACGTTAATCAGGGTTTAATTATTAGTCTATTACAGTGACATCTTGTTCTGTTTTTGTTGATTGCTCTGATAATGTTTGAAGCAATGATAAGAAGGTCTTATATTTTTTTCAGTTTCTAAAGATTAAGTGGAGTTAATTTTTGCTGAATAATTTTTTTTGCGGGAACGTTTTTGGCGGATGCTTAAAAACCGCAAAAATTGCAAAAAATTAGAACCCGAAAAAATTTAGTGCTGCAAGGTAAAACTTTCAATTATTACAGTGGCAGGCAAAAGCTAAGGTTAATATTGGCAATAGTGTTATGAGATGGTTCAAAGCTTTTGAAAATTTTACATTTTATTTCTATGCATGTACACCTCTTGGCAATATTATAGACTGAGGTGAAATGCATTGCTTTTCAAGTGCTACAGGAAAAACAGGTTCATGAATAGTATTTATAGGTTTTACCTGCATGAGAAGATTTGTCAGATTTTAAAAAGTCAAAGCAATGTATATGCTAAGTAATAAATTTAGTGTCAATGTTTTGTTATGATAGAATAGAGTGGTAAAGTGTGACATCACAAATGTTCAAATTTGCATAATTATGAAAATTGATCAGCTATTCAGAGGAAGCATGCCAAAAAACGTCCACTTGCCAAAAATTAGCTCTCCATTGCAATTTTTGGCCAAGATATAGAGGTTCAAAGTTTGGTACAAACCTCTCTAATTTTGTGCCTGTTTTAAACTGAAGGAAGAGACGCAAAATTAGAAGGGTTTGTATGGAGAAGTTAAAACCTGAGGTGCCCATATCTCGGCCGCAAATTGCAATGGAGAGCTAATTTTTGGCAAGTGGACGTTTTTTTGGCATGCTTCCTCTGAATAGCTGATCAAATTTCATAATTTCGCAAATTTAATTTTTGTGATGTCATGACTTTAGTACTCTATTGCATGCATGGTTAAAAGTTGTTCAGAGATGGTCTGACTGTCATAAGAGCTAGCAAATGGACACACTGAAGATTGTACTAGTTAAAGATGTATTTAAAGAAAGTGTATAGTACAAGATTTTTATGCTGTCAGAGAATAGTGATACATCTGAAGGGAATGAACTCATTGTTAGGCATTAAAACATTTTATATGATTTCATTTGATTGATGTAATTATGTATATAATAGTTATTACGTTGTCAAAGTTTTGTGATTCTAGAAAGATTCACAAAAATGCAAAAATTAGGCATCCTGTAAATTTTCTGTGATAAAGCATCTAAGGTTAACAAAAAAACCCACTGTAAATAGCATAGATAAAATAATGATAAAGTATTTACTCAGAATATATGCATATATGATATTTAGATTATTATTTAGCTTACTACAAAGTGTAATATATTGCAAGTTGGAAGTTTAAAAAGACATGAAATATTAAATGTTAATTATGTGGAAGACTTCTTGAATCCTTTTTCTCTGGTGTGCAGTTCATATACATGTAATAATAAATTATTTCCTGGTGAGTGATGACTTTAAAATTTGTTTGATGTGTTTGAATCAGCCACAGACGTTGGTGAAAGGCAGAGGGGTCCGGAGCCTTCCATATAAAAGTGACGGGGGTGATCGTCGTACATTTGTACCTTGTAGGGGTTAAAATTCATGGTTCGGTACCGCTTAGGGTGTTGAAATCTAATGTGACCACTGTTAGAGTTACCCTTGGCTGGTACCTGTTAGGACATTAAGCCAGAAAAAAAAGGATATAGGAACTACTAACAGTTTTGTTTTAGAATTGGTAGCTCTTAGGGGTGACAATGAATTTGAGCCACACCCAAAAGGGGTTCCTTTCAAAATTTCTGACCATCACCCCCATCACTTTTATAGGGAGTTCCCCTGGGGTGGAGGTTGAGAGGGGGGAGGGAGAACATATAATCCGGTTGAATTCGTCTGCGATACAGGCTGCCAAGGACCCTACTGTAAAGCTCTATTAATTAAGCCTCCCCTCTCCAATAAGCTCCCCAATACTTTTTAGTTATCCGCCTCATGAAAGTTAATTATTTGGCATAGACTGAAGTGTAAACAAAGATTTAAAATTTCCTACTCCATTTTCATTTGCACAACCAGCTGACTAAAATATGAAAAGCCCCCTCCACCCCCTAGAGTGTATGCATGGTCGAAAATGCGTGATTTGCATAATGTAATATTATCAAATCGTTACACGTGGATCACTTGGTGCAAGTCTCAAACTTTGCAGTTCTGTGCATTTGTAAATTGCAACAAATCCATTCAGCACATCCTCCTTTCATAACCTATGACCAAGCTGCACACTTCACTGTGGCTACCCTCATACATACCGTACATACATACATATGTACATAAAAGAGAATAAGACGGCAGAAAATTAGCCTGATGCAAGGTTATCCTAATAATGTCTGGAAGAACATACTCTATTTTGATTGCCACTTTAATTTTTTCCAGATCATGGTACCAGTCCACCAGCAGCCATGTATGAAACGTACTACGTCACAGCACACAAGGCTCCTTGCAGAACAGCAGGGTTTAGTCAAAATGGTATGTACGGACTAAATTTTGCATTTTCTTTCCTGTTTTGCCAAATACTAGAAATAACACAAAACTACTGATGTAGTTGTGATTAATGTGTTTGTTGTCATTTCAGGCCGACTGATAGCTACTGGCTCTGTGGATGCTTCAATAAAGGCATGTTGTTATTATATTCCGCTGCCAACTAAAATGTCTTTCGATTGGACAAGAATGTATCATGTGACACCTCAAAATGCTTTAATGCCGTAGGGCAACAAAACTGTATAACTCCCTAGGGTTCCCTAGGGGCTTTCATGTGATGAGGTCATGTATTTTGAGACTCCACCTTGTTTCCCAGGGTCTGTCTTCCCCTGCCTCTCTCGCGCTCTTAGAGGCGGGGAAGAGAGACCCTGGGAACGAGGTTGTTTAAGACTGTGGCAAATTATTTGCGAGTTTGTCGCGTTGACCGAAGTGACCGAAGTGAGAACACTTCCGTTGGACAAAAAAATTGAATAAACCACTACAGCCACCCCGTTAATACGGCCAGCTCTTTTTGGCCCGAAGGTGTCCGTATTAAATATGGGGCTCCACTGTATCCGTTAATCTAGTGTGATTTGTTTGAACAGGTGTTAGATGTTGAGAGAATGGTTGCAAAGAACACAATGCCGCAAACACAGGATCAAGGAGCAGGCACCAATCTAGAGAATCATCCTGTTATAAGGACACTTTATGATCACAATGAGGTAATAAGCGAGAAGCCCCCCCCCCCCCCCCCCCCCAAAAAAAAAAAAACTTTGATGGTCATTTCCTCTCTCATCTTTATGAACTAAGGGGGACTACTTATAGTGTGGGGGGGGGGGGGGGGACCTTGGGAATCCTGCTTCCCTCTGTCTTGTCTCCCACCTCCCGTAGACTTTCCGCCTCTCCTTACTCCCGGGCTCCTGCCCCCCTGTTCCAATAAGTTGTAGTACATGTACCGGTATGTTAGTATCGCCCATCAGAAGGAGTGATCTCCTCTTAGACTGAATCAATAGTCACTTAATAATATTTTTTTTTGCATCATAGCCACCAATAAATTCCTATTAATTTTAGCAATTTTATTTTTTAATTTATTTGTCAGGAAGTAACAGCTCTTGAATTTCATCCCACTGCTTTGGTTTTGGCTTCTGGCAGCAAGGATTGCACCGTCAAACTTTTTGATATATCAAAACCTTCAGTTAAAAAGGCATACCGCGCTATTCAGGTAAACTCACGACAGATTATTTTAGGTATTTCATTATCATCATCATCATTGCTCCTCGCGCCAGTAGGCACATAAGGCCGCAACATCCTGCTTTGATGCCATCCTGTCCCTGGCTACTGCTCTCGTGGTGCTCCAGTCATTCCATCTCGCTCTTTCCACTGTCCTTCTCCAGGTCGTTTCAGGTCTGCCCACTGCCCTTTCACCCTCTGGTCGCCTTCCTAACGCCACCATGCAGTCACTGGATCTCTCTCCATGAAGAATGTGTCCAATTCAATTCCAGCACTGTCTTATTTTGGAGGTTAATGTTCCTTGTGTTTGTATTGCAGGAGGCTGAAGTTGTGACATCTATGTCTTTCCACCCCACAGGAGATTTTATTATTGTTGGCACAGAGCACCCAACTAGTGAGTTAGCCTAAAAACCAAACTTAGTTTACAGGCTGTATGATTTACCGTATATACAAGGGCAGGCAATGTCAATGTTTTGTTGTGTGGGAATTTGGCTAGCAAGACCCAAGCACAGGGGCATCACATGTTTCAAGTTGCTTGTCGGATTGTACCTGGGAAGACCTCCTGACAGGCTGTCTTGTTGGAGATGTTTTTGAGGCGTGCCATCACTAGAGCAGACGTGATGATGTGACTTCAAGTAGAGTGCAGTGTGCATCTCTCATGCTCTACCTACAACCCTGCAAAACCACTTTGTTTTGCAAGAGAGGAAACCAATAACAATTTTTGTGATGTACATGTTGTTTGGTTGTCACTTAGTGCAGATTCAAGATTGCCAAATGTTTTTATGTTTTTGCAGTTCGACTCTATGATACCAACACTGGCAGTGTTTTGTGCCGTCAAACCCTCGGAATATCATACAGGACCTATAAATATGGTGAGTGCTTTAATATGTTCATTGCCATAACTGTCTGATAGCTCTTCACCCCACCCCCCCCCCCCAACCCCACCCCTCTCCCCTATAACGCTTATTGAATGTTCTTTTAGTTCATTAATGTGATACTGATAGTTTCTGTATTAAAAATTGTTTTGTAGGTGAAATATTCAGCATCAGCTAATCTTTATACATCTTGTAGTAAAGATGGATCCATAAAGGTGAGAAATAAATTATGGAGACCCATGTATAGGGGAATGCTTCTCTTAGATCATCCTCTCTTGTAGTGCTTTATGACATTGGATCTTTTTTAAAATTTCCTTTAGATCTGGGATGGAGTCAGTAACAAATGTATTGCAACGTTTCCACAAGCACACAATGGTGCAGAGGTAGGGTGTGGTCAAATGAAACTATTTTAAAAAGTCTGTCTACAAGTCTAGTGGCTTATCAGGCCGCCTCTTTTAAAACTCCGGTTTCCATAGCATGAAGCGGCCAGGAGTATCGCTATTCCCCTGGATGCGATGCTAGTCCATCGCAGGTTACTCCCCAGCATTTTTGTCAGGTTGCCCTGACAATTCGCCGGTACCCATTTATACACCTGGGTGGAGAGAGGCACTGTGAGAGTTAAGTGTCTTGCCCAAGAACATGATGACCCCGGCCAGCGCTAGAACCCGGACCGCTCGATCCGGAGTCCAAGATAAATAACTTTGTTTAAAATTGGTCAAATAAGTCTTCATATTTTTTACCCATAATTTCATGTCAAGATTTTACTGATTTGTGGTGCATGTACTCGCTTCGATGTATCGATCGATCAGTCCGTCTGTTTCTGAGAGAGTCAGTCGGTTGTCTGTCGGTCGCAAAAAAAGTTTAATAGCGCTTTATGGCCTCCGTCAATTCCAAGCCCGCTCATCCCCCCCCCCCCCGGGCATTTGTCGGGCATTTGTCATTTTTTTGTCAGAAGGTTGAAAATTCCCCACGGTGGGGTCAGCTTACATGCATAAAAATCCCCACGGTGGGGCTTCAGGAAGAGTGCAAATGCCCGACCCACGGGACAAGTTCAAAAAACTTTTTGAGAGGATCGAGGAATTTAAAAATCTAAATTCCAAGCAGAACTATTAATGATGGACACTATGATTGTTCACAAATACATAGCTCTTTATTTATACCTGTAATCATGATTTTTGGAACATGGTGTTGAAGTCGAAGCTTCGTTCTCAGGCGCCATCTTTGACATCTTTGGCTCGCACATGGAAAAGCAACGGTGCAAATGTTTGCACATGTGGGGTGGGGGTGGGGGTGGGGCTACGGTACACTTGAAAGTGCGGGACTCAAACGAGGTTTAATATCAACTCAGTTTTTATATTTTTCTATCGGGGGCAATCAGGAAATTTTAAAATAAAACAACAAAACGTGTACGTCTTTTAAAAATACGAAAGATCGCGTTTGCCTTTGACAATGCCCCACCCCCGGCTGCCCGGTTATAGCAAATGCCCCACCCTAGGGATGGAAAAAGTTGTAAAATGCCCTACAAATGCCTGGGGGGGGGGGGGGGGGGGATGGTCGGGCTTGGATTGACGGAGCCATTAACACGCGTGTTTTCTCCACAGGTTTATTCTGTTTGTTTTTCACAAAACTCAAAGGTAAGACCACTAATTAACAATTAGATTATTATTATTCATGGCGACGAGCAGTAATGTTTTTTAGATTTCCTATTTGGACGTATCAGTGACTGATTTTTTTTGTCTTCTTACTCATTTCAAGAGCCATATCATCGTTTACAAAGCCTTTGATTGCTTTTTGACATCTTTTTCCACTACTTGCTTTACCTGTAACTTTTTCAATGGGTTCCTTTTGATTTGACCAATCAAAATCTAACACGGCACTCGTCACGTGCAGGAGTTGCTAACTCTGGAACCCCTTGGAAAGTTGTAAAAAATAAAAATAAAAACAATCTTTGTCGACGTTCCCAAGGATACGGCGCGCGTCATAATATGTGCTGTGTTTTTGTGTTCAAAATAGTCTTCATTGAAAGACGCATTCTTCGCTCTTTTTTTGCAGTATATTATATCCAGTGGAAAGAATTCTCTGGTGTTGTTATGGGAACTATCTACAGGTAAAATGTAATTTACTTTAATCGTTATTTACCAAATCTAATGGTTGACGTCGAAAAACGTGTAATAAACCAATCAGAACTCGAATCAAAAAACACGTAAACGGTGGAAAACGCGGGAAAACATGTAACCAAGCGCGGGAAGACATGTAGTTTCCCGCGCTTTTCATGTAACCAAGCGCGGGGAAACCTCTAACACGTGGCAAGTGCGGGAAAGGAGCCATGAGCCAATTATCGATTGGGTTTTCGTTTTCAATGTAATTGTCCGAGAGAACAACCATAATGATTATATTGCGTTCATTCCGGAAATGAAAAACGCCCCAATAGAACACGGTTGCCGTCTTAATCTAGGATACGAAATTGTCCCAAGAGAATGCGCCCCTAATTCAGAATCATACTTACTGTCACAGCCATCGATTTTAGCTTATTTTAATTTTTTAATTTTTATTCAGGAAGAGCATTAAACATGTACACAGGAGCGACGATGTCAAACTACAGGTCACAGATTGTCTTCAACCACACCGAGGATTTCTGTGAGTTGAGTATAATCTACAACTGAACAAATTAGTTAGTTTTACACTGATTTTCAACTGATTTTCATATATTTTCAACAGTGATTGTCGCAGATGAATCGAACAACAGTATAGCATGCTGGGACACAAGAACAACAGAAAAGCAAAAGAATCTTACGTCAGGTAAGGTTGAATCCCATATAAAAGTGACGCATCTCGAGCTTGACACTGATAGAGTTGACATTTTTTATTGTTTTTATCTCCAGGTCACAACAATCACATTCGGTGTATCACCCACTCACCCACGGGAGCGGCTTTTGTCTCGTGCAGTGATGACTTCAGAGCGAGGTTTTGGTATTGTGAGGGAGTGTAGGGCTTCTCTCCCACTACAATGACTGGAATTAGAAAGAGAACTTAGCGCTATTCCAGCACGACCATCTTCGATGAAAAACCACAGAAACTAAAAATAACGGTTTTCAGACTTGAGGAAAAAATAATTTCTCGTTCATAATAACTCGTCCCTAGGTCCCTTCTCGACGTTCAAAAATCCAACATGGCGGTTGATGTAACAGACCAGCCGCCATCTTGGATTTAAATATTGGGGAGCCTGGGACGAGGTATCTCTCTCACACACTTTTCGCGTCGAAAAAGGAAAGGAATAGGCCATTTCCGAGTTACCTTTTGCCTCTGTTTCAAGACGAGGCCCTGGCGGGTGCAAAATTTTGGTGCAGAGTTTGGTTTGCATGAACATGAACATGCGAGTAAAACTCCTGAAACTCATTATGAAAGGTTGTGCACCAGGACTCGTTTTGAAACAGAGGTAAAAGGGACTCGGAAATGGCCTGTTAATTTAGTTTGCAATTCCGTTTTATAGATAGTTTGTATAACCCCGTTGTCTCTGTTTTGTAAGACAATAAAACAAGAGCTAATTCAATTTTCCTGTTTTTTGTTTTTTGTTTGTTTGTGTGTGTGTGTGTGTGTGTGGACATCTTCTGTCATCAGTGCGTCATTCTCGTACCGACGTTGTAATACTACGACTCGTTGGGAAGGGGGGCGATATCTACAGTCGAACCTCCCGTAAGCGGACACCCTTGGGACCAGAAAAAGTGTCCGCTTAAGAGAGGTGTCCGCTTATAGGAGGTTAAAATACAGGGTTTGTGTGTGGCTGGGAACATGACATAAGTGTCCGCTTACGAGAGGTGTCCGCCTACGGGAGTTGTCCGTTAGCGGAAGTTTCGACTGTACTTCGAAATTCGGTCATAACCCCTACCCCCGCTTATAGGCCCATCAGTCCGCCATAAAAAATATTCCAGTTGTAAGTCCTCTCCCAACCGCTTATAGGCCTATTTCTCCGCTATAAAAAAAATATTCCGGTTATAAGCCCCCTACCCACCCCCCTCCCGCTTTAATTTTAGGCCGATCTGTCCGGTATAAAAAAATGCTCCGGTTATAACGTACCCCATCCTTTTCGCCATTTCCTTGCTGACATCATTGTACAACATCAAATAGAAATTTATTAGGAAATAATATATTATACGTATTAGTGAAATTATCCGCATCCCCAAACCCCTTACGATGTTGTATAAGCCCCTAAGTTTCGGGATATTTTGGATTGTCACGTATAACTTCCAGTAGTAGACAAGCGTTGCGTGACGCAACGAGAATAAAACTGAACTTTGTATATTTGAAATTCCAACAGTTTCCTCCACCAACGAATTGTTGGAAACGAGCAAAAATAGTCAAATTTTTGAGCGCGTGGGATGGGATCGAAATCCGCCAATCACAATCTCAAAACGTTGACCTGTGACCTTTTACGGGTGCAACAATTGCGCTACAATAGCCAATCAGAGAACGAGAATTTCGATCCTAGTGAAATTTGATATGTTCCAACTTTAGCTATAAATGCCGCAAACTCTTGCCATTTTCGAGGTTTTGTAAAGCTGGGGAAATTTATAAGTTTTTATTGTCAGAACTGTATTTTCTTTGGTTGAATCATGGCGCCAAAAGTAGCTGGAGGTAAAGCTAAAGTAGCCGAGAAGAAGGTCGCAAAGACCAAATCTACTGCTGACGGTGAGAAAAAGAAGAAAGGAAAACCGAGAAAGCAAACTTATTCGACCTATATTTACAAGGTGTTGAAGCAAGTTCACCCAGACACTGGCATCTCGAGCAAAGCCATGGGCATCATGAACTCGTTCGTCAACGACATCTTCGACCGTGTCGCTAGCGAGGCTTCCCGTTTGACAAAGTACGCCAAGAAGACGACCATCAGTTCCCGCGAGATCCAGACCGCTATCAGGCTTCTTCTGCCCGGTGAACTGGCCAAACACGCCGTCAGTGAAGGAACCAAAGCTGTGACCAAGTACACCAGCAGCAAGTGAAGCGGTTTTACCGCCAACAAACAAACGGCTCTTTTAGGAGCCACCATATCTGTCTAAAAGTCTCTGTCCAATTTGAGAAGATTGCACTAAACGAGAAGCCATGCGTAATTTTTATTTAATATATTTTTTGGATACTTTTTAATTAATATGACTGTTTTACACCAAATAAAATCGATTATAAACTTCCCGACATCACTGATTGCTCCACTTTCTGCACATTTTCGGATAGGAAAATAAATATTGCTTCACATACAGTGTGCAGTCCCCAGAAGATTCTGGTCACATGCACACGTTTAGGAAGTTGGTCACGCAATCACAAGTAACAAAAAAAAAATGTTATGTCAGGTTTGTTTTATACCTGAAAAAGTCAGATACGCGGTGAAGGCGCCGTCCCGGGGGGAGGACTCCCTTATGAAAGGGGCGGGGATGCTCGTCGGAAATTTTGAATTAAACCCCTAAAAGAGGGTCCCCTATACCTCTTCTGAAAACAGTTTCACGCAAAAGTAATTGCCCTTTTCACGCATCACGAAAAATTCGAAAACAGCTTCACGTTCACAGAAAAAAGTAAGCAATCACGTTTCACAAATCACGCGTAAGTAAATACATATTTCACGGATCACGAAGAAATCGAAAGCCAGTTTCCCGAGGACGCAAAAATATAGATTCACGAATCACGAAAAAAATAAATCCTCATTCACGCTTCACGCAATAAAAAAATGCCCATTCACGCGTCACGAAAAAGTATAGGGGACCCTCCTAAAAGGAAGATCAATCTGGGCGTGGCTCAAGCTTTATTTGACCCTAAAAGATACCATCTTAAAAAGACAGACAAACAAGAGTTATAGTGGGACCTTTAATTAGGGGCGACCCATTTAACTTCTGAGGGGGGGGGGGGGGATCCCTTTCCACTTGCACTGATGAAAGGAGTCAGGCCTTAGGCCTGCTCCTGGACATGCTTTCTCCTTCATTCCATCGTACCACATCCATTGGCCCTGCACACATATCTTGCAGGTATAGTGGTGGCTACCGGCAGGCCCGTAGACAGGATTTAGAATGGGGGGGGGGGGGGGGGGGGGGGGGGGTGCGTTAAGAGTACCAAAGGTGCAATCATACGAGCGCCGAAGGCGCGAGCTTCTAGGGGTATCCGGGGGCATGCCCCCCCGGGAAATTTTGAAAGATTAGGTTGTCTGAGACTACATTTCGTGCGTTTTGAAGGCAGTTTGACATGGAACCGAACGTAAAAACATGAGTATTTCTGGAACTGTTCAGTTAAATTCAAAATGGATTTTTGACAAACAGGAACTTTATGATGAAAGAGTACTAGGAATACATATTGCGGACCTTCGATTAAAGCCAAAGGAGTGAACATTTGGATGAAGAAAATGACTCGCTTGATGCTGTCTTTGTCGATGAAGACCATATGTAAACACGTTCAGATGCTATTAAAATCCCAACTGCCTGCAGCAGCTGAAGATGAAGTTGAAGTCAGCCCAGTAGTGTCTTGCAGGAATTTTTTTCGGCCCACTGAACGTGTATGAATTTTTTTTCCGTCAGTGGTCGTGTGCACGAAATTTTCTTTCGTACAAGTTTGCTTGCAGGATATTTTTTTCAAAATCCTCCACCCCCCCCCCCCCTCAGAAGTTAAATGGGTCGCCCCTTAAAGTTGCAATCATCTCCGGTAATGAGGCCACAAACGCAGTATGACGGTGTTTTTTTAATTATTTCTTCGCGTGCAACCCTAAACGATACCTTGATGGCTAAAAATATCGGCGTTTCGTCCTAAACACCCTAAGTGATACCAAAATCCGTAATTTAGACGCCTAAACGAGACGATGAACATCCCAGTCACTTTTATATGGGAGACCCCCCGGGGGTATAAATATTTCCAAGTGTCATGCTTTAGTTCACTACTGATCAATAGATTGATGGAGGGAAGTCAGGAGCAGGAGCATATGTAACGGAGGGGGGCCTATTAATATTTTTCGCTGAAAGGGGCGGCTTTAATTAAAGGGGGGGGGGGGGGGGGGGGAGGGAGCGGTAGCCCGGATCATTTTTCTCAGTCGAAGGAACAAATAGCAGCTGAGGACCCAGTGCCGTCTACCCCGTAGTTTTCGTTTTTGATTGGATAATAAGCGGATATACGGGATGACAAATATTTTAATAATTGGCTTCAAATAGACCAAATGCACGAAAGACAGTGTTCAAAAATTGCGTGTTGTTGATTGGCTCAGCCGTCGCGTAACCTGCGATCAGGTCAATTTTTCAGCGCGACCACGTAAAGACGAAGAGTAAAAGAGAGCGCGGAAAATTCGCCTGATACTCAGGTTAGCCGTCGCGTGACTTCCACGAGCTTTTGGAGAGGGTTTCGACTAAATAAAAGAAAATTACTTACAAAGAATTCGAAGTAGTCCTTTGTTTTTAATTGTCAGTCAGCCTCTACATTGGGTATTCGAGGCACAAGAACTGAAAGCAGCTAAAACCAGCTCAACTTTTAAAACCTGTGAATAGTAAACTTGTAAAATAGCCTTATATAATTACACTATATATTTATCAAACTTCTCTCTACGTTTCTGGTATTAGAGTAAATAGAATATCATTATGTAAGCCCCTTAAGCCTGGTTTCCATATAATATAATGCGATCCTTGCGATCGTTGAGATCATATGGAAACCTATGATCGCAACGATCGCAAGAGTGGTTACTAACGGCTGCGTTGTCCTTGAGGATTATCCGCGCACGGCAATAGAAACTGACGTCTTTTTTCAATCGCTTCATTAATACTTTAACGGTAGTTTAGTGTTAACAGACAATACATTTTCCGATTAGCGCGTTGGGGCGTTTAGCTTTAGGTACTGCAAGTTAGCTAATACAATTTATAGGAACCCTATCTAAGGATCACATACTAAAAAGGATACCCTATTTAAGGACTGAGCACCTAAAAAACCATACCCTATCGGGCGGCACATACCTATAAAACGTATATAAGGGGGTACCCCCCCCCCCCCCCCCCCCCGTGATAGGTTTCCCTAAAGACAGGTTCGATTGTAATATATATCATATATTTTCCCCAGCAGATATCTAAAATAAGTATTTTTTTAAATCGCACTGCCGCTCGGGCCGGGTGCCTATGTTATTCAAGCATTATTCTTCTGTCTCTCGTTAAATACAATTTCAGGACAAAGATAAGGTGTGAAGAAGGACATTCCCTTGGTCTTCACTCGTGCTGTGGTGTTGTTAGGGTGAGCCAGTTGCAGTGTGTATCTCTGCAAAAACCGACGCAACGACTACACGACTGATAGCCAGAGCGTATCGATAGCCCAGGCATTTTCTTGGACCCATTCCGAAGCGGAAGAGCGAACCGGGCACAGGTCGGGCTCCGTTGGCGAAGCGATCCGGGTCGAATTTCTCAGGGTCTTTCCAGTACTTCTCAGAGAAATTCAATGAAATGAGTATCTTACGCAGACTGGAGTCTGTTGAACGAGAAAACTCAGCTTAGTAAAAAGTGTCCTATGCACATTAGAGTGGATGGTACTTTACAATATACTGGTTACTGATTGACTGTAGCGCGACGTAAAACATACAGGCATACATGCATATATGCACTGTCCACTTACAAATAAGCGTGGTTTTCACTTTTTTCAGGGGGGAGGGAGGTCGCTACATTCAAATGATCGCTATTTTCGGAGGGGTCGTTTAATACTTTCGAGAATTACTATAGAAATTCTGCGGTATACACCAACAACATACGATGTTCCTCACCCCTTTTTGTATCTGATATCCGCCAATATTAGTGACGGGTTTCGCTGTTCTTTCTGGCAGACTCAGCGCCAAAGCGGGATTCATCCTGGCACTTTCTTTAAGAACCATTTCCATATATGGTAACTTCTTATCCAGGTCCTGACACGAGCTCGGGTCGGCTCCACGCAGTACCTCGTCCACCTCCTGTCGAACCCTTCCCTGGACAGTTGCGTGGCGTGCAAGGTCGGCTAGAGCAAACGAGGTGGCAGCGTAGCTGACGTCAACGTTCAGGAGAAGGATCTCGTCCACAGAATGCAAGAGCTGCGGCAAGCGTGACAAGAACAGCAATGAGAACATTGGCCCATTTTTAGCCTGTGTGCATCCACCTCCTTCTCGGATTTATTTTGAGGGTAGGAGGCGGACGTAAACATGCAGGCTTACCCTTTTTATACTAGAACCCGCATAATCCGTCTTGATGAACTTGGAAAAGATAACCTAGTGCGTCTGGTTATGTGTCTCAGTATAAGAACGGACGACGAACTATCTGCTTCATGCAGTGCGTCTTGAATGACGCACTAAGAGACGAACTAGGGGCAGTTAGTTCGTCTCATAGTTTGTCCCGTCTTTATACTCAACACATAAAAACACCCTTCTGATAATTTATTCTGCATGGAATTCAATGCCGACATTCTCAGTGTAATCCGTTGAAATTGTTTTTGAATTTGGTCATTCGACGTTTTGCTTGGACTAAGGGCCTGTTTACATGGAGGGAGGGTGACCCGGGTGCCCGGGTCACCCTCCTAGCCGGGCTACCCTGGGAGGGCCAACTTTCATACATTTCTTTACAAAGCACACTGAAAGTGTTTACATGCAGAAAAGATAGCCCGCCTACCCGGGTCACCCTGTCTGCTTGCCAGGGTGACCCGGCTAGGCGGGCTATCTTTTCTGCATGTAAACGGTCAACCCGGGTCACCCTCCTAGGCGGGCTATCTCTGTTGACTTGAAAACCCGCTAAAATGGCGGAAACAAGCGATAAAACAGCAAACTCGACGCTATAGCCTTTCTTCTTGCTGCCATGTTTTGTTATGTAGTGCTTTTAAGCGTAAATAAATCGCGCCGTTGGCAATAAAAAATAGTCCGCCAAAATATGAGCCCGCCAAAACAAGAGCCCGCCCAAAAAAGATAGCTCGCCTATATGATAGCCCGCCCTAATAGTCCGCCCATGTAAAGGCGGGCTATGTTTAGCCCGGCTAGGAGGGTGACCCGGGTACCCGGGTCACCCTCCCTCCATGTAAACAGGCCCTTATCAGTAGTATGTGGATTACTGAAGTATCGAGAAAGTACATGTGAATGGTTTTTTTAACGTATAAAGTTCAGAAGCCTGAACATGCGCCGAACCATGCAATAACGGGGTGGTCGCAAGGCGCGGTCGCAAGGCGCGGCTTTACAATCAGAAGCCAAGACATTGAAAAGAAGAAAAGAAACGGAAATTCCAAAAGCTTACCTCCTGTTCCCCGAGATCGAGTGCGTGAGTCTTCAGTTGTTCCATCGGTGGCAAAGAACAATCCGTCACCAGAGCTGAGGCGTCCCTCCTCGTATTCTTTGAACAAGAATCGGTTAAACGACTCCCAGGCCTGGTTAAAGGAGCGCGCTTTCTGGTTCGCCTTGGTTGGAAGGTACGAATAAAACGGCAGCCTGGTTTCGCCGACATTAAACATGTCGACGGCATCTTGATACAAATTATTGACCTCCAAGATACGTTGAAAATATTTCTCGAGGACCTCGTCTCCGTACACCACTTGCACTAGCACTCGGAGTGTGACGTTCGCTAGACCTCTCTCTTGTAGATCGACAGGTTTATCGATCGGCAATCCTTTCATGAATGTCGCGCACTCCCGTCCAATCACGTGCAACGTGTTGGAAGCGGCGCTGGCGGAGAAGTATTTCTCGAACGGACCTCGGCATCTTCGCACTTCTTCGCGCCCGTAGCTCGTTGCCAGACAATTTCCAAGTATGTCCTTGAAACACGGATCCGAGGCAAGTGAAATCGCGGTCACGCTGATGTGAGTAGTGATCTGTGTAGAAAGATCGAATAGCTTCCGCGTCAGCTAGTATCCTGCGAATACAAGAGAACGCGCGGTGCCATGTTAGTTCATGTGGTGTTCTGGTTCATTTGGTGTTAGTTCATTTGGTGCAGTAGTTAGTTATTGTGTGCAAAAGGTCTTGGTACTTTACACGGGTACATTAATCCCAGACTCAAGGTTATTGGTGTGCAAAGCTATCCGTCGCAAAACCGCGAAGTAACCTTGATTTACCTCACGCAGATGGTCTTATTAGTAATACTGCAGTATGGTAAAATTAATGCCTTTGGTTTTCGGAGAGATAAAAAAAGACTGTAGTTTTAATTTGGATACAAAAAAAGCCAGCTAGAATTTTCGGAAAGGCAACGGCCGCTCGTAAACTCGAGCCTAAGATTTCGTTTCCTAAAGATTTCTGCCTCAGTACTCAGCTACGAATCGGAACAGATAAAACTCTGTTGGTTTACACAAATATCCTTTCAAAAAACCCCTAAACGACATGGAAGAAAGGAATATTAAAATGACGTTCCAAGTACTTTTGTTTCAATTTTCTCACTCGGTACCCTGACAACTACACTCAGTTTTTTTTATAAGAATCTCGTCTATAAGAATCTTGAGGCTGAGATTGGCGAAATTTTAAGAATATGCTAAGAAGATACACACGGCTGAGATTTAGTTAAGAAGTCTAAGCATGCATGTTGATAGAAAATAAAATCACACGTTTTGAAATGAACTTTATTATATCATTGAAAAGTATGGCAAATATGTTACTTCATGTCATATATCAAACACGAGAGACAGTGCATCATCACATTTCCAAACGCCGAGAAGAGAGTTGAAAATACCACGCGCAGCGGAGTATTTTTGACGAAATTCGAGATGTTTGATAATCGGATGAAACACTGTCTCGAGTGTTTGATATATCATCTCAATCGCAACAAAAACTAAGGAGTAAACGGAGAAATAAAATCGTAAAAATCTATGCTAATTAAGAGTTGATATCCAACCCTCCGACACGGTTATGATGTCCTTTGCATACGAAATTACATATATTTTTAAAATAATTATCCTGTGAAATCGCGCGGAATATCGCCTGATAGTTAGTCCACAAGACCGTTTTTAACCAGCAAGATTCGCAGAATCAAGGCAAGCAAAATAAGCACAATAACTCACAAATGACTTGCGGAGATAATTTTCTTTGCTTTGTTCAAAAACGAAACGAGTAAACAAAACGATAACTGAAAACGTGTACTTGTACAGCTCAAGTCATTTATGAATGTATCACTCATACACATGTACTATGCTGCTTTGTAATCTAAGAATGTATCAAGACTATTTTCAGCCTAAAATCGGCAGAAAAATAAGAATATTCAGCCTGGGCATAAAAATATATATTCTTATACAAAAAAGAGTGTATCAGGATCTCGTTGTGATACTCACAAGACTGGAGTTAAACAGTGCCAGATGTAGTAAATTGGACCGTATGTCTTGGACAGCGGCCGGCCAAAGAAGTTCACTTGGTGAAAGTGTCCGTAAGGTAACTTGGGCAGCTCTCCTCGCATCCGCTCTCCTTTGGCATTCGTCCATGGAACACGCCAGTAAACCACTGCAACCTAAAAAGCACATGTCAATTAACAATTATCCTGCGAAATCGCACTGGATATCGCCTGATACTTAGCCGACGAGGCCCGACGTAGGCCGAGTTGGCTAAAATCAGGCGATATTCCGCAAGATTGAGCAGGATAATTGTTTTATTATTCAACAAATTGATAACACAACTAAAAAAATTCTACTCTTCCGTGTAATATTTCAAGAACTGAATTGAATATTTTACCGCGCGCATACGAAATTACATTATATATATATTTCATAATTATCCTGTGAAATCGCGCGGAATATTCGCCTGATAGTTAGCCCACGAGGCCGGTTTTAACCAGCAAGATTCGCAGAATCAAGGCAAGCAAAATAAGCACAATAACTCACAAATGACTTGCGGAGATAATTTTCTGAATTAACTTTTGTTTTGTTCAAAAATTCCTTCAAATAATATAAAAATCACTGCTTTTTCCTTGTGCATGCATGCATGTGTTATGTTTCGTTTTCACATGCGACTGATCCTTGTGCTTGTGCTTGCGTCAAACCCGTTTTCACGGCGAAATAAGGGCTCTTGTGCTTACGCTTGTGTTTGCGTCGCTAGTGAAAACCAAACGCACTACTTCCGTCTGTGATCTGTGATTACTAGCTGTAGTACATATATTTTATCGCATACAGGCTTCGCAACGATCATTCATGACATTGTTGCAAGCAGCCGTATCGCCTCAAACAGCTAGGAAAAGTTATGACCGACAAAGCACTCACCTGCACGCATTTGTACAAAAGAGGCCAAGCGAACAGAAGTATTGCGAAGAAGAAGGAAACTATACCGATTGCACTCCCTTCTGCCGACATCGTCATCGCGTGCGCCCTGTTCTCGCTACTCAAATATCTTCTAATCCAACCGGCTGGCTATTGCCAATTTTATCCTGAAGACGGAGATATACTTTGGAAACCGATGTCAACTTTGCCGAATGATCTTCTGACGATTTGCTCAGAGCCTCGTTAATGGCAAACTCATACACAGATCACACATTTCAAGAAATGCGCTTTTGCTGTTTTCCCGGAAACTTTTTCTCGGAAAACATGGATTATTCAGTCTTGAAACTCGTGATCTCTGTATGATCAGGTTATTTGTCTTGGTATTTCCGGCCACCTTTGCTGGTTCGTCCCTTACATCATCAGTGTATATGTAGACCGATTACTGAGAAATAACATCGTTGGGGGTGTGACTAGTGGGGGCTACAAAACTGATGTTGCAACCGGCAGAATGATCGAGACAGTTCCACTCGGCGCACACACACGGTATCGCGTACACGAAAGTATGGACGTTTCTCAGGTTGTTCTAAATGGCGAGAAATTTCTGCAGGACAGACGGCCCGTGATTTTAGCATTGAGCCCTGGCAATCCGCACTATTCCAAGAGGGAAGTCCTTGAACGGCTGTTTGATTTTATAGCGAGAAAGAACTCAGACAAGGTAAGTTTATATTTTTCATTGTTCAGTGAGCGAAAAATGCCGGCGTATAAGAGCCGTGCAGTTATTAGTTCAAATAAAACCTAACAGTATTATATATTTTCCTTAGGTCTTACTTTTTATCCCTGACAAGATATCTGAGCATAGCTACCGAGCAGTAGGCTCGAAAAAACCTGAGAAGTCCGCTCGCGCCAACGGGAATGCGCTACGAAAACAAGTGCAACAAAGCCATTCAAAGTAGCGGTCTCTGCCACGCTTCTTACAGCTTTATCAGGTGGACAGAGGACGTGGAAAACGTGCCATGAATACCACAAGGCTTTAGCGGACATCAAAGACCTGTACGAAGCAAATGATGAGTTCCGTGATGACATCAGAGAATCCACCGAAGCTGCGTTGAGATCTCTCAAAAACGGCCGAGGAAAAGGAGGAAACAAGGAAAATGAATTAGCCGAGGAGAGTGCGGTGGACTTGAATGAAGGTGTTCAGTATCTGCTGAAAGAACTAGCGTTTTTTTGTGGCGGTTCCAAGTATTCATGAGAACTGCGAAGAGTTTGTGGTTGTGTATCACCGCTCTTGGCCCGTGCTAGAGAGGTTTTTTGCCGGCTGTTACGACGGCATCGAAAAGCCTTCTTCGGGCTTTGTCGTTTTCGAATAATGATTAAATACCATGTAATAAATACTGAAGTGCAAACCTTCGTGAGTGCGAAATGAAACATTTTTAGCCAGTGCTGAGACACCCTTAGTAACAGAACAGAGAATTTATTGTATAATCCAAGCTCGCACTGCCACAGTAAGATGAATTTTGCACTTCTCTTGTGCCTTTCTTATTTATCAATACAATTCTGCCAGTTTACCTGTGTGGCTGTGTGTGTTGGTTAAAGTTATTGCAAAAATACCGCGGAGTGAATGCAGAATTGGACCATGTCTGCCGGTTGCATCGCAGAATTATAAAATATTATACAATGATAACATACCGTAAAGCGGCGTAAAGTTCCGAAAGCAACGACCCCCAAAAGTAGCGATAAGTTGACTAAACTTTAATTTATACGGTATAAACCGAAAGTAATGATAAATTTTAACGGTTGTTAGTAAACTCCGAAAGTATTAACAACCCTCCGAAAGTAGCGACCTCGAATATAATTGACCCATAATTAGACATTCTGGGAAATGAGAATGGCCTGTTCTGAAGAAAACTCGTTTCAACAGGTTTTCTAGGGAATAAACCTGTTCTTTCTATGTTATGCATGTTTATGCTCATATTCCATACGATTAATAGACTATAGTAAGACGGAATTGGCCCCAATGCGATACACGTTTTAGCAAGGTAACGACGCTTTGACATTTGTCAGGGATGGCCAGGGATTTTCCGAAGTAATTTTTAGTTCATATAGGTGGTCAGTTTCTACATCGAATCAAAATTTGGGATTACTGAAACATCTTTATATACTTGTAAGCGCATTGAGTTTTTTAAATGCACCTATAAAAACATTATTATTATTATTATTATTATTTTTTAATTCTTATTATTATTGACATTATTGCCACAAATTTAGAGTATTATAATATATCATTTTAGATCTCACCTGTTGCTGCTGTTGTGTTATCGACCGGGGGGGGGGGGGGGGGGGGGTACTCAACAAAGTTTTATACGGGGAGGCTCCGCCCCGAGGTGCAAACCCTTACCCTTTCATATACCATTTTTGACAGAAAAGGTAACCCTTTCATATACCTTGGTACCCCTTTCACATACCTACAGTTGAAACACTGCATCCCTTTTACGACTTTTACTAAACTTATTTAACTTATTTCTTTCTCCCCCCCCCCCCCGGTTATCGACTTTTACTGAAACCGAAAAGAAACAGAAAGAACTTAACTCTCTCGCGTGTGTTTTCATTTCATTTATAAACTCGTGACACTTTATTAAAAGTAATTCCGTTATTCTAAAACTGGAAATTCCTGAGGTCTGGAACGCTGATGGAACGGAAGTTCATTTATTTAAATCATTGTGTCATAATTATTAGAACGATTTCGCATAAGCCGATTTTTATATGGTAATGATATCATTACATGCTAATTTACAGGAACACTAGAAAATTCCATGGGCTGAAATAAACTATTGTGTAAATTTAAAATTCGAATTTTTGTAGATACCAGCGTGAAATATACGCTGATGGAACGGAAGTTCATTTATTTAAATCATTGTGTCATAATAATATTCTGAGAAATAAAACTCCAGCGATGCTGTGTGTTGCGAAATATTGAAGTATCATAGTAGGCCTTGTGATTCCCTTGTGATGGGAGTATAATTAGAAATTTCCACGAAATGAACTGCTGACGTGGTCACGCAGCGTGAGATCACGAGAGTGTTTGCGGCGCGCACGATTCTCGGAAGGCACGAGTTGATATTGTATTCTCTCATATAACAGACTTTGTACTGACTAGCCAACAAACCGGTTAAAAAAACTTCTTGATTGAAAGAATCAGTTGCCACGTTTTTCGTGTTCTATTGTCAGGTTGGGTTAGATTGAGCCGTCGTGGCCGGAGCAACAATATTGAACGGCGATGGAAATTCCTTGGAAGCTCTACTTTGCATGCTGGTTTCTCGGTGCGGCCGTGCAAAGCGCCGTGTTCTTCAGCTTTAATGCCGCCGACTATTTCAACTACTTTTTCCCCGACAACTACAAACCCGAAGTCTACGTTGGTGTCACGGTCGGAGTTGGCGCAAGTCTCGGCGCTGTATTGACGGTCATTTTCCAGCCAAAAAACGAGACATTTGACCGTGTTACTCGTCACACTCACCGTCTCGGTTTTTTCTGCTGGTCGCAGAAGCGGTCATTACACCTCTCACCGGCATCTTATCCACACCGGCTCGCTTTGGTTCTGTGCTGGCTTTAATCTTTGCTTCGACCGTCGTTCAAAATGTCGGCGGTGGAGCCCTTTACGGCTTCGTTGGAAAGCATTTTCCAAAGTTTGGAGTCCATGCAGCCCAGTCAGGCGGTGTGTGCGCATTCGCGGCGACGTTTGTCATCCGATGTATCTCGAAAGGATCGTTTCAACATCTCAGGGACAGGGATCAGGGTTTCCGTCTCAGTGGCTATTTGTTTGTCGCTTTGGTGGATCTTATCATTCTCGTAGCATGCTGTTTTATTGCCATTCTGCGAGCGCATGTCGGCCCAGCGTACGCTAAACGTTTAAATTTCATTGATCGAGGGAACGCCGAGAACGGGGAAGACCAGCCGCTGATGATGAGTGACGAATTCAGCGACGTCTCCCGTAAGAAGGTCATAAGAAATAACTGCGCAGCACTCGCAACAATCTGCCTTACATTGGTAATATCTAATTCGTTGTTTCCAGGTATTACCTCCCAATTCCACGGGAATTACAACTGCACTACTCCTACTCGCAATCTCTCCGACTCGTCTGGCTTTCTTTCCAACAGAGCTGCGGCGAATTACGCCACCGTTTCTCCAACCAGAGCACCATCTAGCGACAAAACGGGCTGGTTTATTGTGATTCTCTTCGGTTGCTACTCGGTAGCAGACGCTATCGGGAAAAATTTACCGATACTCGGAATCATCTACAACAAGAAATCGATTCTCTGCAATTGTCTGGTGCAGCTGGTCATAGCCATACCGATCCTGCTCATCTACTTCGAGCCGTGCATTAGCGGACTGCAAGCTGATTGGGTGGCCTATCTCACAGTTGGTCTGCTCGGATTGGTCAACGGTTACGGACTGTGCGCTGCCATGATGCTTTTGGCCCCAGGGAAGCATGGGAAAAAGCACGAGGAGGGCCTGGCGACCAGTATCGGCTACATGTTTCTGCAGGTTGGAATTTTGCTTGGTATGGGAGTTTCCTTGTTACTCGTGGACGTTGTGTTTGAAGCAACTACAAAGTAAATGGACAGCAAAGAATTCGAGTGTAGCCTCTTATATATATTTGTTATGCTAGGGACTATAGCCGGTGACTATTAATCTCAGGTTGACATGTTAAAATAGCTTTCTAAAAAGTAGGCTGTGATGTTGTTGTAATCAGCCGAATTTTTACTTATAATATTTTACTTAAACTCACACGTTTAACGTAGCTTCTATGGGCATTATCACGAGCTAGAGGAGACGTTGATTTCGACTATTAAAATAAAAGCAAATTACTTACAAGTTACAAAAGTAGTTCTTTGTTTTCACTTGTCAGCTCAGCCTATTCTTTGTTTTCATCAAGGTCCGGTTGTTCAAAGGACGATTAAGCTAATCCAGGATTAGCGTGAATATTGATTTCAGTTTTGTAGCTTTTAAGTGAGGTTTTCTGTTTATATTTCTTTTCCTTCAGCTTTGACTTAGAGTAATCTCAAACTCTACAAAACATAAGCAGTGAAAAATACTTTTATGCAAGAGAAATTACAACATCGATTGACTTTTAATCCAGGATTAGCGTTAATCGACTTTCGAACAACCGGGCCCTGACGTCATCAAAATTCTAAAATCTAAACTGTTAATCCTACAAAGCTATTCCTTTTATATCTTCTAGGCATGGAAATCATTAATCTCTATATGCAAAGTTTGGTATCGATCCAGTGATTCCTTTGGAAATAAAGCTATTTGAAATTTGTGATGTCCCGGATGAACGTGTTTCTGAACTGTCACAAAAACGGATATTTTTATATCATTTTTTAAATTTTCAGACGTGATAATAATTTAGAAGTGATGTCTAAACATATTTGAAGTGAAAGCTAATGATATTGACGGTAGAATCTACTCTACTTCTTATGCAATTTTATGGCGGCCATATTTGTGTCCCTCTGAAGGACACAAACATGGCGGCGGCATATTAAACACTGTAGTTTTCTGAAAATTAGTTTGGCAATAACTCGGTTATGAAAAACGCTACAAAGCTATAATTTGGACAAAACGTTTCTTTCTGCCAGTTCTTTTTCCTGTTAATTTTCTGATGTTGTTCATGCAAGTAAACAGTTTTTGTAATGTTGATGAGAACCACCAATACATTTTAACCAATACATGACAGGGCTGAATAACGTCTGCGCATGCCCCAAGCGCTCGCCAGGAAACCATAGCAACAACATAGGTAAAATGGCGTAATTTTCAAAAATACGAAACACTGCAAAGGTTTTCGCCAAAGAATAAGAGTTTGCCTGTAAACTTAAGCTTTAAAATCTTGCAGTGGATCCGCCTGTTACTGAGTGAAAACATATCTTTTGAACACCAGGGTTTTTTTTCTGAACACTCACTGAAAAATAGCCACGAAGCGCCCCACGATGTCAGAGTCCGCGAAAATGCAGAAACGAAGCAGTAATGATATACTCAAGTTTTCTCGTATTCCACGGCATTTCATGGCGAAAAATCTTCGATGTAAACTTTGAAGTGTTCAAATTATCATTTTCGAAAGTAGGAAAAGGAAATATTCCCGTTTTGTAGCGGAAATAAAAGACATTTATCTCTCCTTGCCGTCGTGTTTCAAAACCACACAACAACACGTTCGCGCCAAAATTTGCTGTCATGAAATCCCGCACATGCGCAGACGTTATTAAGCCCTGTCCCAATACATTGGGTACAGCCTCCTCCTCAGGCGCTTCGCCTTTTTTTTGCGAGCGTGAAGTTGGGGGAATAAGTACCAAATTTGGTCAATTTCGTGTGCGCGCCCGAAGAGATTTCGATTCTTATTGTCCAATCAGAGAACAGTGCGAACGCTTTCCGAAGTCTGGTTACGAGGCTGCATTGGGTATCTATTTGTTCTACTTCAGTGACTCATTCACGATACCGCCAGATCAGTGGCATTTAAATTGTCAAATTCTCACCTTAAATTCGGTCTCCAAGTCAAACATATCTCACAAGTTTGTACAACTATCTTTATTAAGTTCATCATCAGTAATAACACAATCAGTATAAAGAAATTAACGATATAAATGCTTTTTTAGTTACTGATCTGCAATTTCCGTTTTTAGATTCCACAAATGGGCTCGTCAAATCCATTTCCCATTTACGTCACGAGAACACAAGTGCTTTTAAGTAGAGTATTTGTTTAATATTTTTGGCATTCTCGTCCCCAAAGGCCACGATCCTTTTGGTCAGCACCAAGAATCGAGACCTCTGAGCATGCTCAACAAATTGGGACCGGCCAAGGACCATTCTCGTTCCCAGATCCTCCGTTTCTTTTGGTCACGTGGTTAGCGAAACGGAGGCTCTGGTCTCAGCCGTTACCGGATGTCCGAAAATTCCGGACATCCATTCATTAATTCGTGTTGCGCATTCATTTTTATCAGCCAATGAAAAAATTCGATTTTTTCCTTGCGACCAGGGCTACTCGTTTCCGGCGCAAAGAAAAAAAACGAGGAGCTCTGGGAACGAGGATGGCCAAGGACCGGCCAGAGAATCAAATATTTAAACTCGCACTGCCACAGTTCTTTGACCTTCCATTTTAAGAGGCAGTCCGTGTAAAAACCGACCGGTCAATTTTCGGCGGAAAATGAATTTCTTTCATTTTCTCCACAGAACTCAAACATCATGTCTAAAGTACAAAAATCGTATTTGTTTCGTTTCGTTTGTTTTAATACTTGAGTTTGACCCTTTCTTCCGAAGCGACCATAGATCAAACAAATCCGTCATTTGTAACACTGATTTGGGCCTGAAACTCGACGTACCGTATGATACTTTAGATTTAACACAGCAAGCTTATATTTATGTCGAAATTAATATCAGTAAAGAACTTTGTTTTTAAGCATTAAATTAACTTGTTTCATATCGCATAAAATTAGTTATGATTTTTTTCGTACACTCTCATATCGCTGTTACGCGCGCCATTGGCGAGGTGTCTCCATAAAAATCGAAAATTCCCCAAAAGTGGGACCTGATCTAAAATCAACTCTCTAATATTTCATTAGACCAAGGTCTGGTCTACAAATATCTGAAATAAAATTTGTGGGCACTCGTCATATAACACTATAAAAACTTGCATCAAATTCACAAAAATTGCAAATTTCATTACCATTCGGTGATTTATAGGCTGGATTTATTTCCTTCAGTTGCATTTAAAAACATTTGAAAACCAATCACAGATTGAAAAATAGACCACATAACAGTCCAGACCTGAAAACATTTATAAAACTAACCTGAATTATGTACAACGTCGTCCTACTGCACACCTTCTTTTCCAACCATTGGATCGTTGTGTCCACGCAACACCCGGAGCGAAACAGCATCATGATTCCGTTCACCGAATCCGCCAAAAGCCCAACTTTAATATGTTCGCCCATTGATATGTGAAGATTGATCGACAGAAGCCTGATGGTATTCATGGTGCAAAATAACTGCAGCTAGTTCACGAAATATAAAGTCCGTTAAGTGTTGTTAGCTTATCGCTGGGTAAATCCAGTGCTCTTGTGCTGTCGTTCAGTTTGTAACTTTTTGCAGAGAACCGTTCCAATGTAAACAAAGTCCTTCGTAAATCCTCATGTATAATGTCCTTAAAACACTGATCAATCAAGCAAATACTGCACAAAGGCTCTGGACTTCGATTCATTATCGCACAAGTGCAGAGTCTACAGAGTAAGTACAACAACAAGTTGACAACCTTCACCTGATTTGATTGACCGCTGACCTTTTCGTGACTCGCGGACTCGTGCGTGACAGCGAAAAAACGTAATAGCTTTTCTCCCTGAGAAGTTTGCTATCTTTATTCACTTGTGAACGGACACTATAGTGACTATTCCTCTGAATGAGTACAATGATGATATTTCAGTGCCCAGAGGGAGGGGGGGGGGGGGTGGGGGGTGGGGGCACCCTGGTATATTTATATTAAGGGAGGTGCGAAGGCTTTTTTTTGGTTTGAAGTTAGCGATCTGGGGAGTTTTTTGGGGTAGCGAGGCGTTTTTATCGACCAAATACGCCGGTATTTAGGTTTGTAATTCTTCATTTCTTTGATTTGTTTTTATAAAAGTAAATTCGTGAACATCGATGGTACAGACCATACAGCCTGAGACGGAAGTTAACCAAATTTTTCATTTTGTGTTTTTTGACTATACCATATTTTTAAAACATTTATTGTGTCGGTAGGACTGCTGTTACAACAGCAAAGACAGTTTTTAGATGCAACGTCGCTCCCGATCCCTTTTGGGAATACACTCTTTTTTTTTATATAAGAACGTCTAATTTTTGAGCTGAGTCTGAGCCAAGACCGAATGTTCAGTTATTTTTTTTGGCGATTTCAGCTATGGTATAGAATTTCACAAAAAAAGATTCGAACGTTACCATGAAAATGTATTTACACTTTTATGTGATAGAAATTTATGTTGTTACTATAAAAATTGCGGCATTCAAGTATTTTGAGCTGATTTGAACTGCTTATTCACTGATATATTTGAAATGTTACATTGTATTGAGAGCTCGATGCAAGAAACAAGTGAATAAAAATGTTCTTAGCTAAGTATCAACCTGGTTATGTTCTTAGCATGTTCTTAAAATTTTGGTCAATCTCAGTCTCAACGTTCTTATAAAAAAGGTTCTTATAAAAAAAAAAGAGTATATATACCGCTTAGCGATGCCTTGCAACGATGGGTGGCCCACAGGAATGGATTCCGAGTGTTCTAAAACTCATCATTACACTCTATCAGAGGAATAGAGTCACGTCTACTTCTACTAGCACTACAATGTCTCTTCACAAGTGAATAGAGAGAGCAATTTCTAACACAAATTTTTCGCTGTCACGCACGAGTCCTGTCACGAAAAGGTCAGCGGTCACTCGAATCAGGCGGTGCTAGAAAATGGTTTTCAGTTAACTTGTTGTTTTTAATACTTGTGCCGATAATGAATCGAAGTCCCGAGCCTTTGTACAGTATTTGCTTGATTGATCAGTGTTTTAAGGACATTATCCATAAGGATTAACGAAGGACTTCGTTTACATATGGAAACGGTTCTCTGCCAAAAAGTTACAAACTGAACGACAGCACAAGAGCACTGGATTTACCCAGCGATAACAACACTTAACGGACTTTATATTTCGTGAACTAGCTGCAGTTATTTTGCACCATGAATACCATCAGGCTTCTGTCGATCAATCTTCACATATCAATGGGCGAACATATTAAAGTTGGGCTTTTGGCGGATTCGGTGAACGGAATCATGATGCTGTTTTCGCTCCGGGTGTTGCGTGACACAACGATCCAATGGTTGGAAAAGAAGGTGTGCAGTAGGAAGACTTTGTACATAATTCAGGTTAATTAGTTTTATAAATGTTTTCAGGTCTGGACTGTTATGTGGTCTATTTTTCAATCTGTGATTGGTTTCAAATGTTTTTAAATGCAACTGAAGGAAATAAATCCAGCCTATAAATCACCGAATGGTAATGAAATTTGCAATTTTTGTGAATTTGATGCAAGTTTTTATAGTGTTATATGACGAGTGCCCACAAATTTTATTTCAGATATTTGTAGACCAGACCTTGGTCTAATGAAATATTAGAGAGTTGATTTTAGATCAGGTCCCACTTTTGGGAATTTTCGATTTTTATGGAGACACCTCGCCAATGGCGCGCGTAACAGCGATATGAGAGTGCACGAAAAAAATCATAACTAATTTTATGCGATATGAAACAAGTTAATTTAATGCTTAAAACAAAGTTCTTTACTGATATTAATTTCGACATAAATATAAGCTTGCTGTGTTAAATCTAAAGTATCATACGGTACGTCGAGTTTCAGGCCCAAATCAGTGTTACAAATGACGGATTTGTTTGATCTATGGTCGCTTCGGAAGAAAGGGTCAAACTCAAGTATTAAAACAAACGAAACGAAACAAATACGATTTTTGTACTTTAGACATGATGTTTGAGTTCTGTGGAGAAAATGAAAGAAATTCATTTTCCGCCGAAAATTGACCGGTCGGTTTTTACACGGACTGCCTCTTAAAGCATGGATTTTGCACGTCTCTTGTACCTTTGTTTATCAATAAATTCTGCCAGTGTACCTGTGCTGTGTGTGTTGGTTAAAGTCATTGTAAAAATACCGCGGAGTGAATGTAGAATTGGACCATGTCTGTTGCATCGCGGAATTAGAAAATATCAGAGGTCTATAACTAGAGGTTTGCGCGCGGCCCATCAGATTCACGTTTATTTTAAGACTATTTTTCCCGCGAAACCAGCAGCCAATCACGCACCATGCCCGACAAATATGGTCAGTGAACGCGCAAGCTCGACAATTTTTGTTCAAGGTGGTTTGTCCGAAACAGTGAAATTTGAAAAAGATGGCTAAAATTATTAAGTAAAAAACTTCGGCCCTTAGCTTCTAAATGAAACACAAGTTAATTCTACCTGTACCAGAGGTGATTCTACTAAATTAATAATGCACGAAGTTTGGAACGAAATATTTAATGGGAAATGCCTGTAAATGTACAACAAATGCGACTGAAAGAGCACTAAAGGCAGCCTGAAATAATTTACGGGAAGATCAAATCCGAAAACCGCGGACACAATTAATTCGTCCAAAGAATGAAAACCTGTTTGCAACACAAGGTTAAGCTTAGCCTATTCACTATTCGAAGAGGCTTGTCAATTCCAGCTGAATTATAAGTTTTTAATATCGGATTGATTATATGGTTGTTCGTCAAGCGTTCGTGACCGGTACAATTATTCAAAGATCACTTCACTCGATATTCTCTTCGAAGACCACTCTCTTCTCTCCATCCATGTAGATATTGAGGGTTTTACTTTGTTCTTTTACTTCAGTGAACTTGATTTTTAAGCCTCAGTTCGTTTCAACACAATTAGGTTTAAGCAGAAACCCATAGGTTTCAGCAGAAGCTTATCACCTAGAAGCGTATAACTTCGATCAGAAGCTCGTGTATAAGGCCTATAAAGACGTTAGAAGCCTAGGACCAAGCGAATTTATACTCTTATACCAGAGGTCTATAGCTAGAGGTTTCCATATTGCATTGCGCGCGGCCCATCAGATTCACGTTTAGGCTATTTTTAGACTTTTTTTTCCCGCGAAACCAGCAGCCAATCTCGCACCATGCCCGACACTGATATGATATGGTCAGTGAACGCGCCAGCTCGACAATTTTAATTTGTTCAAGGCGGTTTGTCCGTCGGTTTGTCCGCGCTTTCGCGCTTCACGCTTGCAAAAAATGCTAGGAGGCTGTACCCTCCACAGCGGGACACAGCGGCAAAATGAGTGCGCGTGCGCCAACCTGCTCGCTCATTTCCATACAAACATAATGGCGGCATTTCAAAATTCCCGGAATTTGTTTTCATTTCGCGTGGATAAGGCCGTCACGGAACAGATAAGGTTTTTACCTTGAAAACAATTCCGAGAGAGACTCTTCTTTCACATATCTTTTTTAGCAAACTAACTATCTTTTCCACAATAGTGAATTTATCGCGTCGAGTCGAGCGATCGTAAGTGAAACATGAACTCTGAGCTATGTTTTCGTGTTTCACTTACGATCGCTCGACTTCGAGCAGTTGGTCTGCAATTAGTTTTGCTAAAAAAGATATGTGAAAGAAGAGTCTCTCTCGGAATTGTTTTCAAGGTAAAAACCTTATCTGTTCCGTGACGGCCTTATCCACGCGAAATGAAAACAAATTCCGGGAATTTTGAATTGCCGCCATTATGTTTGTATGGAAATGAGTAAGCTGGTTGGCGCACGCGCACTCATTTTGCCGCTGTGTCCGGGTGTACCCAATATATATGCTGAGCTGACAAGTAAAATCAAAGAACTACTTTGTAAGTCAGTTTGCTTACAAAAAACTACTTTGTAAGTCAGTTTGCATGCTTTTATTTTTAATAGTCGAAATCCGCGTCTCGTGATGAAACCCACAGAAGTTAACGTTTAAGTAAAATATGTATTTCATTATAATGAATGTGCCACGATTATAAGTAAAAACATTTGTTTAATTTCTGATTACAAACAGCTTGTTATTAAAGAGAGAAGGTGCCTCACATCACAGCTCACTTAAGAAAGCTATTTTAACATGTCATCCTCAGATTAGTTACATGTAGTCCCTAGCATAACTGAGAGCGGGCTACACTTGAATACTTTGCTGTCCATTAGGTCTTTGTGGTTGCTTCAAACACAACTTCCACGAGTAACAAGGAAACTCCCATACCAAGCAAAACTCCAACCTGCCAGAAACATGAAGCCGATACTAGTCGCCAGGCCCTCCTCGTGCTTTTTCCCATGCTTCCCTGGGGCCAAAAGCATCATGGCCGCGCACAGTCCCGTAACCGTTGACCAATCCAAGCAGACCAACTGTGAGATAGGCCACCCAATCAGCTTGCAGTCCTCTTATACACGGCTCGAAGTAGATGAGCAGGATCGGTATGGCTATGACCAGCTGCACCAGACAATTGCAGAGAATCGATTTCTTGTTGTAGATGATTCCGAGTATCGGTAAATTTTTCCCGATAGCGTCTGCTACCGAGTAGCAACCGAAGAGAATCACAATAAACCAACCCGTCTTATCGCTAGACTGTGCTTTGGTGGGAGAAACGGTGGCGTCATTTGCCGCAGCTCTGTTGGTATAAAGATAGCCAGACGAGTCGGATAGATTACGATCAAGAGTGATGCAGTTGTAATTCCCGTGGAATTGGGAGGTAATACCTGGAAACAACGAATTGGATATTACCAATGTAAGGCAGATTGTTGCAAGTGCTGCCCAGTTATTTCTTATGACCTTCTTACGGGAGACGTCGCTGAATTCGTCACTCCTCAACAGTGACTGGTCCTCCCTGTTCTCGGCGTTCCCGACATGCTCTCGCAGAATGGCAATAAGGCAGCAACGCTACGAGAATGATGAGATCCACGAAAGCGACAAACAAATAGCCACTGAGACGGAAACCCTGATCCCTGTCCCTGAGATGTTGAAACGATCCTTTCGAGATACATCGGATGACAAAAGTCGCCGCGAATGCGCACACACCGCCTGACTGGGCTGCATGGACTCCAAACTTTGGAAAATGCTTTCCAACCAAACTGTAAAGGGCTCCACCGCCGACATTTTGAACGACGGTCGAAGCAAAGATTATCGCCAGCACAGAACCAAAGCGAGCCCGGTGTGGATAAGATGCCGGTGTCAAGAGGTGTAATGACAACTTCTGCGACCAGCAGAAAAACCGAGACGGTGAGTGTGACGAGTAACACGGTCAAATGGCTCGTTCTTGGCTGGAAAGTGACCGTCAACACCGCGCCGAGACTTGCGCCAACTCCGACCGTGACACCAACGTAGACTTCGGGTTTGTAGTTGTCGGGGAAAAAGTAGTTGAAATAGTCGGCGGCATTAAAGCTGAAGAACACGGCGCTTTGCACGGCCGCACCGAGAAAACCAGCATGCAAAGTAGAGCTTCAAGGCGGAATTTCCATCGCCGTTCAATTGTTGCTCCGGCCACGACGGTTCAATCTAACCCAACCTGGCAACGGAACACGAAAAACGTGGCAACTGATTCTTTCAATTTTTTAACCGGTTTGTTGGCTAGTCATGTGCAAAAGCCTGTTACATGAGAGAATACAATATGTTAAACTCGTGCTTTATAATATAAGAATCGTACACTTGCATGACTTGCTATTATCAACCTCTAGTACTAAAACAATTATTCGCCTCAGGCTCAGTGAAAATTGTGAATATTCACTGAGCGGCGTATCGTATTTGGGCTATAACATAGAAAGAACGGGTTTATTCCCAAGAAACTTGTTGAAACGAGTTTTCGTCAGAACAGGGCATGTATTGTCCTTGATGTCTGTTAATATTCCCTATTGTCATTTCCCAGAAAGTCTAACTATGGGTCAATTATATTCAATTATATTCGTTAAAATTTATCGATCGACGATCGTTGCTTTCTGGAGGGTCATTACTTTCGGTTTTTACCGTATAAATTAAAGTTTAGTGAACTTATCGTACTTTTGGGGTCGTTGCTTTCGGAACTTTACGCCGCTTTACGGTATGTTATCATTGTATATATTTTATAATTCTGCGATGCAACAGACATGGCCGTATTTTTACAATGACTCTAACCAACACACACAGCACAGGTACACTGGCAGAATTTATTGATAAACAAAGGTACAAGAGACCTGCAAAATTCATGCTTTAAAATGGAAGGTCAAATAACTGTGGCAGTACGAGCTTAAATATATATGATTGACAATAAATTCTCTGTTCTGAACTCACATTGGAGCATGCACAGTCATTAAATATTACTTAGGGTGTCTCAGCACTGGCTAAAAATGTTTCATTTCGCACTCATGAATGTTTGCACCTCATTATTTAATGGTATTTAATCGTTATTCGAAAACGACAAAGCCCGAAGAAGGCTTTTCGATGCCGTCGTAACAGCCGGCAAAGAACCTCTGTAACACGGGCCAAGAGCGGTGATACACAACCACAAACTCTTCGCAGTTCTCATAAGTTCTCTACTACCAACAGTAGGTTCCTTTTTAAATGCAGCAAAGCTAGAAGTTTCATTTTTTTCGCCGCTAAAAATTTACTTCGCGCGCTTAAAAAATTTACTTCGCGCGCCAAGACCGCCAGCTACGCAGGCTATTATTCAATATGGACATGGTATTTTGAACATTGCCGCGTCCTTTGTACACTAGTACAGCTGCACTTTTGAACATGGCCGTCCTTTTATTCTAAAAATCAGTATTTGAGTCAGCTGTCCTTTTGAGCCTTACGCTCGCAGTGAAATTTCTTTGTTAGGTATTTCTTCCTACGGTAGTTTTCCAGCTGTACACATATAGTTTTAAAACTGTTCTATTCAAGGGGAGTTAACCCTTGCTGTCAGTCACTTTTCTGCAAACAAAGCAATTTCGGAAGTAAGCACAATTTTTAAGTAGTAATCGCTAACTTCAAACAGAGTATTTTCCGTTCTTATTGTATTTCTACACATGGTAGAGTTTGCCAAGTCATAAGATTGTAACAACCAACGCTTACACGAACCATATATAAGGAAGTAACTTGTAAAGCTTTATTTAATTACATCGCGAGTTACGAGTGGGCTCTGAATAAACTACTGTTGGACCCAAATCCAGTCTATATATTTTCTCGTATTTTACAAGTTCTGTCGGTTACTATTGCCTGGGAAACTGATGTTATAGTGAAGCTGTAAGTGCCGTTATAAACTGAACACTGTACTGAAGATGGTCAAGATGCTGCTAACAGAAGAAGTTTTCATAATTCTAGTTCAGTTATTTCTCACATGTGACTGCATCCACCGTCTGATGTTACTGCTGTTTAAATAATCTACTGGAGGGGACAAGCAGTAAAGTTTTGAGAAGCCACAGCACTTTGGACAAATCTTGATACGGCAACCAGAATATTTTCTAGCGTAGTGAGACCGAGATTAGTCGATCCGAATACAAAACTAAATCGTTGGCAGGATTCAGAGGATTGAAATAATTACAGGGACTTCTTGTTTTTTGAAAGACACTGCTGTATTCAGGATTCAGGTAGGAATTGTATTTTAAAGTTAGTTGGACGGCAACCGGAAGGTGAATGTTCTTGTTTTTGGCGCGCTTTCACCCCCACCAATGGGTTGGAAAGCCCTCGTTTTAGCATTTACAACTTGACGTTACGAACAAAAGTCGATAATACGCGCCAAAGAAGAGAACATTCGACTTCCGGTTGCCGTCCGTGGCTCAAAAACGTCTGTGCTTAAGCTCTCTATACAAAGATCACTTCACTCAATATTCTCTTCGAAGACCATGCACCCTCTTCTCTCCATCCATGTAGATATTGAGGGTTTACTTTGTTCTTTTACTTCAGTGAACTTGATTTTTGGCCTCAGTTCGTTTCAACACAATTAGGTTTAAGCAGAAACCCATAGGTTTCAGCAGAAGCTTATCACCTAGAAGCGTAAAACTTCGATCAGAAGCTCGTGTATAAGGCCTATAAAGACGTTAGAAGCCTAGGACCAAGCGAATTTATACTCTTATACCAGAGGTCTATAGATAGAGGTTTCCATATTGCATTGTGCGCGGCCCATCAGATTCACGTTTAGGCTATTTTTAGACTTTTTTCCCGCGAAACCAGCAGCCAATCACGCACCATGCCCGACACTGATATGGTCAGTGAACGCGCCAGCTCGACAATTTTAACTTGTTCAAGGCGGTTTGTCCGTCGGTTTATCCGCGCTTTCGCGCTTCACGCTTGCAAAAAATGCTAGGAGGCTGTACCCAATATATATGCTGAGCTGACAAGTAAAATCAAAGAACAACTTTGTAAGTCAGTTTGCTTACAAAAAACTACTTTGTAAGTCAGTTTGCTTTTATTTTAATAGTCGAAATCCGCGTCTCGCGATGAAACCCACAGAAGCTAACGTTTAATTAAAATATGTATTTCATTATAATGAATGTGCCACGATTATAAGTAAAAACATTTGTTAATTTCTGATTACAACAGCTTGTTATTAAAGAGAGAAGGTGCCTCACATCACAGCTCACTTAAGAAAGCTATTTTAACAGGTCATCCTCAGATTAGTTACATGTAGTCCCTAGCATAACTGAGAGCGGGCTACACTTGAATACTTTGCTGTCCATTAGGTCTTTGTGGTTGCTTCAAACACAACTTCCACGAGTAACAAGGAAACTCCCATACCAAGCAAAATTCCAACCTGCAGAAACATGAAGCCGATACTAGTCGCCAGGCCCTCCTCGTGCTTTTTCCCATGCTTCCCTGGGGCCAAAAGCATCATGGCCGCGCACAGTCCGTAACCGTTGACCAATCCAAGCAGACCAACTGTGAGATAGGCCACCCAATCAGCTTGCAGTCCGCTTATACACGGCTCGAAGTAGATGAGCAGGATCGGTATGGCTATGATCAGCTGCACCAGACAATTGCAGAGAATCGATTTCTTGTTGTAGATGATTCCGAGTATCGGTAAATTTTTCCCGATAGCGTCTGCTACCGAGTAGCAACCGAAGAGAATCACAATAAACCAACCCGTCTTATCGCTAGACTGTGCTTTGGTTGGAGAAAACGGTGGCGTGATTTGCCGCAGCTCTGTTGGAAAGAAAGCCAGACGAGTCGGAGAGATTGCGAGTAGGAGTAGTGCAGTTGTAATTCCCGTGGAATTGGGAGGTAATACCTGGAAACAACGAATTGGATATTACCAATGTAAGGCAGATTGTTGCGAGTGCTGCCCAGTTATTTCTTATGACCTTCTTACGGGAGACGTCGCTGAATTCGTCACTCCTCAACAGTGACTGGTCCTCCCTGTTCTCGGCGTTCCCTCGATCAATGACATTTAAACGTTTAGCGTACGCTGCTGGGCCGACATGCGCTCGCAGAATGGCAATAAGACAGCACGCTACGAGGACGATGATCCACCAAAGTGACAAACAAATAGCCACTGAGACGGAAACCCTGATCCCTGTCCCTGAGATGTCGAAACGATCCTTTCGAGATACATCGGATGACAAAAGTCGCCGCGAATGCGCACACACCGCCTGACTGGGCTGCATGGACTCCAAACTTTGGAAAATGCTCTCCAACAAAGCTGTAAAGGGCTCCACCGCCGACATTTTGAACGACGGTCGAAGCAAAGATTATAGCCAGCACAGAACCAAAGCGAGCCGGTGTGGATAAGATGCCGGTGTCAAGAGGTGTAATAACCACCTCTGCGACCAGCAGAAAAACCGAGACGGTGAGTGTAACGAGTAGCACAGTCAAATGGCTGGTTTTTGGCGGGAAAGTGACCGTCGACACCGCGCCGAGACTTGCACCAACTCCGACCGTGACACCAACGTAGACTTCGGGTTTGTAGTTGTCGGGGAAAAAGTAGTTGAAATAGTCGGCGGCATTAAAGCTGAAGAACACGGCGCTTTGCACGGCCGCACCGAGAAACCAGCATGCAAAGTAGAGCTTCCAAGTGATTTCCATCGTCGTTCAATTGTTGCTCCAGCCACAACTGTTCAATCTAACCCAACCTGACAATAGAACACGAAAAACGTGGCAACTGAATCTTTCAATTTTTTAACTGGTTTGTTGGCTAGTCATGTGCAAAAGCCTGTTACATGAGAGAATACAATATGTTAAACCAGAGGTCTATAACTAGAGGTTTCCATCTAGCATTGCGCGCGGCCCATCAGATTCGCAGTTAGGCTATTTTTAGACATTTTTCGCGCGAAACCAGCAGCCAATCACGCACCATGCCTGACAAATATGGTCACTGAACGCGCTAGCTCGACAATTTTTGTTCAAGACGGTTGACAGTGAAATTTGAAAAGATGGCTAAAATTAAGTAAAAAACCTTGGCCCTTCTAAATCAAACAAAAGTTAATTCTACTAAATAATGCACGAAGTTTGGAACGAAATATTTAATGGGAAATTCCTGTAAATGTACAACTAATGCGACTGAAAGAGCACTAAAGGCAGCCTGAAATTAATTTACGGGAAGATCAAATCCGAAAACCGCGGACATATAAGCTTAATTAATTCGTCCAAAGAATGAAAGCCTGTTTACAACACAAGTTTAAGCTTAGTCTATTCAGTATTGTTACCTTGTATTTCGAAGAGGCTTGTCAATTCCAGCTGAATTAAGTTTTTACAATCAGCACAATAAATATCCACGGCAGTTCGTCAAGCGTTCGTGACGGTCAGATCACTTCACAGTGAAATTCTCTTCGAAGACCACTCTCTTTCTTTCCATCCATGTAGATATTGAGGGTTTCCTTTGTTCTTTTACTTCAATGAACTTGATTTTAAGCTCAGTTCGTTTCAACACAATTTAGTTTAAGCTAAAAATCATCTGTAGACGCGCAAGTTTTGCCCGCCGTATAATGTAAACAAGTGAAACTTTCGGCTGCGTATAGCTGTCCGTTCAACTTGTAAAATGAATATAATGTTCAGCTCCACAATTATTTCGAATATTCCCATGTTAAGCTAAACCATCTGCATTTTCCAGAATATACGAAACTTTGGAGAGATTGAGCGAAGATTAATCCGCAGAGAAAACTTTTCATTCAACTTGCCAACTGGACAGCGCGCCAGTCCGCCAGAAGTTTTGCCGCCGAATTCATACAAATCATGCTTCATTTAGATTGAACTGAAAAATCACTCAGTCGATTTGTAGTTTTACAAAAAGTATACCGAAGTTTGACCTAAATTTAGTGAAGTATTTAAACAATTATTACATTCTGCTGTGACGCTTTTCGCTTTTCCTTGGCCAAAGTTTCTGTCTTTGCGTAGCGCTCGCATATTAAAAATGGTTCAACGTGATTGGCTGCTGGTTTCGCGCGAAAAATGTCTAAAAATAGCCTAACTGCGAATCTGATGGGCCAAGATCCAATACCAGAGATGGAAACCTCTAGTTATAGACCTCTGGTTAAACTCGTGCTTTATAATATAAGAATCGTACACTTGCATGACTTGCTATTAGCAACCTCTAGTACTGAAACAATTATTCGCCTCAGGCTCAGTGAATATTGTGAATCAATCAATAGAGATTTTTGGCTTTCGTTACTTTTAAGGGACTCGCGCTATATAGGGAAAAATTGTCTAAATAACGAATTATGCTCAGTCGAGCAAAAATGACGAATATGGCCAATTTATAGACTGCGCGATTTGTAGAGGAAAACATGAACGATTTCAAGTCAATGCGATGCAGACTACATTTAGACGAAATTATGTACAGGACACTTTGATTCGCTTTGCGAGATATTGCCATTTTTTACTCGTTATAAATTTGTTGAATTTACTGTAAAATAGATTTTCACTCACCGACGCGCGAAAATTAGTGAGAATAAGGTAGTAACTCTCTCCTCCGCAGAGGCTCATATATGGGAGAATCAGCTGAACGAAGTGAGTGCAGGCGCGAGAAACCCGGAGAGAGCGACGGCGGGAGCCTCTGCCAGATACCACGCCGCTTCGTTGATCCGTCAGTTACTTGCGCCTGCACACACCACGTTCAGCGGATTTCTCCTAAAACCCCATTGAGCCTCTGCGGAGGAGAGAGAGGTAGTAATTAATTCGTTATTTTTGCGCGTGCATTTAATTAGACAGTTGTTTCGTCATTTATTTTTACGCGTGCATTTAGAAAAGAGAACATTGACCTCAGTATGATTACGTTTTTCAGGTTGTGCTTTGAAAAAGTCTCTTCTATTTCTAAATGTATGTGACATTTTCACGTTTAAAAGAGAACATTGACCTCACTATCATTTAAATCATGTCATGACTCCCCTCGCAGCACTTGACTTGCTATTAGCAACCTTTAGTATACTAAAACAATTATTCGCCTCAGGCTCAGTGAATATTGTGAATATTTACCGAGACGAATAATTGTTAAAAATGTAATTTCTTATGCGCGCGGTAAAATGTTCAAGTCAGTTCTTGAAATAAAAGTGGAAGAGTATTGTTTTGTTGTGTGATCAATTTGTTGAGTAATAATATGAATATAGTGTTATTATATATACCGTAAAGCCCCACGCTATTTTCGGATTTCATAGCAGCCGTTTCCTGTCGCAGAGTAGTAAGGAGGTATATTTTTTCATAACTGATCCCATTTTTTTAGCCTAAAATTTGACCCCTGATCCCAAAAGTGATGGGAATTTTGATTTTGCTAGGACAGCTTGATCCCTGATCCATTAAAACGTGTTAAAACACCGCTGATCCCGATCCCACGGCTTGTGATCCCAGATCCCGGGGCTATGATCTCCGATCCCACCCCTTTGCACACCTTTGATCCCTGATCCCATATACCTCGTTACTATCGTATTTGGGCTATAACATAGAAAGAACCGGTTTATTCCCAAGAAACTTGTTGAAACGAGTTTTCTTCAGAACAGGGCATGTATTGTCCTTGATGTCTGTTAATATTCCCTATTGTCATTTCCCAGAAATTCTAACTATGGGTCAATTATATTCAACCGTTAAAATTTATCGATCGACGATCGCTACTTTCGGGGAGTCGGTTACTTTCGGAACCTTTACGGTATGTTATCATTGTATATATTGTATATAAATTCTCTGTTCTGAACTCACATTGGAGCATGCACAGTCATTGAATTTACTTAGGGTGTCTCAGCACCGGCTAAAAATGTTTCATTTCGCATTCATGAATGTTTGCACCTCAGTATTTATAAATAACATTCAATCATTATTCAAAAACGACAAAGCCCGAAGAAGGCTTTTCGATGCCGTCGTAACAGCCGGCAAAGAACCTCTCTAGCACGGGCCAAGAGCGGTGATACACAACCACAAACTCTTCGCAGTTCTCATAAATACTTGGAACCGCCACAAAAAACGCTAGCTCTTTCAGCAGATACTGAACACCTTCCTTCAAGTCCACCGCACTCTCCTCGGCTAATTCATTTTTCTTGTTTCCTCCTTTTCCTCGGCCGTTTTTGAGAGATCTCAACGCAGCTTCGGTGGATTCTCTGATGTCATCACGGAACTCATCATTTGCTTCGTACAGGTCTTTGATGTCCGCTAAAGCCTTGTTGTATTCGTGGCACGTTTCCACGTCCTCTGTCCACCTGATAAAGCTGTAAGAAGCGTGGCAGAGACCGCTACTTTGAATGGCTTTGTTGCACTTGTTTCGTAGCTCATTCCCGTGGCGCGCGCGGTCTTCTCAGGTTTTTTCGAGCCTACAGCTCGGTAGTTATGCTCAGATATCTTGTCAGGAATAAAAAGTAAGGCCTAAGGAAAAGATATAATACTGTAAGGTTTTATTTGAACTAACTGCTCGGAACGTCAGTAAAACAAGAACAAATTATCGGGCTCTTCTACGCCGGCATTTTTCGCTCACTGAACAATGAAAATAACTTACCTTGTCTGAGTTCTTTCTCGCTATAAAATCAAACAGCCGTTCAAGGACTTTCCTCTTGGAATAGTGCGGATTGCCAGGGCTCAACGCTAAAATCACGGGCCGTCTGTTCTGCAGAAATTTCTCGCCATTTAGAACCACCTGAGAAACGTCCATGCTTTCGTGTACCCGATACCGTGTGTTTTCGCAGAGTGGAAAAACTGTCTCGCTCATTCTGCCGGTTGCAACATCAGTTATGTAGCCCCCACTAGTCACACCCCCAACGATGTTATTTCTCGGTATTCGGTATACACCAGGGGGGGGGGGGGGGGGGGGGGGGGGGGGGGGAATAGAAACTCCTTATAATTGGTTTGCATAATTACGGACATAGCGGTGCCGGGAAACCGAGCGTGCGCAGTAGCACTCAACTAGTTGCTAAGAGGATTGTCCCACGGGAGCTTATTGACAATAAAAAAAGCTTTTCAAGCAAGAAATTCACACCTAAAATTAGTATGCATGATAACAAAAAATGTTTTCCTTGGTTGCTTTCGCTCGAAAACGAAGACGTGTTTTTTTCGTTGTGGTATGATTTCGCTTCGCCTCGAGTATTACGATAAACATTTTCAACCGACTTCGCTTCCCGTTCCAGTAGTAGCACTACTGACCGTATCCGAAAGACCCTCGCTGGATCCTTTCGCTGTAGCATGTAAATGCAGCTCAGACGGATTTTTCGCTTGTTGTTTCACGCTGCCGAGTTGGCGGCGTGAAAGATCAGGCCAAAAATCCTCCAGCGCTGTGTTTGCAGGCTACACGCGTACAGCTCCACGCTCAGGCGAGCTTGAAAAAGTTTCCCGGTTTAAGATAAGATAAGATAAGATAAGATACGGGTTAGAAAACAATGAAGTTTTGGTTGGCATCATTCTTAGCAACGGCTTGATTGACACAGGATTCGCACTGTTGGTCTGTTGCCCGACACTGCTATGTCCTCAAAGGAAAATGCCGGCATTCTTCCCCCCCCCCCCCCCCCGGCCCCTGATATACACTGATGATGTAAGGGACGATCGGCAAAGGTGGCCGTAAATACATACATAGATCACGAGTTTCAAGACTGAATAATTCATGTTTTCTAAGACGAAAAGTTTCCGGGAAAACAGCGAAAGCGCATTTCTTCCAATGTGTGATCTGTGTATGACCAGTTTTTCCATTAAAGGGGCCTCTGAGCAAATCGTCAGACGATCATTCAGCAAAGTTGACATCGGTTTCCAAAGTATATCTCCGTCGATTTCGCAATCGCCAGCCGGTTGGATTAGAAGATATTTGAGTAGCGAGAACAGGGCGCACGCGATGACGATGTTGGCAGAAGGGAGTGCAATCGGTATAGTTTCCTTCTTCTTCGCAATACTTCTGTTCGCTTGGCCGCTTTTGTACAAATGCGTGCAGGTGAGTGCTTTGTCATTCATAACTTTTCCTAGCTGTTTGAGGCGGTACGGCTGCTTGCAACAATGTCATGAATGATCACTGCGAAGCCTGCGATAAAATATCTGTACTACAGCTAGTAATCACAGATCAGAGACGGAAGTAGTGTGTTCGGCTTTCTAAATGACCTTAAACTACAGCCTGGTTTTCACTAGTGACGCAAACACAAGCGTAAGCACAAGAGCCCTTATTTCACCGTGAAAACGGGTTTGACGCAAGCATAAGCACAAGCACAAGCACAAGCGCAAGCCTAAGTGCAAGCACAAGAGCCCTTATTTCGCCGTGAAAACGGGCTTGACGCAAGCATAAGCACAAGCGCAAGCACAAGAGCCCTCATTTCGCAGTGAAAACGGGCGCGACGCAAGCATAAGCACAAGCGCAAGCACAAGAGCCCTCATTTCGCAGTGAAAACGGGCGCGACGCAAGCATAAGCACAAGCGCAAGCACAAGGATCAAAATGTTTTGATCCTTATGCTTGCGCTTATGCTTGCGTCGCATGTGATAACGGAACATAAAACACGCACAAGGAAAAAGCAGTGATTTTTATATTATTTGAAGGAATATTTGAACAAAACAAAGGTTAATTCAGAAAATTATCTCCGCAAGTCATTTGTGAGTTATTGTGCTTATTTTGCTTGCCTTGATTCTGCGAATCTTGCTGGTTAAAAACGGCCTCATGGGCTAACTATCAGGCGTTATAATCCATCAAATATTTTTCTCGCGCGCGATTGGTCTAAACACGTGACGCAGCCAAAAGTGATATTCCCAGTATCGAAAACTTGCGTTTCACGTTCGCAGGTTCAGTTTTCGTCTCAAATAAATTGCTAAGTTAGATAGAACTGATTGTTTTGAGCAGACTAGAAATATTTTTGAGCGCCAACATAATTATTTTGATGTTTAACAGCTTGGCAGACCGAGTGCTTCTCGGAACAGATAATGTCCGCGGACAAATATCCGAGCATATTTCCTCGCCAAATGGAGACTATTGTTTATATATTCCGCGCGATTTCACAGGATAATTATTAAAAATATATAATTTCGTATGCGCGCGGTAAAATATTCAATTCAGTTCTTGAAATATTACGTGGAAGAGTATTTTTTTAGTTGTGTTATCAATTTGTTGAATAATAAAACAACTATCCTGCTCAGGTAGGGGAGGGGAGGGATAGAAACTCTTTATAAATGGTTTGCATAATTACGGACATAGCGGTGCCGGGCAACCGAGCGTGCGCAGTAGCACTCAGCTAGTTGCTAAGAGGATTGTTCCACGGGAACTTATTAACAATAAAAAAGCTTTCCATCTAGAATTTCACACCTAAAATTAGTATGCATGATAACAAATGTGTTTTTCCTTGGTTGTTTTCGCTCGAACATGAAAACGTGTTCTTTTCGTTGTTGTCTGATTTCGCTTCGCCACGTGTATTACTATAAACATTTTCATCCGACTTCGCTTCCCTTCCAGTAGTAGCACTACTGACCGTATCCGAAAGACTCTCGCTGTACCTGTAAATGCAGCTCAGACGGATTTTTCGCTTATTGTTCCACGCTGACGGCCGGCGTGAAAGATCAGGCCAAAAATCCGCCAGCGCTGCGTTTGCAGGCTACACGCGTGCAGCTCTACGCTGCGAGCTTGAAAAAATTTCCCGAAGAAAACAATGAGGTTTAGGCTGACGTCATTCTTAGCAACGGCTTGATTGACACATGATTCGCACTGTTGGTCTGTTGCCCGGTAACCTGCGATCAGGCCCTCCTCGAAGAGAGGACCTTTTCCTCTCTCTCTCTCCGCGCTCTCGTTCTCCGCGAAAAGAAAGAAATGGAAAAGAAACGCCTGATCGCAGGTTAGTTGCCCGGCACCGCTATGTCCTCAAAGAAAAGTGCCGGCTTTCTATTCCCCCCCTGATCCTGCTCAATCTTTCAGAATATCGCCTGATTTTAGCCAATTCGGCCTACGCCGGGCCTCGTCGGCTAAGTATCAGGCGATATCCCGTGCGATTTCGCAGGATAATTGTTAATTGACATGTGCTTTTTAGGTTGCAGTGGTTTACTGGCGTGTACCATGGACGAATGCCAAAGGAGAGCGGATGCGAGGAGAGCTGCCCAAGTTACCTTACGGACACTTTCACCAAGTGAACTTCTTTGGCCGGCCGCTGTCCAAGACATACGGTCCAATTTACTACATCTGGCACTGTTTAACTCCAGTCCTGTGAGTATCACAACGAGATCCCGATAGTTTTCGGGGTACTCAGTGAGAAAATTTAAACAAAAGTACTTGGAACGTCATGTCATTATTTCCATATCGTTAGGGTCTTTTAAAGGGATATTTGTGTAAACTAACAGAGTTTTATCTGTTCGGATTCGTAACGGAATATTAAAGATGATTTATAGTCCAAACTGCACTGCCTCGGGGTTTGTTTTCATTTTTGTTTTGAATTTGTTGATATGTTACACTTCGGTAATAGTGTCAGGGGCACCCAACGACGGTTTTCTCCCAAATGCTTTAAATAAAACACTATTTTAGGCTCTCTGGTGTGCTTTTAAAGATCTATAAATGAATTATAAGCTGCGCAATAAAATTTATATCCGTTCGGTCATTCCAGGGGAGCTTTAGACTTCATGAATTGATTAGGGCTTTTTAAGTCATTTCTCGAAAACCTCAGCTCTTCCTTGCTGATTTTCCTTTCCAAAATCCTAGCTGACCTTTTTCCTTTCCGAAAATCCTAGCAGACCTTTTTTGGTATCCAAAACGAAATTTTTATCTCTCCGAAAATAATAGGCATTTATTTTCCCATATTAAGAAAGTTCGAGATGATATTTCCCTAAAGAAAACTCCAATATCTGAGGCGATTATAGGCCTTCCGAACAGATATTTCACCGAAACGATCCGTTGGGTGCCCCTGATAGCGTACCTGATGAAAATTCAGTAACTGAAGTTTTCGAGTACGCCATTACGGCCGTTACATTTATGCTCGATGATCGAGCTGAAAACGTCGGTTTGGCGGGATAACGTCGAGGTTCTTCTACTCGTTATTATTGTTTGGCAAGGATTTCTGGCGTTAATAATGAAGAAAAAGGTAAGTTTGTCCAGCAATTTTTATTTTGGCTGGTAGTTAGATCTATTTACATTCTTTCGGATGAGACTCAAAAACATTGCAGGGCGGAGATTGCGCAGTACGGACTGGAAATCATCTTTAAAAGTGGCAGAAATTTTTAGGGAACCAAATCTTAGGCTCGAGTTTACGAGCGGCTGTCGCCTTTCCGAAAATCCTAGCTGGCTTTGTTTGTATCCAAATTAAAACTACTTTTTTTGTCTCTCCGAAAACCAACTAAGACCATCTGCGTGAGCTAAATCAAGGTTACTTCGCGGTGCTTTGCACACCAATAACCTTGAGACTGGTATTAATGTACCCGTGTAAAGTACCAAGACCTTTTGCACACAATAACTATATATATAACTACTGCACCAAATGAACTAACACCAAATGAACCAGAACACCACATGAACTAACATGGCACCGCGCGTTCTCTTGTCTTCGCAGGATACTAGCTGACGCGGAAGCTATTCGATCTTTCTACACAGATCACTACTCACATCAGCGTGACCGCGATTTCACTTGCCTCGGATCCGTGTTCAAGGACATACTTGGAAATTGCCTAGCAACGAGCTACGGGCGCGAAGAAGTGCGAAGATGCCGAGGTCCGTTCGAGAAATACTTCTCCGCCAGCGCCGCTTCCAACACTTTGCACGTGATTGGACGGGAGTGCGCGACCTTCATGAAAGGATTGCCGATCGATAAACCTGTCGATCTACAAGAGAGAGGTCTAGCGAACGTCACACTCCGAGTGCTAGTGCAAGTGGTGTACGGAGACGAGGTCCTCGAGAAATATTTTCAACGTATCTTGGAGGTCAATAATTTGTATCAAGATGCCGTCAGCATGTTCAATGTCGGCGAAACCAGGCTGCCGTTTTATTCGTACCTTCCAACCAAGGCGAACCAGAAAGCACGCTCCTTTAACCAGGCCTGGGAGTCGTTTAACCGATTCTTGTTCAAAGAATACGAGGAGGGACGCCTCAGCTCTGGTGACGGATTGTTCTTTGCCACGATGGAACAACTGAAGACTCACGCACTCGATCTCGGAGAACAGGAGGTAAGCTTTTGGATTTCTTTTAGTCTTTTCAAAGTCTTGGGTTCTGATGCCTGTTCTAGTACATGTATAAAAGGGTAGCCTGTGTACGTCAGTCTCCTCCCACTCGGAGAAGAGGCGGATGTACACAGGCTAAAAAAGGGCCGATGTTCTCATTGCTGTTCTTTTCACGCTTGCCGCAGCTCTTGCATTCTGTGGACGAGATCCTTCTCCTGAACGTTGACGTCAGCTACGCTGCCACCTCGTTTGCTCTAGCCGACCTTGCACGCCACGCAACTGTCCAGGGAAGAGTGCGACAGGAGGTGGACGAGGTACTGCGTGGAGCCGACCCGAGCTCATGTCAGGACCTGGATAAGAAGTTACCATATATGGAAATGGTTCTTAAAGAAAGTGCCCGGATGAACCCCGCTTTGGCGCTGAGTCTGCCAGAAAGAACAGCGAAACCCGTCACTAATATTGGCGGATATCAGATACCAAAAGGGGTGAGGAACATCGTATGTTGCTGGTGTATACCGCAGAATTTCTAGTACAGTGGAGCCCCGTTAAAACGGACACCTACGGGCCAAACAAACTGGCCGTAATAACTGGGTGGCCGTATTAAAGGGGTTCTTTAAATAGGAAAATGACTGACTGAGCGTTTTCTCGGGCCAAAATAAAGTGGCCGTAATACGAGGTGGCCGTAATAACGGGTGGCCGTAAGGCGGGGTTCCACTGTAATTCTCGAAAGTATCAAACGACCCCTCCAAAAATAGCTTTCATTTGAATGTAGCGACGTCCCTCCCCCCTTATTTGTAAGTGGAGAGTGCGTATATGCTGCCTCGTCCCCAGGCGCCGTTGCGAGTGGGAGAACAGGGAGCGCGAGGGGTCCCACAACCCCACGCGTACCGCGCTCAAACAAGGAGCGACGCCTGGGGACGAGGCGCCTGGGGACGAGGCTGGCATCGATGCATGTATGCCTGTATGTTTACGTCGCGCTACAGTCAATCAGTAAGCAGTGTATTGTAAAGTACCTTCCACTCTAATGTGCATAAGACACTTTACTAAGCTGGGTTTTCTCTTTCAACAGACGCCAGTCTGCGTAGATGCTCATTCACTGAATTTCTCGGAGAAGTACTGGAGAGACCCTGAGAAATTCGACCCGGATCGCTTCGCCAACGGAGCCCGACCAGCGCCCGGTTCGCTCTTCCGCTTCGGAATGGGTCCAAGAAAATGCCTGGGCTATCGATACGCTCTGGCTATCAGTCGTGTAGTCGTTGCGTCGGTTTTTGCAGAGATACACACTGCAACTGGCTCACCCTAACAACACCACAGCACGAGTGAAGACCAAGGGAATGTCCTTCTTCACACCTTATCTTTGTCCAGAAATTGTATTTAACGAGAGACAGAAGAATAATGCTTGAATAACATAGCACCCGGCCCGAGCGGGCAGTGCGATTCAGTTAAAAAAAAAAACCTATTTCAGATATCTGCTGCGGCTACTCCCTTATATACGCCCGATAGGGTATGGTTTTTGAGGTGCTCAGTCGTTAAATAGGGTATCTTTTTTGGTATTGTGATCCTTAGATAGAGTTCCTATAAATTGTATTAGCTAACTTGCAGTACCTAAAGCTAAACGCCCCAACGCGCTAAATAAAACCGAAGATATGGTCTATAACGAGGCGATTGAAATTAAAAGACGTCAGTTTCTATTGGCGTGCGCGGATAATCCTCTAGGGCAACGCAATACAGTCATTATTTGTATCGTCGTTTTCCTCTTAAGTATGATGTTATTTTTCGGTTTTGGGCCTTAAAAGGGTATCAATTTTTGATTTTCGACCCTTCGCGGCACACACCTATCCTAAATTAACGGGAGTACCCCCCGTTGGGCCTAACACGAATACTTCATTACTACTGACAGTTCACATCGTTCTGGCACAATTTAACCGATTAAAATGAAACCACAGGTAGCCCAAGTTCGGTATTATGTAGAGCTTTCGATCCTTTCTTCTAACTGAAGAATTTGCGAGACATGTAGGTGTATTTCTAGTTAATTATTAGACACGCACCGTTATAAGAGATTGCAAGGGGGTTAAGAAATAAAAAACACAGAAAATAATTTTGTTCTTTTATATTTAAATTCCAGCTTTATACTAAAAGCAGTCAAAGTTATAGGCCATCATCATAAAATGTTTTGTTTCCCATCGCCCTCTCTCTCGTGAAAAAATGCAGGTTCTTATAATTATGCGGGTTTTTACTGTACAGTATGAAAGGCATTTATTAAATAAAGTGCCATTAGGTGGTTTCGGTAGCAGCCGTTTGCCCTTTAATTCCCTACAATTCCTCGTCACAATCCGGCTGATCTTCTCCAAACTTTGTTCTAGTTCCGGGTATTTCGCTTCCATTGGCATCCACACACCAGCAGTACACAGTGAAGCCATCACACTGCCGTGAGTCAAACCTTCCGTCTGATTGACAGTTTGGGACATAAACACCTGACAAACCATTTTCTGTCTTTGCTGTAGCCTCGTCATGAAGTTGCTCGCATTTGGTTCCCGCTGTCGACAAACGCGTGGATAATACTGATAAATTTATAGTGAACACAAGGAACATAAAAGATTTACGAAAAAAATACTGGGACAAGCGCGAATTACAAGTAATATAGCCTGGGAACGGGTCACTTGCCGGCGAGAGAACGTCAAGTGCAAAATCAGTTCGAACGTAAATTATGGTAACGTCATAATATTTCGCGCCAAAACCGAGTGAGCGGGAAGGGAACGCCTGGGTACGACAAATAAGGGCAGTAGAAAAATGAGAAAACTTCCAAAGATGCGAAGAATAAATAAATCAAAGATAAAATAAAGATTTTTTCAGAACAACTCGTTTTATACCTAGCACACTGCAGTTTGGCTCCAGTCCTCCTGGTGGAGTCTGTGTTCCAGGGATCTCGTTTCCGTTCTTATCCACACACCAGCAGTAGCCAGTCGATCCGTCACACTGTTTAGGCTCAAAACTACCGTCTGCTTTGCATTGTGGCACATATCTATCTGCACGATTGGCTTCCTCGTGAAGTTTTTCACATTTGGTTTCAGCTGTTGACAAACGGTTAAATTATAGCGGTTAAATTGGAGCGAGAGTATCGTAAAACCAAAACTAAAGCAATTACAATGGCCAATCACAACAAACGTAAACAACAAAACGAACCAATGAGAACTCGAAGTAAAATACACGTAACCGGTGCCAAGCGCGGGAAAACGCGTGCGACCAAGTCGCGATTGGTTTTGGTTTCGGTTTTGCATCACCGCGGATTGGTTTAAAAAACTCGCGGCACTTCCTCAAACAATCACAGAGCGTAGTAAAGCAAAACCAAAGCAATTCCGAGTTACTTTCGACACTAAATTGAAAACTGCTCTAGTACATTTGTAAAACGGAGAACACAAGAGAAAATCATAGAAAAATCGATTGTTTTACAATGCAACGAAGGTGACACTTGAGTCCCACGACTGATAAATTAAATCTGTGTCCAAAGCAATCCGGATGGTTTTATTTTACTACGTTCCATGATTAGTTTAAAAATCTCGCGCCACCTACTCAACTTAGGTGGCTGGTAACGGTTTACAGCCCTTGCGCTTTGATTGATCGATACTACCATCTTATATCAGTTGATGTTAAAATAAAGGTGTCAAACGATTGCCTAATCATCGGTAAACAAGTTATGATAATATTTGTGACATAATAGGTTACCATAGCAACAGTATTACCTGTCAAAAACACCCTTAATTTGTAGCTTTAAGTGCTTATAACTCAAAAAACGAGCCCGGTGACCCCCATTTTTTATAATTGAATAATGATCAGCATGTTAAGATACAACTTTTTGCAAAATTTAAAAAAAATTAAGGTGGCTCTGAATTTCCTCCGCAGAATTTTTTTAAATTTTGCAAAAGTTGTATCTTAACATGCTGATCATTATAAAAACAAAAAATCAATTATAAAAAATGGGGGTCACCGGGCTCGTTTTTGAGTTATCAAAGCACTTAAAGCTGCCAAATAAGGGTGTTTTTGACAGGTAATACTGTTGCTATGGTAACCTAATATACCAGGAAGATGATCATAAACATGTTCACGATGATTGGGCAATCGTTTGATATCTTTATTTTTAACATCAACTGATATAGGATGGTAGTATCGATCAATCAAAACACATGGGCTGTAAACCGTTACCAGCCACCTCAACCTTCTCAACCAATCAGATGCAAAACCAAAACCAATCGAGACTTGGTCGCACGCGTTTTCCCGCGCTTGCCAGGCGCCGGCTACCTATATTTGCTTTGAGTTCTCATTGGTTCATTGCCTTGTCTATATGTTTCTTGTGATTGGTCATTGTAATTGCTTTAGTTTGGCTTTAAGACACTCAATTGACAACCGCTCTAAAGAAGACTTACAATGACAATAGCTGATGCATTCTTTATAGCTCTCGAAGTTGTTTTTGTTCCCGTGACACCCGCCATAAACGAAGCGTTCACATCTTTCAGTGGTCTTGTTGTAGAAGTATCTGATGATGTACGCTCTGCAGGGTCCTGTCTCTTTAGGCAAGTAACATTCTGCAGGTAGCATGGATGCCAACGAATCGCTTCTTAGCTTATTTTCTGTATGTGTGGCAAACAAACAAATAGTCGATTTAATTCTGTAAACTGAGCTAGTTATATACCACCGAATACCAATTTAATGTTACATGTAAACAAGGGTGCGAGTCGGTAAAAATAAATAAATGCGGAATGAATGAATAAACAAGCAAGTAAAAGGTAAAGTCTTCACGAGCCTAGTGGCCCTCAACTGCCGGAGCTTATCCCGGTTTCTATAGCATGAAGCAACTAGGAGTATTGCTACTCCCCCTGGATGGGATGCTAGTCCATCGCAGGTTACCCCCCAGCATTTTGTCACCCGGTACCCATTTAAACTCCTGGTTGGAGAGAGGCACTGTGAGAGTAAAGTGTCTTGTTCATCAATAAAACACAGTCACTCAGGCCAGTGCTTGAACGCAGACCGCTCGGTCCGGAGTCCAGCGTGCTAATCATTAGGTCACCACGCCTCCCACAAATAAATAAATAAATAAATAAACAAGTAAACTGAACAGAAAATTGTCTTACGTGACTTGTTAGGATCAAATGGCCAACTTTCTGACTGTCGAAAGAAAACATAACAATAACTTGCACAGCTGCAAACAAGGGTGACGTGTTCTCACTATAGTTCTATGAAGTATTTTTTGAAAAGAACCCCTAAAAGGTACCAAAAACTGACTTGCTTTGTGGGTGTGGCTCGAATTCATTTCCATTGAGAGGTACCAATTCTAAAGCAAACATTTTAGTTCATATCCTATTTTCATTTTCTCGGTGTTTGGAAATGTGATGAAACACGCTCTTGTGTGTTTGCGAGAGGAATGGATTGAATCTTGTACATCCCATGAATCTATGTTATGGAGTGTTTTGTAAATTTTTGGGTGATTTTTGGGTATATTTGGGAGGAGATAGTTTTTCTCAAAGGAGTTGTAAAATTTAGGAAGATGAGAAATATTGAAGATTTGATGTAGTTTTAAACTAGAATTTGAAGTTAAAAATTAGTAGATTGACACCAACAGACAGTTGATAACCACGCAAGAGCATCCGCGTGGGTATCAACTGTTTGTTGGTGTTTCAACATTTTTTCCCCTTCTATTCCTTCTTTAAACCTCTTAAAATTTCATTGAAATTTAGGTAAAGTCCCCCCTTAAGCGAACGTCTGTAATTGTTGCAATTTGTGAATGTATTGTGCATGTTCGAGGCAGGTTTCAAGCCATTTACTTTCAAACTTGGCACAATAATGAAACTTGGCGCGCTCTTTCTAGTTATTATATCTGGTTTTAATCGGGTGATTTCTAAATACGAGACGTAATCATCATACCATTTTGGACAGAAAAGGTAACCCCCTTTCATATACTTTCCATAGAAAATGGTACCCCTTTCACATACCTACAGTTGAAACACTGCTTCCCTTTTACGACTTTTACTACACTTTTCGCTTGAGTAGCCCCTTAAAATATTGGATAAATCAGCCGTTTAGGTGCGTCTGTTCGAGATATTTTGAAAGGCCCAGTTTTAAACGCCTAAATGACAAGTCGTGAAATCTCTACCATTTTATATACCCCTTTCGGGCGGAGCCTCACCGTATAGTCCATTATAGGGAGAACCCCCCGGGAATCATTTATGTCGAACGGAAATATATGGGAATTTTGATATTTCGGGCCTTTGCGTTTGAGTGGTTTCCACCATTATCATCTCTTTGAAATGTTTCTTGCAGTCCAAGAATGTTTTCAAGTTTGTAATGCAAACTTAAGGTACCATAAACCTGTCCAAATCTTTTGACGAGTTTTGGAATATTTATAACGACGAAGAAAAGCCCTGGGTGACAAATTGAGCGAATATGGAAAATGAAGATATATTCACAAAGTCAGTTAAATAACTCATTTAACAAAGGAAGGAAATCATTAACCGCGACGAAGGTTTGGATACCTTGTGTTAATTAGCATAGATGTTCACGATTTTATTTCTCCGTTTACTCCTTAGCTTTTGTTTCGATTGAGAAGATATATCAAACACTCGAGAGAGTGTTTCATCCGATTTCCAAACACCTCGAATTTCGTCAAAACTATACTCAGCTACGCGTCGTATTTTCAACTCTCTTCTTCGTCGGCCAGTTGGAAATCTCATGACACACTGTCTGTCGTGTTTGATCATGATAATTATATTACGTCGCCTGATTATGTGAAGATTTCACTTGAAAATTAGAACGTTACGTAAATATCTAATACAGTCACTGTACAGTAGCTTACAGTGGAAGCTCCCGTAAGCGGACACCTTCAGGAAGCAAAAAAAGTGCCCGCATGCAACTGGAACTGGCCGCTTACGGGAATGTGTAAATACAGCCGGAGTTTGTATGAGCTAGAGTTCAAACGGGGTTTTGTCAAGGCGGTCATAAGTAGAGCTGTTCGCTTACGAGAGTTTCCGCTCAGAGTTCGACTGTATATGGGAACCAATTGGTACGCATTGACCTCTTTTCCCTCTCTTTATTACTCCCGTACCTCTTACCCGAACAATCCTCTTTGGACTTTTTAAAAGGTACAAGTGATTATAAGCTCACCTCTGCTAAGTTCCTTGGGTTCTGTGATATGGCTAACTCCCAAGTTATCACAAGAAATACAAGGCACCTCATTGTATTGCCTCAGACATCAAAACACACCAGTGTTTATATTAAAACAGTATCATATGCATTTCATGTGCACTACAGCGATATTTCGCGTGACGTCACCAACCAGTGATATATTGGTCATTGAAACAAAGACTGAATTATTTTAATGGTTTGCAAATTTGAATAACAAAAATAATTTGATGTAGTTGTCTGGAAAGATGTACATATTAGCTTGCACTAAAGTAAGTTATCCAGTAGTTAAAGCTCGTTTTAATTTATTTTCAAGAGATCGAAATACATTCTATTTGCACTAGCTGTCAACGTCGAAATCTTTAAACCTAACTACACTTTTACGTCACGACAAGCTAATTTCAATCGGCAAGCCTCGCTTTCGAAGTTTAAACTCAGTAAATTTTTATCATGAACGAATTCACTTCGGCACGTCGTGCCAGTGGTTGAGAAATGATTCCTGTAACTCGAGGCTTGGGACATTCTCGATCCCAGACCTTCGCTGCTTTTCTTGACTACGCAAGCGCAAAAGAGAAGAGCACTGGGGTCGAGATTGAATAAAATGAATAAATAAATATAGCCTATTATATTACCAGTTCTGGTCCAGTAGACAATTCAATCGTCACATATATTATTATCCGTTGTTTTAAATTGCTAGCAAAAGGAGTTCATCTATTAATAAAAAACGCGAAGGAAAAAAGGAGATCCAAATCAGACTGTGCAGTACGCGAAAGCTAATATTTGTTTTTTAGAACATAAAATTTGCGCGGGAAACTACTAGCCGTTAAACAATAGAGTGTTTCTGTAGAAGAACTATCGGCTGATAGTTTCCCGCGGATATTTTATGTTCTAAAAAACAAATTTTAAAACGCCTGATAGTGCCCGTGATCAGTCCAATAAGGGTGGTAAACAGTGGTATTTTTGTTTATGATCTACTAATTTCAATGTCGTATTTTCCATTTCGCGTTTATATCAAGTTTAAAAAGCTTACCGAATCAAGCAGTAGAACCCACACAGCGGTCAAACGCAAAAATTCGGCGCCACTTCCGGTTTTCGCTGCCTTCAATTTTGCAAGAGATTGAAGCGTAATGGCCGCGAAGTTTGTAAGGAAACGTTATAGAACATGCAGTGGTAAACCAAAATACGAGCTGAGACACTTGGTGGATAACAATTATTACATTATCTATGCATACTCCGAGTACAAAGCTTAAGTTTTCAGTAAATTTCTTAAGTTTGAGCTTTAAAGTGACGAAACGTGGAGGACTTCGTAAATTTAGGACATTTCTCGCAGTGGGGTTTGGCGGGAACTGCGCAGGCGCGTCACGTTTGACCGCTGTGGGACACAGCGGACCGCTGTGGGAGCACACAGCGGTCAAACGCAAAATTGCGCGCAACTTCCGGTTTCCGCGGCCTTGACTTTTCCATGAGTTTGAAGCGTGATGGCCGCGAAGTTTGTAAGGAAACGTTATAGAACATGCAGTGGTAAACCAAAATACGAGCTGAGACACTTTTTGGATAACAATTATTACATTATCTATGCATACTCCGAGTATAAACCTTAAGAGAGCATCTCCAGAAAAATCGAACTTTGACCGGCAAACTTCAAAATTTCAAAATCGCTCAAACTTTGGCTTTTAGTAGTTCATATTGAGTTATTCATCGCTATGTGGTTTGTTTGTGAAATATGTTTTTGTTTCGGCAAAAAATGACGAAAATCAATTTCAGGGCTCGATACAAGAAAATTTGGCTTGAAAATTAGCCATTTTTAAACAAACCGCTTGCCTTAACTATTAATCCAGAAGACATCCACTTGATATCAGCGTATTCTATGACTTTTCCAGGGTCTATTTTATAATTTCCATAAAGATTGAAAAACTTATGACACTGAGAGAGGCCTGAAAAAAATCCCCCTGTTTCTCTATGGCAGTTACTAGCTCGATTGAAAAAATTATTTACCCTACTACCTTTATCACAAATCAAATGAAATTTAGGAATTATACTATGGAGGAAATGGCCTTTCAACTGATATAATTTTTTTTTCTGGGGAAATTATATTGCGCTCTGTGAGAGAGCGCTCAAAATGGCCGAAAAATGATATACGTGACTAGTGGATTGTGTGACATACCGTGACCGTAGCACATATTTCAGTGCTGCTTTAGTCAAAGAAATGGTAAAATCCAAATTCCTGCCTTGAGGATATTAAAAAACACTTTCTTTTGAGAATCTCAGTATTTTTCGTACATCATTGATGCTTCACACGATGATGTGACGTAAGAAAATGGTTTATTTCACTGTGTGAATTGTACTTTGGCTTATAAGAAATTCTCTGATATCCACGCTATTTGAACTTAATCTTGTGTAATCTTGTTGTTTTTCTAACATTCATTCTCAGCTAAACACTTCTCCGGTTGGGTACTAATTTACATATCATACATGTATGTGTTACAAGAGGGTTACCAACTTTAAATGTATAAATACTAGGGTGGATCTAAGGGGTGGGGTCAAGGGTTTCTGGACCCCCTTTTCCATGATGGTAGATACTTTTAAGGATAAACAAATTACATTGCTTTACGCGTTTTGACACCTAGCGGGAATTGTATCTATTTCTACATTTACATATAAATATAATTTCTTTTTCATCCATACTGTTGTCAGAACTTACTCATTTAACATGGAATTGTATCTATTTCTATATTTGCGCACGAAATGCTCTATGACAAGGCCATGTTAGACTACTCGACTAAACTGAACTGTGGCGCAAGCAAAGCTCCAACAGTGATACATGTAGAGGGAAGTAGATCATCGCTACCAGCCACACCTACTCTCTCGATGGGATGGGCACTGATATCGACACAGTCATGAAGGCTTTGAATTTTACCGACAAACAAAAGCAGTACCTAAATGTCAAGTTTCAAATTGGAGAGAGAACCGGGAAGAAGGACGATCGACCAACGTCTCTAAAGCGATGAGGATTGCGAAAGATAGCAACGGGGAGAGATTATTCGCGTACGGCTATGGCGATTTTTCTCACGAGCCAGCAAATTAATAATAATAATAATAGATCAGCTGTCAGGGATCCATATTCGTTTTTTCTCAAAGTCGTCAGCGGGCAAGTATTCCAAAAAATATACTTGCCCTGGCAAAATTTTGGTTGCCCTTTCAAAAGTAGAGAATTATTGGTAAAAAAAAGGCGACAGAATGGCTACATGTTAAAAACGTTTGCGTTTTTTATTAACATCGTATAATGCATCGCGCTACAACTATGTACATGTAGGTTAACAACGACGTTTGGCGGCCACAACCGTTATTATTAATAAGTGATTTGAAAGACGCTTTGTGGATCTTCATGGACTCCAGGCGAAGCGATGTCACAGCCGGCAGCCAGCATCTACAAAAACATTTTTTTCTGGGCCTGTGATCTGTCTAACTGGACGTTGACTGGCAAATTTTGCAAAACATATTGCCTCCAGCCGAAGCAGTTTGCGATGTGGCAGACGATGATAGCAATGCAGGGCGGCACAAATTTCAGCCAGGGCCTGTTTTTCTGCCACGAAGGTAGGAAGGCACGCTGCCGTTCCTCCTTTTCATATTTCGCTTGTTTTTCGGCAGCTTCACTTTCACTTTTTCGCGTTTGAATGCTGTAGTACATCAGAGAAATAACAGCGGTTGACAACATGAAAATTGAGCCTGCGATCATGCGACTCATGAAAATACCGCATTATCAAACATGGCGCCCAAAATTATGATTCGATCGCGAAAGAAAGCTGCAAATTTGTCTCTGTTTTCTGAAAGTTCCAGTTGGACGACGAATCAATAGAAGGCAGGTACTCATATGCAAATTACGGACTCAGATTTTACTCGTCCAAAGGACGAGTATTCAAGTTATTTTGGTCGTCCGTACGATGTTTTGGTCGTCACGGACGACCAGACGACTGCGAATATGGATCCCTGGCTGTGAAAAAGAATCACAGCTGGTGTAAACCTATGTGCGATGCAGTAAATAAGGTTGTCAAAGGTTGCAGACTGCAACCGAAAGCTCATATTTTTTAACCAGAGAACGATTTTTTTAAATTTTTACAATAAAATATGTACATAAATAATTGTTCTTATAAAAATAGTCTAAAATATTTATAATTTAAAAAGGAAAGAAGAAATATTCCAAAAATATAAAGTTACATATCGAAAAAGAAAAAGAAGAAAAAGAATATGACAGTTTTCATCTAACTCTAAAAAGTATCGATGATTATACGAAAAATCTGACTATATAATTATATAAATTTCCCTGGGAGACGAGCTTAGTAAGTTGGCGCTTTTTAAAGATAGTTTTCCAAAAGGGTATTTAAATTAGTTTAACCCTATTCTGCCTGGGGGGAGGGAGGGGGGGGGGGGGGGGGGGGGGCGGAAAGTGCCCGCGCTGATTTAAAACCTTTATTACTTTAAGGAAATGTAGCCAAACTTTGTGACTTTTCCTAAAAAATTATCTGGGAACATGTTGGTGCGTCAATATTTTGATCACGTGGCTTGACATTTCCATAGCAATCAATTTTTGACAGGTTGTTTTATTCAAATTAGGTGTTTTTCATCTAATTCTTTCGGGTTTTATGTGATTTTTGCTTTTTATTAAGAGTGTCTTCCAAAATCTTTACAGTTTCTGTATCCTTATATTTTTCTTGATTTTTTTCAAATCAAATTTGGAGATTTTCTGACATTTCCAAAAGATTTAGCAATCCAAGATAGCGGATCCAAGATGGCGGATTTTTTAAACGTATGACGTCAATTTGGCGTGTTATGACGTCGTGATCGACACGTGACTGTTACCAAAATAAACATTTTTTGATGCTTTACACACCATATAAGTTTCATTTCTTTTGCATAAATACTTATGAAGATATATTGGAGGGGGGCACATTCTGCCTCCCCCCCCCCCCCCCCCTCCCCCAGGCTCATGAATGAAAAACAAAGCCCAGGCAGAATAGTGTTAAGTTAGTTGGTACTCAAAGATGTTACAGATAACAAATAACAGTCTTTATTGTCACATGTTAAATGAGTAAGTTCTGACAACAGTATGGATGAAAAAGAAATTATATTTATATGTAAATGTAGAAATAGATACAATTCCCGTTAGGTGTCAAAACGCGTAAAGCAATGTAATTTGTTTATCCTTAAAGTATCTACCATCATGGAAAAGGGGGTCCAGAAACCCTTGACCCCACCCCTTAGATCCACCCTAGTATTTATACATTTAGGGCCGATTATTTAAACGACGTTTAGACATCGCTTAAGAAGGTCTTGGTCTAAACCGGGTTTAAACCGGGGAACCGGATTATTTAAACGTCCTTTATTTTAAACCTCGCCTAAGCGGTGTCTAAACACCGACTTGCAAACAATAGCAACTTAGACCTGGTCATGAGTAGGTTTAGACGTAGTTTAACGCTTTTATTAGTGAAGGTTTGTGTCATGGATGGAAGTTCGAAGTATAGAACGTTACAGGAATAGGATAACAAGCTGATTCCGAAGATTCAGACAGTTGAGGGATAGTTTAAATCCGCTAGAAGAATACGACGATGACAATTTCCATTACCGTACAAAACAGTCTAATTTCCATCGACGGTTTAGGCTCAGGAAAGAAGCAAGTTTTAATAGTGGATATTTATATCATACTAAGTGTCCAAGAAAACAAGTTTAGTTCAATAGCATGTCCTTATTGTTCCATAAAATGAAAACCAATAAGTATCTTCAAAATTATTTCGCAAGTCATTAATAAAAATAATCCAATACTTCCCTGTAGAAAGCAGGTAATTTTTGGCTAACATTATTTACGTTATAATTGCACTTCAGGATGAAAGATAGCCCATCAAGTTTTGCGAAGAAAAAGTTTTGAATTGTTTTCCATGTGTTATCATTACAGCGATTATAGCGTAGAAAATTGCGCAAATCCGACTAAGCAAAAACTCGAATTTTTAAAGCGCGGTTTAAGAAAACAATAGCTAGACTTGTTGAACCACGTTTAGACATGGCCTCGTGAAATGCGTCTAATCCGCATTCTAATAACGCAATTTAGACTCAGCTTAGCCGTGGTCTATGGAAACCTTGTCTAAACCTCGATTTAGCCTAAACCAAGTCTAACTTAGACTTCGTTTAAATAATCGGCCCTTAAAGTTGGTAACCCTCTTGTAACACATACATGTATGATATGTAAATTAGTACCCAACCGGAGAAGTGTTTAGCTGAGAATGAATGTTAGAAAAACAACAAGATTACACAAGATTAAGTTCAAATAGCGTGGATATCAGAGAATTTCTTATAAGCCAAAGTACAATTCACACAGTGAAATAAACCATTTTCTTACGTCACATCATCGTGGGAAGCATCAATGATGTACGAAAAATACTGAGATTCTCAAAAGAAAGTGTTTTTTAATATCCTCAAGGCAGGAATTTGGATTTTACCATTTCTTTGACTAAAGCAGCACTGAAATATGTGCTACGGTCACGGTATGTCACGCAATCCACTAGTCACGTATATCATTTATAGGCCATTTTGAGCGCTCTCTCACAGAGCGCAATATAATTTCCCCAGAAAAAAAATTATATCAGTTGAAAGGCCATTTCCTCCTTAGTGCAATTCCTAAATTTCATTTGATTTGTGATAAAGGTAGTAGGGTAAATAATTTTTTCAATCGAGCTAGTAACTGCCATAGAGAAACAGGGGGATTTTTTTCAGGCCTCTCTCAGTGTAATAAGTTTTTCAATCTTTATGGAAATTATAAAATAGAACCTCGAATAGTCCTAGAATACGCTGATATCAAGTGGATGTCTTCTGGATTAATAGTTAAGGCAAGCGGTTCGCTTAAAAATGGATAATTTTCAAGCCAAATTTTCTTGTATGGAGCCCTGAAATTGATTTTCGTCATTTTCTGCCAAAACAATAAATTATTTGACAAATGAACCACATAGCAATGAATGACTCAATATGGACTACTAACAGCCAAAGTTTGAGCGTTTTTGAGTTTTCACATTTTTGCCGTTATTTTCCGATTTTGTTTGATTCTTGTGGAGACGCTCTCTTAAGTTTTCAGTAAATTTCTTAAGTTTGAGCTTTTAAGCGGACGACTTCGCAATTTTAAGACATTTGACTGCAAAGTTTTGGCGGGAACTGCGCGCGCGCAGTACGTTTGACCGCTGTGTGCTGTGGGAGTTTAACCAGAGACGTACAGTCATGGTCAGCGGACTGTCATGCAGAGACTCAGTGGCGTCCTTTTTACTGGCTCTGAAGTATATAATTGTTTTGTTTGGAGTCGACTTGGAGTTGTTTTTATCACTCTAACTTCAGTACTTGAATAAAGTAAAACACCACGATGTCCATATAAAGTTCTTTTTACATTAACTGTACTCATTTTCTCTTGCTGTACTTTTATTGATTAAATTTTTTGCAAAGTGCAACTGATTTTGTTTCATATATTGTTGGGAGCGCCGGGGGGTGACATGGAGGTCTGAACTTCCCGCTTCCCAACCTCGTTCCCAGGGTCTCTCTTCTTCCCGCCAAAGAGAGACCCTGGGAACGAGGTTGCCCGACGGTTGCCCGGCTTCCCTAGCTATAGCCTGAGTATCAGTTCAGGTTCCTTCTGTTGTGGCTGCCGCCTCTTTGTATTTTTCTATGCGAAGTCGTCTATATTAGTATTGAAGCGTTGCCAGAAATGTAATTCAACAATTTTCTGACAAGAACGAACGAACTTGTGAAGTTGCCTCAGCGTGCGTCGCCGTACGTTTTCGTCAAGGCTCACTGAAAATAGCAGCCTTAACAATGATGTCGTTATTAACGTCAAGCAAACAGTCATGCTTGATCTCAGTTTAAAAAAATAAATGTTTCGTGTGATTTATTGGGTCTTTAAAATATTACTTTGTGTTGTTTGGGTTTTGCGGCTTAAAGTTGTTTTGATCACTCTCACTGCCACTTGAGCGAGGTCATTTGTTTCAGCCAGCCCCACTCAAGTCGATAGCTTGGCTACTGAATAACATCTACATAATATTTTGAAATTTACGCTTGCTGAACATCCTGGATTATCAAGCAAGCGTAAATTTCAACGCTGATAAATATTGAACACTCATGACCGAAGTGACTGAAGTTTTTTCTTCTTCTGTTTTTCCTTTTTATTTAATAAATATCGATCTGTCGAACTCTGTTGCAAAGTGAAAGGACTGTAATGTCAATGGCATTCGATCCTTACTCAATATTGATTGCATTGTGCTGAAAAAAATACGCTTACTGAACAGAAATAAGTAGCCGATCTGATTTGCAAGCGTTGACTGCTGTCGACTGATGAATGATCGGGCGTATAAATTAATTATTCATCATCATAAACATTTAAAATCGCTTTATAAGGCGACGGTATCTGAAGTGAAAAACAAAACATCTGATCGAATCTAAAACAGTAAATAAAGCTCTATTTTATAAACTATACTTTATGTCACTGATCGGCATTTTCATACCTGGAAGTCAAGGGCAGATATAAACTGGACTATCTTGTAATACAGGCACTTTAAGTTCGCCTCTCTGAAAACGTTTCATAATTGACGTTTTTTTTTTACCATGTTCAGTTGTCTCTGTTGTGCAATGACATGATACATTTTCACCCTTCGTAGATTGCGCAGGCAGCTGAAAGTCGTTTTATTTTAACGTTTTAGCCAGATAACGTTTTTATATTTAATCATATAATGATCATCCCTGGCTGTACGGTTCTAATGTTTCAATTTTTTTTTCGCGTCGTTGGCATAATTGACGCTTACTAAACATCAATAGCCACCGATATTGGTCATTGTTGTAATGTTTTTGTACGGTCTGTGTGTTAATATACTTTGCGGCCTAAATTTGCTCGAAGTCGTTATTTATGAGCTGTCCAGATCTTTCTGGGGTTAGATATAATGATTTTAATTCTGATAATGGGTCATTGACCATCAGTTTTACTTCTGTGCTGTATACTGCGTCAAAGCTGAAAAATTGAAAAATGATTAACTTCAAATGAGATCATTACTTCCTTTTTAAATAATACACGAACAACAAGCTTGTAATACATCAATAAGCGAGCAAAGTTTTCTTTCGTGCAAACTGTGTTTAAGCTCACTAACAATAGCAGCCTTAAACAATGATGTCGTTATTAACCAAGAATGCAGTCATACTTGGTCCCCGGGGGGGGGGGGGGGGGTACTCCCTGAAAGTTGTGGTGGGGGTGTGCGGCCTGCTTCTTGAAACCCTTACCCTATTTCAGACCAAAATATGTGATTTTCCATACCCTATTTCAGACCTGACCCAAAAATCGATACCCTTTTTCAGACCTATAAAATTGGTACACGTGTCGTATACATGACTTCAGCTACCCAGGAATGGGTTCCATTTGCGCAAACATTTGAAAAAGGCTTCAAAATTCCCCGATGTTAATGGAAAAAAAACAGTTTCGTCTAAAAGCCAAACCAAATTCCAGACCAGAGTGCACAAAACATACCCTATTTTCAGACCAAAATGGTCAAAATCTATACCCTATTTCAGACCAAAACGGCTCAAAAACCATACCCTTTGGGGCGGCACATACCTATATAGCTTATATAAGGGAGTAACCCTCCCCCCCCCCCCCCGGGGCTTGGTCTCAGTTAAAAAATGAAATGTGTGTGGCGTGTGATTTATGAGGTCTTTAAAATATTACTTGTGTTTGTTTGAGGTTGTTTTGATCTCTCTCACTGCCACTTGAATGAGGCCATTTATTTCAGCCAGCCACCACTCGAGTCGATAGCTTGGCTAATAATAACATCATCTACATATTATTTTGAAACTTATGGACCTTATAGAACATCCTGGATTATTACGCAAGCGTAAATTTCAACGCATCGAAGTGTTTTTTTTAAATTTTTTTTAATTTCTTTGGCTCAACCTTTAAATCTCTGTTGCAAAATGAAAGAACTGTTAATGGCTTTGATTCGATCTTTACTTATTTAATATTGATTGCATATCATTGTGCTGAAAACTACGCTTACTACTGAACAGAAATGAACAGCAAACTGATTTGCAAGCGTTGTGCTGTCGACTAAAGAGTGATCCATACAAATTCTTTGATTTAATCCGGACGTCATCAAAATTCTAAAATCTAAACTGTTAATCCTACAAAGCTATTCTTTTTATATCTTCTAGAAATGGAAATCATTAATCTCTACGCAAAGTTTAATTTTGGTATCGATCCAGTGATTCCTTTTGGAAATAAAGCTATTTAAAATTTGTGATGTCCCGGATGAACGTGTTTTTGCACTGTCACAAAAAAACGGATATTTTTATATCATTTTGAAATTTTCAGACGTGATAATAATTTAGAAGTGATTTGAAGTGAAAGCTAATGATATTGACGGTAGAATCTACTCTACTTCTTGTGCAATTTTATGGCTGCCATATTTGTGCCCCTTTGAAGGACACATGACAAAACATGGCGGCGGCATACTAAATACTGTAATTTTCTGAAAATTAGTTTGGCAATAACTCGGTTATGAAAAACGCTACAAAGCTATAATTTGGACAAAACGTTTCTTTCTGCCAGTTCTTTTACCTGTTAATTTTCTGATGTTGTTCATGCAAACAAACAGTTTTTGTAATAATGTTGATGAAAAACCACCAATTGGTAAACATTAAATCGCTATAAGGCGATGGCATCTGAAGCCGGTGGAAAAAAAAAACTACTTTGTATGTCAATGTATTAAAATTGGGCACAAAACATCTGATCGCATCTAAACAGTAAATAAAGCTCTATTTTATAAACTATACTTTTTTCAGTTCTATAAGCCTTTAAAAAGTTTCATAATTGACGTTGATTTTTAATTACCAGCATGTTTGTCTCTGTTGCATGCAAAGTGCAATGATACATTTTCACCCTTCGTAGATTGCAGTCAGGCAGCCGAAAAACAATTAATTTTATTTTAACATTTTAGCCAGAGAATGTTTTTACATTTAAACCCCCCTGGCTGTATGGTTCTAAAATGTTCTTATACATTCACTTTGTTTCAATTTTTTCGCGTCGTTGACATAATACGCTTACTAAACATCAATAGCCACCGATATTGGTCATCGTTGTGATGTTTTTTATACGGTCTGTGTGTTAATATACTTTGCGGCCTAAATTTGCTCGAAGTCGTTATTTATGAGCTGTCCAGATCTTTCTGGGGTTACATATAATGATTTTAATTCTGATAATGGGTCATTGACCATCAGTTTTTACTTCTGTGCTGTATACTGCGTCAAAGCTGAAAAATTGAAAAACTATTAACTTCAAATAGGATCATTTACTTCCTTTTAAAGTAATACATGAACAACAAGCTTGTAATATATAAAAAAGCTACCAAAGTTGTCTTTCGTGCAAGGCTGTGTTTACAAGTTAATAAAGAATGGTGCTTATTATTTCCTGTGTCTCGTTTTCTCGAGTGTCCATTAACTCTGAACTATTCATGAATATCTCAATTGTTAAAATTAAATTTAACTCAAATTTAACTTAAACTTTCAATTATTGATGGCTATATAAAGAGAAACCGAGTCACTTCTCTCGGCATTGTGCTTTACTTGTGCAAGAAGCTGTTCGCAGAAGAGCTTAGAAGTCTATTCGTCTTAGAAGTCAGTTCAGTATACTTCACTATCAGGTTAGACTATCGCCTTCCATCTTCACAGTAGTAGTAGCTACTATAACTGATTTATTAAGCTCAATTTTATTTGATAGCCGCTTCAAAAGATAATATTTAAAGCATAAAGCTATATTTATTGAATTTATCATCGATTGTGTTGAGTTTATATTTATACGCCCTGAGTTAGTAAATAATCCTTACATGTCGCTCTCTTTTTTTAGAAGAAATATGAAGAGCTTTGCGTTTCTCTTGATCGTTGGCGGATTCGCATTTTCATGTGCCTTCAAGCGGATTTTCAAGAATGAGAAAGTTCTTGTTCAGGTATGTAACGAAAAATTATTGGTATTATAATATAATTAATAATAATAATATTGAATAAGTCGAAGAAGGTAGTGCCTTATTCTTACTAATTTTCGCGCGTATTTAATTTCGCGAACATGACAAAGCCACATTTCGTGAGGATAAATTTTCGCGATTTCACAGAAACAATGGACTCGAAGTGTATTAAATTTCGCGAAAATGTCGCCAAATTTTAATCACCATTTAAAAAACCCGTCATTCATAATCAACGGTAAAAGCGTTCAATCGGATGGATTGAAGGAAAATCAGAACTGCGAATGGCAATTTTGGCCACTGCACCAGAGACATTTTGCAGGAATTGCAAGAAAACGGCGAATCAGAGGAATGTGGAGATGCATAAATCACGAACAGAATTTTGACCATTTTTTTTAACCAAATTACAGTAGTCACTGTGTCGATTTTCTTTGTGTAATGGGGTATTAAATTTCGCGCGGCCGTTCTCTTTTTCGCTTTTTCACTATACGAGAGCCTGGAACAGGCTACACCCGATCTAATGAAAGGACTGCCCGTGTGTTGCACGTGACGGGTCCCCGAAAAAATACCTTTTATTTATTTTTGTATTACATGCGATGACAGGGCGTGTCATACCTGTACAGTTCTCAATTAAAATCATTGTCATTCAATTCTCACTAGCCAATTAAAATCACTGTTGCAGCTCTGAATGTACCTACGTATATAGTTCTCGCTCAGTAACGAAACGTGATCGATTTTAGAGGTTTTCAATAGAACCTATATCGCTATTATCTCATGCAGAAACGACGTTTTTAGTTTATTGTTTTGGAGAACCATTTTCGTTCAGCAATTTTTGTTCTTTATCCAGTGACTTTCGCATCCATGGTTACATGTAAACGTCAGCAGTGATACATAATTAGTCAAATCCTAATTTATTCTTTTATATTGACTGACGGGCTTCAACGCATTAATTAAGTGGTACCAGTGATCATCAGCCTGTGTCAAGAGAGGATGATGATTTAAAGCAAAGCCGCCAAATCTTAAATTTCATTACATCATTACAACTGACCAATCAGGTGTTTTCCTTAAAATAGCCGCGCAGTATGACCACGCGCTAAAATTAGATTGAAAAAAGTCATTGGAAGAGGCCCATGTATGGGGTATGTGTTCTCTTAGATCATCCTCTCTTGCCTGTGTGTATTAAAACATCATTCGGCCATTTAATTGTTTCGCCGTGTTAAACATATTATGATGTGCCTTAAGTACTTTTTTAATTATTATTCCAATTTTTGCAGCCAATATCAGGGAATATGATGTCTTTAAAGGACAGCATTCCGAATCCCATAATTCCACGGGAAGGTAAAGCGCTTGGACGTCTTCTTTTCTTATAAGTTTGGTTCATACAACACCTTGCTAATGACTGAATATTACCCTAACAATTGTTATAATATTTAATTTTGGTCATGAATATATTGTGTGATGCATGCATGCTACAAAATAAGAGCTTATAGCGTTAGCTTAATCATGATTGACCAAAAGTATTTATATAACATAGTTCGTGCATGTCTGTGGAAATTGTTTTGATATAATTTACTAGTAAAGTCAAATTACTGCAAAAATCTTAATTGATAATCATCACTCATTTTAGAGCGGATCTTAAACCAAAACCAAAGAATTTATAATGGCCAATCACAAGAAACGTAAACAACAAAATGACCAATGAAAACTTGAAGCAATTACACGTAACCGGCGCCAAGCGCGGGAAAACGCGTGTGACCAAGTCGCGATTAGGTTTGGTTTTCGCATCTGATTGGTTGAAGAGATGGCACGAGTTTTTTAAACCGATCGTAGAGGCGTAATAAAGTAAGACCAGTTCAACACTGCTCTAATTTGTAGTCGTTTCCGATCCGCAGCTGAACCGCTGACCAAATGCGAACGTCTTCGTAAAGAGGCTATCGAAACGGGAATCTAGGCATTTACGTCCCACAATGCAAAGCAGACGGTAGTTTTGAGCCTGAACAGTGTAGTGTATCTACTGGCTACTGCTGGTGTGTGGATGAGAAACGGAAAACAAATCCCTGGAACACTGACTCCCCCAGGATATGAGCCACCACTGGAATGCAGCCAGGAATCGCAGGAAAAGCGAAAAGCGACCGCCGGCCAAACCAAACCGGTATTACTATTTTCTTTAAAATAATTAAATCATTTAAGGTTTTGGGATTAAAACTTATCTGCCATTAGAACATGCCTTTTTAAACTGAGTAACTTTACAATTTCCTTACTGAATATGGCTTTGGGTGATTTCGTGGTATTTTCTGCACGTGAATGAGTATGGGTATTTTGAGATAAAAGCTGCGGTTAGACAACGCATAGAGTTCGGAAAGGCAAGTTGCAGCTATATTTGAAACGGGCACTATGACCTACTAAAATGGTAGTTAAAATGTTAACTCTGAGTGCACTATTCAGTTTTGGTGTTCTATTCATGGCGCTCGTTAGCTTAGCGCCTGAGCTAACAATAGACCTTTCTCCAAAATGGCCGCCACAAATTCATATTAACTGAGCGGAAAATCAATACCAGCACCTGAAAGATCACCTCTGGTTTGGTAATCGTACGAAGTTTCTACATGAGTCGAGAAAACGGAAGTTGAAAACTGGAAAATTTAGAGACGTTTGTATGACTGGGGTACACGCCCATACCGTTGAATAAGTCGAAGAAGGTATAGTGTTTAGGTTACACCCGACCGACTGGAACGACTGCTCATATGTTGCACTTGACGTGTCCCCGAAAACAAATTACCTTCTATATTTCGTTTTGTATCACATAGAGAAAAACGAAAAACTGTATTTGCGCTGTTCGGTCCTTTAAAATCACTGTTTGCAGCTCTGAATATACCTACCGTAAAAGCTCTATCTAGCCCCCCCTCTCTATTAAGCCCCCCCCTATCTAATAAGCCCCCCTTTGGAAGTCAGATTTTGTAATAAGGCCCCCCTCTCTATTAAGCCCCCTTTTGGAAGTCAGATTTGGTAATAATAACTTGCTCCTGTGGAAGGGGCTTTAACATTTACAGTAAATAAGATAACTGATAAACTGTGCTACTGTCCACTTAAAACCGTGTCTGCTTAATACAAGTTTGACTGTATTTCTCGTACAAGATTCAATCCATTCCTCTCTCAATATATCAAACACAAGAGCGTGTTTCATCGCATTTCCAAACACCGAGAAAATGAAAATAGGATATGAACTAAAAGTTTTGCTTTAGAATTGGTACCTCTCAATGGAAATGAATTCGAGCCACACCCACAAAGCAAGTCAGTTTTTGGTACCTTTTAGGGGTTCTTTTCAAAAAAATACTTCATAGAACTATAGTGAGAACACGTCACCCTTGTTTGCAGCTGTGCAAGTTATTGTTATGTTTTCTTTCGACAGTCAGAAAGTTGGCCATTTGATCCTAACAAGTCACGTAAGGCAATTTTCTGTTCAGTTTACTTGTTTATTTATTTTTTATTTTTTTTGTGGGAGACGTGGTGACCTAATGATTAGCACGCTGGACTCCGGACCGAGCGGTCTGGGTTCAAGCACTGGCCTGGGTGACTGTGTTGTGTTATTGGGCAAGACACTTTACTCTCGCAGTGCCTCTCTCCACCCAGAAGTTTAAATGGGTACCGGTGACAAAATGCTGGGGGGTAACCTGCGATGGACTAGCATCCCATCCAGGGGGAGTAGCAATACTCCTAGTCGCTTCATTCTATAGAAACCGGGATAAGCTCCGGCAGTTGAGGGCCACTAGGCTCGTGAAGACTTTACCTTTTACTTGTTTGTTTATTCATTCATTCCGCATTTATTTATTTTTACCGACTCGCACCCTTGTTTACATGTAACATTAAATTGATATTCGGTGGTGTATAACTAGCTAAGTTTACAGAATTAAATCGACTATTCGTTTGTTTGCCACACATACAGAAAATAAGCTAAGAAGCAATTCATTGGCATCCATGTTACCTGCAGAATGTCACTTGCCTGAAAAGACAGGACCCTGCAAAGCGCGTATCATCAGATACTTCTACAACAAGACCACTGGAAGATGTGAACGCTTCGTTTATGGCGGGTGTCACGGGAACAAAAACAACTTCGAGAGCTATAAAGAATGCATCAGCTACTGTCATTGTAAGTCTTCTTTAGAGCGGTTGTCAATTGAGTGTCGTAAAGCCAAACTAAAGCAATTACAATGACCAATCACAAGAAGCATAGACCAGGCAATGAACCAATGAGAACTCAAGCAAATATAGGAAGCCGGCGCCTGGCAAGCGCGGGAAAACGCGTGCGACCAAGTCACGATTGGTTTTGGTTTTGCATCTGATTGGTTGAGAAGGTTAAGTGGAGTAGGTGGCGCGAGATTTTTTAACTAATCATGGAACGTATAGTAAAATAAAACCATCCGGATTGCTTTGGACACTCAATTGAAAACATGCAGTTAGTAATGCATTATAACTGAACAAAGTCTTCATAAAGGAAACACACACATCCTGGGTTAACAGACATCGCTCATCCTACGCTCAATCCTTCCCCCACTCGAGAGACGTCTGAGATTCGACCCGAAAGATTCCATACTGATGACGTAGCTCTACAGAGATCCGTGAAGTGTCTCTGATTGGTTGTTTCTCGATTTTGAATTTTCGCGCCCAAATAACAACCAATCAGAGACACTACACGGATTTCTGTAGAGCTACGTCATCAGTATGGCATTTTTCAGGCTGAATCCCAGACGTCTCTCTCGAGCGGGCGAAGAATTGAGTGCGCGAATTAACGTCCCGTTACTAAGCAAATTCTAAGGCGGACGCCGCGAGATTGGATCCTGGTGTTGTGTTCCAGAAGCAAAACAATTTACTCTGAGAAGATCAAGTATAAAATAATTATAATAATAGAGCGGTTTTCATTTGAGTGTCGTGAAACCAAAACCAAATCCAACACCATGATTGGTTTTGGTTTAGCATCTGATTGGTTGAGAAGGTGGCGCGAGATTTTTAAACCAATCACAGAACGTAGTAAAGCAAAACCAATTTCTGATTACTTTCGATACTCAATTGAAAATCGCTCTAATCAAGTAAACGCTGATATAACTGCAAAGCTTCAGCCGGATACAAGGTTAACTAGTGAGATATTGGCTAAATTTAAGAAGAATTTGTATGCCAGGGTGGCGAATGAATGCTGAGATGAACAGTCGATGGATAAATGGAGGCGAAGATAGCGCTCGCTTCCCGCCAATGTGGCCTGGGTTCGAGTCCGGCCGGGAGTCGTGTGTGTGTTGAGTTTAATCTGTGTTGCTGGCTCTGTCCTTGTTCTACCTCAAAAACCAACACTTTTAAATTTCAATTCGATCTGGGCTCTAAGAGCCACAGATTTAATTCATCAAGTCGTGGGACTCAAGTGTCACCTTCGTTACCTTGATGTAAAACAATATGATTTTCCCTTGCGTTCTTCATTTTACAAATGTACTAGAGCAATTTTCAATTCAGTGTCGAAAGTAACTCGAATTGCTTTGGTTTTGCTTTACTACGCTCTGTGATTGGTTGAAGAGGTGCTGTGAGTTTTTTAAACCAATCAGATGCAAAACCAAAACCAATCGTGACTTTAAGGTTTTGGGATTAAAACTTGTCTGCCATTAGAACATGCCTTTTTAAACTGAGTAACTTTACAATTTCCTTACTGAATATGGCTTTGTGTGATTTCGTGGTATTTTCTGCACGTGAATGAGTATGGGTATTTTGAGATAAAAGCTGCGGTTAGACAACGCATAGAGTTCGGAAAGGCAAGTTGCAGCTATATTTGAAACGGGCACTATGACCTACTAAAATGGTAGTTAAAATGTTAACTCTGAGTGCACTATTCAGTTTTGGTGTTCTATTCATGGCGCTCGTTAGCTTAGCGCCTGAGCTAACAATAGACCTTTCTCCAAAATGGCCGCCGCAAATTCATATTAAACTGAGCGGAAAATCAATACCAGCACCTGAAAGACCACCTCTTGTTTGGTAATCGTACGAAGTTTCGTTAGGTTAGGTTCTACCTGAGTCGAGAAAACGGACGTTGAAAACTGGAAAATTTAGAGACGTTTTGTATGACTGGGGGTACACGCCATACCGTTGAATAAGTCGAAGAAGGTATAGTGTTTAGGTTACACCCGACCGACTGGAACGACTGCTCATATGTTGCACTTGACGTGTCCCCGAAAACAAATTACCTTCTATATTTCGTTTTGTATCACATAGAGAAAAACGAAAAACTGAATTTGCGCTGTTCGGTCCTTTAAAATCACTGTTGCAGCTCTGAATATACCTACCGTAAAAGCTCTATCTAGCCCCCCCTCTCTATTAAGCCCCCCCTATCTAATAAGCCCCTTTTTTGGAAGTCAGATTTGGTAATAAGCCCCCCCCCCCCCCCCCCCTCCTTCCGTCAGGCTGATGATAATGACTTTTCAGCAATATTTTCTGGCGTTTCAGTCACTTTGTATTGAAACGTGGTCTTTAATTTCCAGAACTATCGTCGAGTTAGGGTATAAATGACGTTTCCTTTGTAAGACGGTCATACATAACCCATTTCTTGTTCTGTTTTTGTTAGTGGTGTAATTATAGTAAATTTTGAAAAATTAATGTGAATTTTTCTTGAAAATTTATGATTTGAAATAAGCCCCCCCCTCTCTATTAAGCCCCCCCTCTCTAATAAGACCCCCATGGTTACACTGTACACGCAGGAGCCCATTACAATGGGCTCCTGGTACACGTCAATCCCGTGATATATAATTAGTCAAATCCTAATTAATTAGGTTTGTGAGATGGGCTTCAACACATTGAATAAATTAAGTGGTGTGCTGAAAGCCTACGTGTAAAACTTAGTCGCATCAAATAGCATTAAAAAAGCAGCCATTTTTTCGCGGTGTTACAAATATTTTGTGCCTTAAGTACTTTTTTAATAATTATTCCCATTTTTGCAGAAATCCGGTTGGACAGCATTCTGGATCCATAATTCCACGGGAAGGTAAAGCGCTTGGACGTCTTCTTTTCTTAAGTTTGGTTCATACAACACCTTGCTAATGACTGAATATTACCCTAACAATTGTTATAATATTTAATTTTGGTCATGAATATATTGTGTGATGCATGCATGCTACAAAATAAGAGCTTATAGCGCTAGCTTAAACATGATTGTCCAAAAGTATTTATATAACATAGTTCGTGCATGTCTGTGGAAAATGTTTTGATATATACTAGTAAAGTCAAATTACTGCAAATATCTTAATTGATAATCATCACTCATTTTAGAGCGGATCTTAAACCAAAACCAAATAATTTATAATGGCCAATCACAAGAAACGTAAACAACAAAATGAACCAATGAAAACTTGAAGCAATTACACGTAACCGGCGCCAAGCGCGGGAAAACGCGTGTGACCAAGTCGCGATTAGGTTTGGTTTTGCATCTGATTGGTTGAAGAGATGGCACGAGTTTGAATTTGCACTCTTTTGACCAGCGATAATGTCCCTGGGATCGGGAATTTGAAAAAAATAATAATGATGAGTTCAAATCCCTCGCCTTTGCCCGGCCTCCCCCTCTGCGGCTTAACATTGATAGGTGCATTAACAACACACCAACTGAGAATATAACACCTCTTTTGAAAAAAAAAAAACCCGGAAGTTCTTATCGCAACTGCAAAACGCAACTACAAAACGCCGCTTAAAGGAAACCTCCACTGTTGGAACAAATTGCCGTTAAATTGTTGGAAATATTGTCTAAACTGAAAATTTGTTGAAATAAATTGGAAAAAAACGTTAAGTGTACGGAAAAATTGGATACAGATATCAGCCATTTTGGGGTTTAAATTTCCCGCGCGCCGCCATTTTGTATTATATGACGTATTGTGGTTGCCACTATTGTCAGAAAACAATGGCTCTTTGTTTTCTGACAATAGTGGCAACCACAATACGTCATATAATACAAAATGGTGGCGCGCGGGAAATTTAAACCCCAAAATGGCTGATATCTGTATCCAATTTTTCCGTACACTTAACGTTTTTTTCCAATTTATTTCAACAAATTTTCAGTTTAGACAATATTTCCAACAATTTAACGGCAATTTGTTTCCAACAGTGGAGGTTTCCTTTAAAGAATTAAGATCGCCATAAAACGTAAACGTGTCAAATCATCTTCAAACAAAAAATGGTTTGATGTAGAACTGGAAATTAGCAAATCAAAAACACCGCACCCAGAGAAACTACAATAATACAAAGATTTCAGACCTAGATCATACTGTAGCCCCATTCCGATAAGAAACAAAAAATTATTGATGACTGTGAAATTCAAAGATATTCCAATAGTTTCAGAAGAAAATTGGCTGTCTCCTTTCCAATCACTTCATTCCATACTCAGATCAGCAAAATATGAACATTCACCTTCCGTGGCTCAAAATCGTCTGTGCTAATATAAGCTCTCTATAACTTTGCTGTGCTGTGCTGCGCTGTGCTGTATTAAATAAATTAACCGCTTATATTATTATCGTTGCAGGTTGAGGGAAAACCGGGACACCAGTAACCGAGACATCAGTTTAATTAACTTAATGTAAAGTAACGAAACTTAACGTAAAGTAATGTAACGTGACGTTAAGTAACGTAACGTAACGTAACGTAACGTAATTAATAATAATTAAGTAACGTAACGTTACATATCGTAACGTAACGAGTTGAAGTTGAGAACTGACTTTGTGACTTTGGTAAAGCTGGAATTAAAATAAAAGACAAAAAGTATTGCATTGTTTTTTATTTGACATGCTACTGATTTTTTGGCTTAGCCCGAACAAATAAAAAGGTTTCCGCGAGCACCTCTTTGCTCACCCTGTTGTTATCACGGAGTTGACATTTTTTTCTACAATTTATCAGTAAAGATAGATAGCTTTTTAATGAGAACCGTTTAACAGACCGCGCGCTCACCCCATGCATGCAGTTAAGCCACGTTTAAATCCTGAAGTGGACTTGGAATGTAAAAAAAGTCAAACAGAAAATTACCCATATTTACCAGGACGCTGGGCCGTTTTCACGTGAATATATCTGCCTCCTCCACAGGCTTTTCGCGAGAGCGCGAAGCGCGAGGGAGCTTGGAACGAGTGCAAAGCGCGAGAGCGGGGGATGATGGGAAGGAGAAAAATCAGAAGGGGCCCCCTGTTCTCAATCCCCGCCGCGCTGTGCGTGCTTGCGAGCGACTCGGGACGAGGCAGTGAATATATGACGAAATTCGATCTGACGAACAAACACCTTTGGCCCAAATTTTTTGTTAAAGAAACACTAAATATTGAGCTGAATACGAGTGCACGATTGCACACAGAACAACGTCCCAGCGCCCAAGACGGCTCCTATTCGTGTGTTTCAGAGCCATAAGTCATTTTTGCTCTTTATTATGTAGAAGGCTTTAATATTTACAATCGCATTTCTGTATTTCAACACTTAAAAGCGCAAGTTCAATGATGCATTTCCTCAAAGCTCAGTGACTGGAAATTTGCTAAACTTTTTCCCTATTTCCCCCGATTCCCACCTTCTCTTCTCCTGTAGACTTACTCCGGGGTTCCAGTCCCCTCCCACCAAAGACAGGGAACAGACAGTTAAATATCCCATGTCCTTATTTTTTAACTCTTTTTTTTTTTCTCCCTAGTCCTCCGCCAATGAACAAACATGGTGGAATGGATTCCCCTGCAATACTAAAGACATTCAGTTATTCTAAAATCTCAAAAACGAAGAAAACATCGCAACCTGAAAAGAGACTAAGTTTTTATTTAATATCGGTCTTAAAATAAATAGATAGAAATGAATTTACTTTGTAGTAACTATATCACTCTCTGGTGTTCTTGTATACTGACTAAACCTAACAAGAGAACATTGAAAATTACAACCAATTTAGTCAAACCCCTTGCATGCTTTTGCCTCTGACCTGTAGTCAACTGCAAAGAATGAACCGGTTCAAGCAGCTAATTATTCAAGCCGCCTAGTTCAGTTACAACGGTATTCAAATTATTTTCGAAACGAATTAGTGTTGAAGTGAAATACAGAAATTAACCCGTCGGCCAATCAAGTGGAAAACCAATACCAATCGTTATTATTAAAAAGCCAGTTGTTATTTGGCTAACGCGACTTTTAAAAGGCACCGGTTGCACGTTTTCCCGCACCTGGCACCAGTGGCATGTTTTCCCGCGCTTGGCACTGGTTGTATGTTTTCCCGCGCTTGGCACTGGTTGCATGTTTTCCTGCGCTTGGCACTGGTTGTATGTTTTCCGCGCTTGGCACTGGTTGTATGTTTTTTTCGCGCTTGGCACTGGTTGTATGTTTTCCCGCGCTTGGCACTGGTTGCATGTTTTCCCGCGCTTGGCACTGGTTGCATGTTTTCCCGCGCTTGGCACTGGTTGTATGTTTTCCCGCGCTTGGTACTGGTTGTATGTTTTCCCGCGCTTGGCACTGGTTGCATGTTTTCCCGCGCTTGGCACTGGTTGTATGTTTTGCCGCGCTTGGCACTGGTTGTATGTTTTCCCGCGCTTGGCACTGGTTGTATGTTTTCCCGCGCTTGGCACTGGTTGTATGTTTTCCCGCGCTTGGCACTGGTTGTATGTTTTCCCGCACTTGGTACTGGTTGTATGTTTTCCCGCGCTTGGTAATGGTTGTACGTTTTCCCGCGCTTGGCACTGGTTGCATGTTTTCCCGCGCTTGGCACTGGTTGTATGTTTTCCCGCGCTTGGCACCGGCTACATTCTCATTTCTTCGAGTTATGATTGGTTTATTGTAATATGCTACACGCGGCTACAGTGATTGGTCGAGTTTGAGAACACCGCGGGCTTTACTCTACTCTTGACAACGGTATACAGAAGTGTGTTCTTTCAAATGAGAATGACTTTGTTAAAAAAAAAAATAATGGTAATAAATAGAGGTTATTCAGCGGAAAGTTGTGTAATACGGCTGGGCATTTTTACTCGTCAGTGTTTATTTTTTCTTGCCTAAAGGCTCGAAAAATAAAAACTGACTCGTAAAAATGCCCAGCCGTATTACACAACTTTCCGCTGAATAAATTGTTTATTATACGACATAATATCTTTCCTAAAATATAGGCTTTCAACAGTGTTTTCCGTAGCGCGCGGTCAGGGGGACTAAGACCCGTGTAATACGGTCTCATATCTGCTCTCGTCTTTGTGCGTATTCGCACTCTAAAATGCTATGTCATATAATAAAAGATAATATTATCTAGTAGCTCCCTTCTCGTGTATTAGCCCAACCAAACTATATATTATTTAGGTTCTACCTCTGACCAATGAACTGGAGGAGACTTCTTTGATACACTGCTTTGTTACTTCGCGATGAACGATATTAACTACACTCGGCCAAAATTCGTTTGCCTTCCTAAGGGTGATCGACGCAGTTACAAGCCCGCTGTCGGTTATCTTTCAAGTGTAAACACAATAAATTACTACTGTCTTGCAATATACTGTACAATATTTCTTACATCCAACTCCCCGGTAGGCTCGATTACCAGCCGCTGTTCGAAGACCGGACTCGAGAGAGTGGCGTAAATCGAGCCTAAACTCCCGTCTGTTCGAAAGCCGATTAGCGCTAATTATGGATTACACTGCGACTACTATTAGCGGGGTCACTCAAACAAAATTGACCAATCAGAATGCAAGTTGAAGTTTAAGATTAGTCAAAGTAAAATCGAAGTAGGAAAGAAATAATTAATACAATCATTATTGATAACGTATAAAACTGAATTCGAAGCATGCTCTAATCGTGGATTAGAATAATCAAGTTCTGAACAGTCGGGATTAGAAGACCTAATAATTCTGCAATGAAGACATTTCGTGCTATCTTACATGCACAGTGTAGCTTGGTTCTGATTGGATAATAAGAATCGGAAACTGTTCGAGTGTTTGCAACGAAGATTTGCCAAAAATGGAGCTTGTTCCACCGACTGGCCGGGTTATAACGAAACGTTTTGGCACTATGCAAGTATAACCGATAACATAAGACTGATAAAATACGGTTACCGTTATATAACAAGTAATCATGTTGGAACGTAGTGAACGATCCCATGCATACTTCTTCGCGATTTTCAATAGCGTACAAGAATATGAAAATATCAAGTCCATTAATCTGTCAATAAATATTAAGTAAATATACATTTTATGAATCCACCAGAACATTTTCTATCGCGTCATTGGTCAAAATTGGCCACGTGGTACATATCCACTAGGCAACGATGACCAACAACAGAAACACGTGCGTTGTTACTCAACGTGTTACTCAACCAGTCAATGAACAGAATTTGAAAGCGTCACGTTAAAGGTCAAGGTTGGTCGCGTGCGGCCGAACTTTGTATTGAAACGGAAATACTTTTCTGGAGAAATGATTGCAGAAATTGGTGGATTCTAACTCCAAATAAAGTACTGCTGATTCCTGTTATGTTGGGCAATATACGCCTTCGGCTTCGAAATTGATCTGAAGATCATAATTGCTCTCGAAACAATTTCGACAATTTTTCAACTTTGAGGATACAGTCGAAGCTCCTGTAAGCGGACACACTCGGGAAGCAGAAAGCGTCCGCAACTGGAGCTGGCCGCTTACGGGAATGTGTAAATACAGAGTTTGTATGAGCTAGAGTTCAAACGGGGTTTTGTCAAGGCGGCCGTAAGTAGAGCTGTCCGCTTACGAGAGTGTCCGCTCAGAGAGCTTTGACTGTATTTCATTCGTTAGAATACCCTCCAGTAGTACTTGAACTGTTGCTAAGGTAACGACGCTGACAATAATCAACGCGGACATCCTTATCCGGGATATCGCGCCGTAATTATTGTTGTTGGATTTTTTCTTTGGAATCCATATTATTGTCTTGTTGTTCTTCTTCTTCCTTTGTCTCAATGTTGACTTTTAATTCTTTCGTTTCGATTTTTTCTTGATTTTCTTCTCTGGAATGTTTCTTTTCATGTTTCTTTAGTTCTTCCTCCATTGTTTTTCCCATGTGAGTGTAGTAGCTCAACGCTTTCCGAACTGGCGCGATAAGCGGTCCCTGGTAAAAGAGCAAACGTCTTCCAAGATCAGCATTAGAATTCTTATCACTGTTTTTAATACATTTTATAATAATTTCCCTCAGGAGAGTTTGGTTCTCGATCAAAACTCATTCTCGTGACTTGCTCGTTGACGTTAACCAATCATTGCGAAGATAGTGTGTTCTCGACCAATCAGATGCCAAACTAATACAATCGCGATGTACGTGACGCTACGTTTCCCGCGCTTGGCACATGACGCTGTGTTTCCCGCGCTTGGCACATGACGCTACGTTTCCCACGCTTGGCACATGACGCTACGGTTCCCGCGCTTGGCACATGACGCTGCGTTTCCCGCCCTTGGATATGTTACATGGTTCTACCAACTAAAACTGCCAACAGAGATACCGTAAACATATAAACAAATTGTACTAACCTCCAGAACTGGAAAGAGTTGTCCGAGAGCTTCAAACAGCGGTATCAGAACGAAACGGATAAAACCAATCTGAGCTGACGGTTTGGTAACCTGTTACAACAAGAGAGAGAGAAAAAAAAAATATCTCCGTAAATCTCAGCTGCGAAGGACGCGGTAAATTATGGCGGGAAACAAATGGTACATGTGACGGACGCGGTAAATTATGGCGGGAAACAAATGGTAGATGTGACGAACGCGGTACATTATGGTGGGAAACAAATGGTAGATGTGACGGACGCGGTACATTTTGGCGGGAAACAAATGGTAGATGTGACGAACGCGGTACATTATGGCGGGAAACAAAATAATGGTAGATGTGACGGACGCGGTACATTATGGCGGGAAACGACGGAGAGCTGTGATGGACGCGATATATTAGATTATGGCGGGGGAAAATATGGGAGCTGCGACGGACGCAGTACAACATGGCGGGAAAACAACGGAGAGCTGTGACGGACGCGAACGAACGTGGCATATAATAGCGAGAAAATACCGTTGCATAAAGCCGCTAAGATACCGCTGAATTTTATTAAAACTAACAATTAAAGTTACTATAAAGACGAGATTTTTCACCTTGTCTCTGTCCATAAATGGTGCTACTGGCAACCCTTCCAGCTTTTCCACATCACTCTGATCAGGACATAAACAGAACACATTTGAAATGCTTTTAAAGTTTTAATGTTGTGTCTTTCCATAGTTTAATAGTAGAATGGTCTTATCAGAGCACTATTACTGGTCACATGTTTTTTTTACCAGTTCTGACTCTTCCAGTTCAGTTCATGTAGTTTAGTCCAGTCATTTCAGTTTAGTCAAGTCCAGTTACTTTTAGGATAGGCAACAGTCAAACCCCTGTATATTATTAAGCTACTAGTCTCATGTGTCGTCACGCAACGCTTCTCGCCAGTGGGTAGAAGCGTTGGTGACGACTCAAAGGAGACTAATATCAACCTCACCTGGATGAAAAACTCTTGTAACAGGCAGTCCAACCAAGGCTCGGCTACCTCCATTGGTCGAGCCTCATTTGATACATCCGACACTTTGATCATAATCTGCATCAACTGCAACGAGGAAAAGAAAGAGCAAATTATAAAACCCTCTACTTATTTAGCAATATTCAAGTACTATTTTAAAGGCGTCCTCTCTTGGGAAAATTACATCAATAAATTTAGGAAAACAGGTATACTCAGGTATGTCCAAACCCCTTTGAAGTCCGTTTTAAAAGGTTTAACAGTAATTCATACTTCTTTCCATGTTTAGAGTGGAATATATTAATTTAAACTCAACTGGTCTACAGTTAAACTCTCTCAAAGCAGACACCGCTGTAAGGCGGACATGGTTGGTCAGCTGGTCCCGGCCAAATGTCACCCGTTTGTCTATAACGACTATAACTAACTCTCTATAAGGCGGACACCTCTCTAAGGTGGACAGCTAGAACTGGTCCAGAGGGTGTCCGCCATGAACAGAGTTCACTTTAAGCCTCACCATAGACTTGTGGGCCTCATTTTCAAAGCTAAAACCATCAGCCAAAATGTCTTTAAACTTGTTCAAGATTTCATTGTGTCTTGCCATGTCTGTGGACAAAATGCATCTGAAAAAGAACGAAAATAACATACAAAGAATCGTAGCAATATTAGTCAAGGGAATAAATATACGTTAAGTAGGTTTTTTGTTCGGTATCACGTTTTCCAAGAATGACATGACTGAGCCAGCGTTGCTAAGCAACATGACTTAATCCACAGCAGCACTTACTTGATCACTCCCTCACGGAATTTCCTGAAAATATCTTGGCTGACATTCTTGAAAATATCACAATGGGGCTGCAAACAGAAAATAATGACTAGTTACATTTTGGAAAGAAATTATGGTATATTTCAAGCTTGGAAGAAATGCATGTACGAGAAAGATATTAGCGATCTTTAGATTAGCTTGTTCCAGGCTCTCGGATAGTGGGGACGAAGCGAAAAAGCAAACGGCCGTGCGAAGGGAGTTTAGATCGGAGTACAAGACAGTACGAGATTGACTACAAGTGCGACTTTCGGATTTGGAATCAGCCACGTTCCCAGAACCCTCGCTCCTCCCTGTTGCTGATCAGCAAAGAAGGAGACTCTACTGGAAGTGTTAGACATATATGTTATTGAACTAGCGTGAGGTCCGTATTGGGAAAATATTGGTCAAGTTCTTTTTTTGCAAGTTCATGGACCGAGCCGAAGGCGAGGTCCATAAACTTGCAAAAAAAGAACGAGACCAATATTTCCCAATACGGACCGAACAAGCTAGTTCAATAAAGTTTTTATTATAATGGCTTTTTAAAAGATTTGCTGAGAAATTAATGCAACCATTCTTGGCTAACGCGCGTGCCAAAGCTAAGCATATTCTTTCATTTTTCAGGCCATGTTGCGAAAAGTTTAACCAAAATTGTCCGCCAGACTCGAGGAAAAATGTTTCCACTTAATAGAAAACAGTTTTCTTTTGTTCAATGTTTCATAAAGGAATTTGGTGAAATGAGTTCGTGAGTGGTCTATCTTTGCGGTCCGTATTGCAAAATTCGGACCGCTCAGGGAACCAATCAGAATGTTCCTTTTCATCGTGGACCAGTTTGCCATATAATAAATGTTAATATAAACCCTGCACACTAAGTTTGAAAAATCGTAGTCATACTCAATCTAGCCCTCGTACTCGGATCTAAAGGTCGCTAATATTCATTCAGTGATACAAGCGACTCTGGGGAAAAAATCCCGAGCTTTTTCAACAGAGGTCAAACCTGGGTGAACACACAATTTTTTTCGATATCTTCGTCACCTGTCTGCTGGAGATTGTAAAGGCAATATAAAGAGAAATGAGGTGTTGATTTACACCGGTGCATTACCTGGGAGATGATGTCAAATGCGACAGCACAGTGATGGTTTTCAAGTGGCGAGTTGTCATTGTATCTTATGGCAAGCTCTGTTCTGGCATTCACCTGGGACAAAAATTAAGAAACACATGCTGAAATACGCTGAAGTGAATGTGGAGAAAATTCTTCTTGATTTTTGGCTTAAAGTGAAGATGACTCTACCGTTGCCACTCAACAAAGTTTTTGATTAATTTTTGACATCTTTTTGACAACTTTTGGATGGGTTCCGTTTGACTTGACCAATCAAATCCAAGGAGTGTTGGAGGCGGAGTCGTGAAATTTGAATGGTTTTAGTTTCTAGTCTAGTTCAAATGTGGTGCCACAAAACGGAACCCATCAAAGTTGTCAAAAAGATGTCAAGAGAAATCTGTGATGGACTATACAGAGTTACATATGTAAGTGGCGGCACCAATGAGCCATCTGGCTCTCTCTCCAATCCCCAGGAATGGAACAGCTTTTCCTGATCAAGCTGAGGTGAAGACAAGTCAAAATGATGTTGAAAGAGTGATGAACATTTCAGCATCTTCTCGAGACATCAACCTACCTGATAAGCATTGTTATATCCTGGATGGTCCAAGTCATGACACAGCGCAGATGTTAACATCACGAGAATGTCATAATCTTGTACCTTGCCAGGGATTTGTGTCAACCATATTAAACCATACATCTGACAGAGAAAAATAATGTTAACTTAATAATGCTATAAAAGTGCCACACTGATCTGAAAATTAGGACGCTCGAAATGCTATTAGTCTTGCAGTTTACCTAACTGAAGAAGCACAAGACAAGACACAAGGTGTTGTTGGGCCTTGTAGGATATGTGTGGCGATCAATGTTTCTTACCATTTGCGTTACACAGAAAGCGTGCCTAAAGTTGTGAAAAGGTGTTGCATTGTAATTCCTGAAAACCTCAAACAAGAAATTTTGTAGGATGGGTATCTGCAAAAAACAAACACAAAAATTTATTATACACTGCACTGTTATCAATTAAAGTGTGAGCTACAATTGTACATCTGAACAATATGCTGGTAAATTAATTTTGTACTTCACATAATTATTATCATGTTTTCTTGATAATTATCACAGCATTACCAACTACAGTTAAATTACCTCAATATTAAATATTTCTGTCAAGTTTAAGTCAGTATACATCTGTTGAAGTAAGTATAACATCTCAGCATCTTCCCATTGCCTGAGAATGCAAAAGATAAAACCATTTGTAAGTTTTTCTACAAATGTACGAATGTATGGTTAAGGACAAACTGGTACAGAAGGTGACTGCAGTTTGCTACATGTATGGATAAGCCAGTTTTTGTGCAAGATACTGTGGTGGTGGTGGGAGTGGGAGTGGGGGAAAACGAGGAACAACTGATAATAACTTCAATTTGCAATACTGGGAAGATAAAACGTTTACTGAGACTCTTCATACCAATTATCAAATGAAGGCTTTCTTAAAATATTCCTTGTCTGATCTGTAAGTTCTGCATTCCTAGAAAAACAAGTTTGAGGTACAATGAATTTAATTAAAAGCAAAACGATATTTCAAAAACACAACTGTAGGAAAATAAAAACTTACGACAACTTCTGAAACTTTTCTAGCACAGACTTGAGTTCACTAGAAGTTCTTCTTCGTAAACTGTGTTTCTCGGATGAGGGTCTCTTGGATGTACCACTGAAAATAAAAGAGTGAAATCACTAAAATTGTATTTTACTGTCTGACAGTGAAAAGAGCAATATTTGATTTGTTTCAACAGTTATGATGAGAAAATTATATACAGTTACTGTATTACAAACCTTGACATCTCTTTAAACAGACCCAACCAACTAAGGTGTTCAACGCTCTGCAAGGACAAACATAATTTGACATATTGACGAAGGACACCAGCTACCAGAGGTGGTGGGGTCATGGTCAAATGGTATCGTATGAGTCATTTAATGGAAGTTACTGCAATACATGAGTTGTACATCATTATCAATTTTAGCGTATTCAACTTCCAAGAACTTTGAATCCACATTTTGCATTAAATACAATTGAAGGACCTTAACATGTAAATTATATATTTATATTAACTGGCTGCCTGGCATTTTTAACTTCTTGGTTATTTCGGGTAGCCAGTACCCCTATTATTTTTTTCTGTCCAATTATTGTAAATACTTTTAGTAACTTGTGGGGTAAAATAAAGTTTGTTGTTGTTGTTGTTGTTGTTGCATGCTGGAATAAGGGCATAATTAACAATAGAATTCTATTGTCGTTATGCCCTTATTCCAGCACGCCCTTCAATTAGTTTCAACATTATTAAATTAAATACAAAGTGTTTACATGGCATTTCAATCAGAGAAATTTATACAAACCTCTAACTTCTCTTTGAAAGAATCAACTTTCAGTTTGATATCTTGGACAACAGAAGATGCTCCTCCATTTTCCAAAATGAAACTTCTCTCCAATGCTTGCAGTCTATTTCAAGATTAGACAGAAAAAAAAATGCAATAAATAAATTGAATTCAGGTTTAACAGGGGTCACATCTGACATGTGCAGTCAGATTCATTGTAGTTTAAAGGCATTTTTTAACTACAAATTCTTGGAACAACTTCACAAAATTGCTGGGGGTTATTACAGTGAAGATGACGCTGCCGTTGCCACTCGACAAAGTTTTTGATTAATTTTTGACATCTTTTTGACAACTTTTTGATGACTTTTGGATGGGTTCCGTTTGACTTGACCAATCAAAATCCAAGGAGTGTTGGATGCAGAGTCATGAAATTTGAATGGTTTCAGTTTCTAGTCTAGTTCAAATGGGGCGCCACAAAACGGAACCCATCAAAGTTGTTAAAAAGATGTCAAAAATTAATCAAAAACTTTGTAGAGTGGCAACGGTAGCGTCATCTTCACTGTAAAGGTAACTGTGATGGACTAGCATCCCAAATAATTTTACACATTCAATTCATGTATATAGTAAATACATAATTTTAATAATTACCTACCTTGCTTCTACTGCATCCAGTGTACATCCTGACCCTGAATCTGAGAGAGAAAATAGAGATCAAATCCTTAGACTACAAGTCTTGTGCTTATCAGGACTCAACAAGGCTTAACTCTAGTTTTCATAGCATGAAGCGACTACATGTAGTCGCTACTCCTGGATGGGATGCTAGTCCATCGCAGGTGCAACCACCCAACATTTTTGTCAGTCGAGGTTACCCTGACAATTCGTCAGTAACCATTATACTCCTGGGTGGAGCGAGGCAAGTATCTTGCCCAAGAACACAACTACATACCCCAACCAGCCCTCAAACCCACACTGCTCGATCTGGAGTCTTTAAGGCTATGTTCACACTTGGTACCCGAGCATGGTGCCTGAGAACGATTCTCGCCAGGCAATAATGTGAACACACCTTTTTTTTAAGTATCCATGCCAGAATTTGGGCACGGTGCCAGTGCCCAAGGTCAAGAGCTAGTACTCGGGCACAGTCCTGAGTACAAGGTATTCAGTGTCTGAACACAGCACCATTTTGTGCTGGTGCTCAAGCACCAAGTGTGAACATAGAGCTGAAGTGCGTCACTGCACCTCAGCTTATTCAGTCCTTACAATGTGACAACTGTATAAACTTGATGGATTCCATCAGGCGATCGAGTTCCGGTGTTCATGAACAACAGCTCACACATTAGACTGTCATACATGTTTCAGACTGTAAGACTTCTGTGGACGAAACCCTCGTGTGCGACCACTTAAATGAAAGTTATTGAGCAGCACTTTCATGTGGTACTGTTTATTATACTGTCCAAGGTGGTTCTAACTTTAAAGTCTGTGGATGAAACCCTAGCTATAGTGTGGCGACCACTTAAATGAAAGTTATCGAGCAGTAATTTCATGTGGTACTGTTTATGTGACCATTCAAACAATAGCTGATATAAGCAGAAAACTGATTATAATGCACTGTCAACTTAATGTTTAAGTATGCGAATATCTTGCAAACTTGGGGTTGTTTTTGGGCATTGATTAAGGACAAAAAAAATTAATGAACTTTTTACTGCATACATTACAAAGTTAAAAGCCAGGATTCTAAAACTAACAAAACAAAATTGTTTTTATCTTGTTGTCATCACCAGGGTGTAATATACTTATGGATGGCAACGCTAATTGTCATTTTAATTTCTTTGCAATAAAAGTGGCTCCTGTTGGGGGAAGTTGATCTACATAACAATGTACTTATTTGTTCAGCAAGGGGGTCCTATGTCAGATTAAGTGGTCTTTCTTTTAATTAGTATATTATCATAACAATGCCTGGTTTGTATATTTTCAATAAACACACCTAGTTCAAGTTTTTCTAATTCACATCTACCAGTTATAGTAAATACACTTACAGTACACCATGAATGAACGAAAATGCCATTCTTTGAAATTCTGAAATAATCTTGACTCAAGTGACTGCTAAAAATAATAATATTCCACTAAATTATGTCAAAAATCAGCCTTTTAAGGACTGCACGTGTCAACGAGTTGTCAAGACGTACTAGTTGTTAATAACTTTGCCAGGAGATTATAGACCTTAGAAGGGCTTATGGACTCCCAGTTATCAATAACATTCCATTCTATATCAATACAATACACCAAATCCTGCTGTATAATGAAAATATGAAGTCATCTGTGGGATAAAGTTTCGTAATTAGCACCTTTTATCTTAAAACCATATTTTCCCCTTACATGGGTGTGTATATAATTAAACTTTGATAGTAAAGTGTCTTTGCAGATTGCAGGTCATATGTAACTTTCCAAATAATAAACAAATCAGACTGTGCTGGAGAAGGAAAAACTTTGCATGCCGAAATTGACGTAGGCTTTTAGATTTAATTGGCAGTTCTAAACAATTTTCTCTAATAATACAATACCTTAGGCTAATCTAATCAATTAGGTTTACATTTACATTATGGCAGGCTTTTAGGCAATTTTGAATATTTCAAATGACATGCAAGGATTTTAGTGACGTAACTCTAAAAAACATTTTTCTATTCTTTCATTTTACAAACAATCAACTGATTGCTTTTAGCTGTCAATAGTTTCAAAAATAAATTTAATGATAATACATGCATGTCAGGCTGTAATAATCGAAATTGAATTATTATTTGTAACTAAATTAAAAATCACCAACTCGTTTGCGGATGTTTGCAGTGTTAAATTAAATTAAAACTAGATTCCATTTGTTTTTATTTACAACTTAAATTTTAATTAATCTTGAACACGATCGATGGAAATTTTAGAAGTTTTCAGCTGTGTATAACTATAAGCTTAATTCTGATTCCTTAAAATATAAATTCGACTAATATATTCAATGCAATATCAACCGGTCAAGATAAATTTCGATATCGTACAGGTTTGATTGCTTTCAACCCTCGAGGTTTGTTTTGTACCGATTTTCCATCACTTTCGATTTTGAACAAAGAAAGATTCAATTTGCGATAAGAACTCGATAGCACCAAAATGTGTTTACAAGTGTATAGTGACAGAACAATTTCGCGAATTTTAGTTCGAAATTATATTTCACTAAGCTTAAAAGCTTATATCATCACGTAACTCAATATTTTGAAAATTAAAAGTGGCATATGTGGTTTCGTAAAAAAATATTGCCTGTAGATAGATTTGGTTTGGAGTTGCAATAAAAGCCGCTAGCGCCGAATAGCAAATGAAGGCGCCATACTGTCAGTCATTTACGTACATGTACATTGTCATCACACGATTAATAAAATACGAACAAGTGCGGGAATCTTCTACTACTAATATATAGCCTCTGGAAATACGAAAACGATTTACGTCATAACTCCTAACAGTTTTCTTTTCATTTTTACAGCCATAACAATTAAGACGGCTTGTAATAAAAAGAATTACCACAAAATCCGCAGCTTGCACAGTTCGCTGCGACCACCTCCAACTTGTAGCGCGAATCTGGCGTGTTCTCTTGGAGAGCCGGCGATATGTTTACAATATTCCCTCTAGTGTTGTACAGTTTGAGAATATCGTAAGGTCCTGCCTCCGCGGCACAGCGAAATAATTCTGTGAATACAATGAAAATTCAAAACATCATCGGCCAAACAGACATTGACGAAATAAAAGAACAAAATCAGTGAGCTAGAAAGGTTGCTACGCGCGGGGAGCTGTCAAAGTCACTAGCAGAAAAGAACACGCAGATTGATCGCTCGTTCGAAAATATTTTGCTTGTACAGTAATATAAGTCATAGGAAAATACAGTTAGAATCATTGTCATGAATAACACTACCGCTAGAATGAAACCAACTTTGTATCAAAATAAAGGCAAGAACACAAAGCTCGTGATTACAATCCTACAAAGGGCAATCAAAATCCACATGTAAACACACTGAAATTCGTACCTTTGATTTCATCTGCGGGAAAATCAGACGCAAATTCCGCCTGCTCGGGCTTGCTTCCCACAGTAAAATAAACCACCTTTGTGGTCATTTTCACCGAGGACAGGTCATCGAAGAAATTACGTCTTCTAAGGCTGACAAAGCTACATTACATCTTTCTAAACGGGGTAAACATGTGTACACTTCGCCGCCGCTCATCGAAACCTCGAAACCCGTCACTTCCTCTGATTACATCCGGGAAACTGTGACGGCCACTTTCCGGTCAGCAGTCTACATACGGGAACTTTTATAAATATTGGAAAAGCGATTCATATGGTCAGCTGATTCATTATCAAAACAAAAACAAAAATGGCGGACTTTTTTTGACACACGAGATTTTTTACACTTTTTTTTACGAAATCCCCCTCTAAAATGCCAACATGGTATATTCTGTTTGAAAACAGAACTTGTTTCGTTTCATTGAAAGCTTCGAGTAGGCAGCAATGTTTTCTGGATGGAAGAAAGCAGGAATTATAGGTAAGCAAAGCCCGGGGGAAGCCCGGAGTATAAAAGTGAATGATATCTGGTTCTGAAACTTGGGTAATTTTGGGGTTAGTACAGTACAATGTAGTCAGGGTTTCAAGCAGAAATAACTGGTTGGACCTATTGCTGTTATTAAAATTATAAGCTTACATGTAATTTAAATTATTGTACATAATTACATTCATGTAACTAAGCTTAAGCTTATTTAAATTAAAACGTTTTTGTCACTGACTCATTGTCATAGTTGTTTAGACGTTTCGGCTAGTGCTTAAGCCTTCATCAGTAATGAAAATGGGAACGTACGTTGTTAAGCTTATGTGTTTATCATTTACACAGAGAGTGAGGATGACTTGATACGAAATGCAGAAACAAAGAGACGACTTATTAGTGAACTCTCCCTTGCAGTAAAAGAGGTACTTGTAGATGTATGATAATTAACAAATAAAAAGCCAAAGCCATGTACGTACATGTATTTTGTTGTCCTACAACACGACAGGGATATTTGAGAACACAAGACAAAATTAATTTAGAACCATGAGCTGCAGGCTACCCTAATGCGTCAGTCAATTCCAGCAGTGGATGCCCTCCCCCCATAAAATGTGTTACTACAAGAAATAAAATATTTAACAACATTTCAATTTTGATTGACAGCTTCAGAGAAAACACATTGGAGCAGACTTGGATGTAGAAAGGTTAGTCATGGATTATTAGTGTCGCAATTTTTTAAAACATGTGTATGTTTTTTTGTAATGGAAAAAGAGGTTGATGTTGATCTCAATAATTCATCTTGAAAGTTATAACAAAGGAAATTATAACCATGACAGAGGTTTGGATGCCTGCAGGTTTTAATTATCTTAGATTTTTACAATGATCTATTATTGTATTTCTCCGTTACTCCTTAGTTTTTTTTTTACTTAGATGAACATGGTATTAACAATGTACAACTCTGTGTTTGGAGATTGGATGAAACACTGTTTAGCTCTTGTGTCTTGTGTTTGATACAGTATGTGAAACGGTTAACCGCCCTTTGAGTCCCACCCGTTTTTTCCATAATGATCAATTGTCATACATCCCGGCGTATCACATCGAACGTTCAGAAATCGAACTCAATCGAACTTAATCGAACTCAATCGAACGATTGAGTTCGATTTAGTTCGGTCATCGAACAAAATCGAACTCACAAAAAAAATTGTGAATCGAACAAAATCGAACATTATAAAATCTTGATTATAAATACATAATAGATTCAGGCTCCATCTGCCCTTTGTGTCATTTACAGGACTGAGTTGCCTGTCACAGTGCTAATGAGACCCGGGATGACCATAAAAGAAATAAATATAAAAAACAAAAATCGAAAGATGACATTCGATTTCGTTCGATTTGGTTCGGAAATCGAACTCACAAAAAAAATACGTGTTCGATTTCGTTCGATGACCGAACAAAATCGAATTTAATCGTTCGATTTAGTTCGATTGAGTTCGATTAAGTTCGATTAAAATTTTGTTTGATTTCGTTTGATGTGATACGCCGGGCATACATTCATCTCCTGTTTACAGGAATGATGAGCATGCTTTGATGATTAGTACTTTATTAGAAGCCATCTTTCTTCATGGATTTCAAGAGCATGGCGTCAAGGTAACGACCCGCAACACGACCCAGTGTCGTTAGTTAACTTATGTGAAAGTGTCCCTAATTACCAGGGTCTATTAATTTATTATCAAATTATTTTGACATCAATCTCTTGGTTTGCAGTTGTCAAACTTTTACCATCTGCTTGGAAAGATATCAACAGAATCCATGCCTACTCATGTAAGTTTCATCCCAAGTATTGTCAACTAATCATACTGTATCTTTGACACAAATTATTATAAATTTTTAAGTCTAATGCGATAATACAACAATGGGAAAACCAATATTTGAATCAATCTCGTTCCCAGAGTCCTCGTTACCCTTGTCCAGAGGTGGAACAGCCAACGAGGACCTCTGGGATAGAGTGATCCACCTGACTTGCGCAGTAAGACCGGAAGTCCAAGAATCTTGGCGTCCGTTAGTTGAACATGGGGTCGAACACATGCGCAGTAGAGCCGGAAGTCCAAGAATCCTGTCATGGCGGATCGCTTCCCCCCAGAGCTCCTTGTTGGCTGCTCCACCGCTGGACAAGGGTAACGAGGACTCTGGGAACAAGATTGTATTTGAATTGGCAATTTCAGAGTTGTCTTTTACTTCTGGTAGTCCTGGTGCGAAGCCATTAAAAAGAAAATCACCTTTTTATTATAATACTAATTATAAAATTGCTTTGCAGTCATTTTGGTCACTGATCACCAATTTCACTCACAAGGACGTTTTGAATGAGCTGGAGCATCTGTCTCAAATCCACACCAGTGTAGGGAGATGTCGGGTGAGTGCATGCTTTACTGTAAAATAACAGGCTCTTGAAAGTTTGTCTTTCTTCTGTTGTGCAGTTAAAAGTTATAAAAAAGGCAAGACAACACAATAAATTCCATCATATTTTTCATATCCACTTTCTGTTTGTGATCAACCCAGTGCTGTGTAGCATCATTATTTAGACAGTGCATGTACTGTATTTTCAATTGACAATTTTCAAAAACAACTGGTCAACTTTAGGTCCTGAAAAGTTTAAAAGGTCATGGAAAGTTATGGAATTTCAAAAGCTCAAAAGACTATGAACCCTGTTTAGAGAGCTTACTTTGGGCAGCATTCATTTCCACATTGAATTACACAGTCAATGTAGTTATTAATTATTGCTAACAATTTAATATACATGACTGTACATGTACATTTATCCCTAGGCGTGGGTCCGTCTTGCTTTGAATGATGGGTTAATGGAAAGTTACCTTGATGCTTTCTTGATGGACAAAAATAAACTCTTGTAAGTTTTTTATATATTCAACTCCATTCTGTAGAGTACAAAATTAAATAATACACAAAACATTTTTTTACATGCATTTTTGATGGATACATATGTACCTTCATAATATTGCTTGGAAATTATTTTCAAGACATTTTTACTTGCATACAACATACATGTATACCTAGTTCATTTTGTAATTTTCATGTGCTAGAATTCCTTTAATTTTGCAGAGAGTCCTACAAGGGTTCATCGTTTATGCTGGATGCAGAATTACCATCGATAATGAAGACCTTTCTGCAAGGTAAGCGGAGCAAGATTTTTATTAAAAAATAATAAGTTCTTCTATTTACTGAATCTTTTTTTAAAGAAGGAAGTGACTGCTCATAAGTAACTCTAATTACAGTTCAATGTAATCATAATCATAATCATCATCGTCATCCATCCTTTAAGCGCCAGTGTCGCATAGGGTGCAAACAAAAGTTCTCCAGTCTGGCCTGCTCCTGGCTAGTGTCGCCACCTTATTCTAACTCTTCCAACCAAATTCATTTCTCTCCTTCTCTGCCATTCTCTGCCAGACGTGTTCTATGCAATGTAAAGTTTAATATATATTTTGCATTACTAAAATGTTGTTGACACGCAGGCCTTGGAGAATTCAAGTTTGACTTTAACTATAACAAGCCCGGTCTGAACACTTGGTCAGGAGATACATTGGCTCTCTGTGGTATCTGGCAGTTACCTAAAGTGGTACCTCGCTCACTTCCACCGGTGTACACAGGTAATTACAGTAAAAACCCGCAAGTAAGAACCTAGTTTTTAAGAACCTGTTTAGCCTAAAATTTGAAACAGGTTCTTATTTTCTAAAATCTATATAAAAAAATCGGTACACTTGGGCAAATAAGATAGGTCAACATTTTGGAATTCATGAAAATTCATGTGATCAGTGCATCAATTGTTCTTATTATATAGTCATTTTTACATAAATACTTACTTGGTATGCAGATTTTATATAAGGAATAGGCTGAATACCACTAAATTATATTAGCTACAATGTAATTTTTTTTCTTCAGAAAATAAGAACCTATTTAAGAACCTAAATAGCCTAAATTTGTCCTAATTACCATTTATGTAAGAACCTGTTTAGGCTAACTTAGTAAAATGCAGGTTCTTACTTGCGGGTTTTTACTGTACTGTTACATACCAAGGTCTGCTATTTGACTGGGAGGCACACTTTAAAGGGGCACTGTCACAAGGACGCATGCGCCAGTCTCGCGAGTCGAACTTGAAAAGGTTAGGCTAACTTTTTCAAGTTTGAGTTGCCAAATCCAAAATGGCGTCGACTAGTGGCGGCGGCGGCACGGTGGAAAGCGTAGTAATTCTGGGCGAAAAAGAATATTCAATACCCCGACAAGAGCCAAGAGAGCGTGGACAAAACCCCATAAACGCATTTATCTTGAAGATAACAGTTTCAAAACATGGCTTGAAGCGAAAGTCGTTGCAGGTTACGAAGGATACAGTGATAAGATACTGTCTTCGCGACACATTTGTTGTTGAGGAGACGAGTGATCGAAACAGATGTGACCTCAGCTGTGACCTCTCACGCGAAAACGTACAACTCGGCTTTCCGTTCGAAAGGCTAAAAGCCGTTCAATACCTGAACGGTTAGCAAGCCGAACGGCTGCTACTACCCGTTCGAAAAAAATGTTCGAACTGCTGCCGCTACCCGTTCGAAAAAAATCTTCAGCCGTTCCAACGGCTGCTGCTACCCGTTCAGAAAAAAACATTCACCCGTTCGAAGCTAAGCCAGGTAATCCGTTGAGAAAAAATATTGAGCGGCCGTTCCAACGGCAACGGTTATCCGTTGAAAACTTCTGTACAAATGGATAAATCTAAGCTTGGCTGTCAAAAGTGCGTTGCGTTACGGCCGTTGCAGAAATATTTTGTATGCAAATCATGTTTCGGAAATACGTATGCGAACAGCGCACGCTGTTACAGTAATATTATGACTTTATCTGTTTTACATAATCGTGATTAGAAACAAAATACATGCAAATATTTTGACTAACCGTCATTATGGAATGGCGGCCAAATAATTTATGGTCGACAGGAAGTGAGCAGTTTTCGCGCATGCGAATCCGTGACAGTGCCCCTTTAATTATGTTGGACTGCATATGCATGCAGATCGAGAGGCAGGTTCAAGCGCTGGCCACTGTCCTTATGTTGCATTCTTGGGCAAGACACTTTAATCTCACGATGCCCTTCTAGCCTCCATCCAGGTGTAATGCAATGGACTAGCATCCCATCCAGAGAGAGTAGCGACACTACTCCATGACCTAGTCACTTCATGCTACAGAAATTGAAATAAATCACAGCCACTGATTATTAAGCTGTCTGACTCTGCCATGGGAACAGACTTTAACCTTTAGTTAACCTGTTAAAAATGTAGAAAATAAAGGCTGGAAACTGACAAACTACAATGACAAAAAAGACCGTTAGATGATCAAATGATGTTTACCGGTATGTACACCTGGCTAAATTCATGTACATTGCTCTGAAATTGTTTTCTACATAATTTATTTGGTTCCTCCTCAGGTATACATGGCCATGGACCTTCAACCATTCCAGTCAGCATTCCAGGCCCTTCATCAGTGAGCCCCCAAGCAGCAGGAGACAGGTCCATGAGACACCAAACCTCTAGCTCCTTAAATTCCAGCGAAGCAGAAGTAGCTGAACTTGCTGGATGCAGCATCGAGGACAGCACAGAACTGAAACGAAGAGTACTAGAACAGCGAGCTGCAGCTAATAGAATGGCGGCAGAAGAAGATAGCAGAGATGGCTCAGATGACCTACCCTCCACAGAAGAGGAGGTAGATGGACAAGGTTAGCGACAGCTCCTCATTTCCTTTTCTGTACATAAGCCAATAGTCCCGGGGGGGTGGGAGGGGGGAGACTCTCATATAAAAGTGACAGGAGTGATCGGCGGAATTTTGGAAAAGAACCCCTGAAAGGTACCAGAATCTCGTTCTGTGGCCGTGGCTCAAATTCATTTTCACTCCTATTGAGAGGTACCAATTCTAGGACAAAACTAGTTTTTGTGATATTTTTCCGGCTTAATACCCTTAAAGGTACCGGAATAACACTAACGGAAGTCATTTTGGATTTTAACACCTCTAAGTGGTACCAAAAGGTACGACGATCACTCCAATCACTTTTATATTGACGCCCCCTCTCCCCCCCCCCCCCCCCCCCCCGGCCAATAGTCTGCTTTATTTTAAATCCCTAGTGATTCCATGCATGTTTTGATTGGCTGAACGTTTTTACTTACTGAATATACAGGCACTGAGCAATCATCAGCGGCAGTAGATCCTTCCACTAAAGACAAAGAACGCGATACAATCAGCCCGACTCCAATGATGGGAAGCAACAAACTGGGAATGGCTAGCGGCTGGTCATCGGCATTTGAAACACGGACAGTAGACACTGTTGATGGCAGCGCTGAACAAACAGACCATGTAGGAGCACTGCCAGGTTCTCAGGAGCCACCCAGTCCAATGACCCATACAAAGATAAAAAATGTACCTAGTTTTGGGACAATGTTAAAGGACTACACTGTTCAGGGACCCAACAGATTTGAGGCACCTGTTTATGCCGAGGGTGCTGTACCTACACAACCACAGCAGGTAGATAGAGGTTACTTGCTACTGTATTACCAATAAATAAAATGTTATTATTAATGGTGACCTTACAGGGGTTTCATTAGAAGCCGGCTACCGGCGGTCTATCACCGCCTATGTTGCCTCTTACTGCCGCTTACTAATCAAGCCTTCTGGCCTTCTGAGAGTTTACTTATAAGATTTATGAAAGAAAAAAACAACGACTGTAACAGTGTAAGTCTTTAAACTCCAAACTTCATATAGAATAATCGCAAGATCGTTTAAAATACCTGAGATCTACTGTGATCGATAAAAATTGTCATATAGAGCACTAGATTTGACTCCCAGAATGCTGGAAATTGTATTTCCGAGCTTCTACATTTAAAAATTTTTCTGGGGGGGCCATTAAAGGGGCCCTTTAATGGTCATAGCCGCCTATTCCACCATGGTAATTAAGCCGCTTACTTAAAAAATTAATGAAACCCCTGACCTTATGTTACAGTCAAGAGCACATACTGTTGCCACTCAACTTGAAATTTTGATTAATTTTTGACATCTTTTTTACTACTTTCTGATGGCTTCCATTTAAACTAGCAAATCAAAATAATTGCAAGAATCATGGGAGGTGGAGGTGTTATTGTCAGAATGCGAACGTCAGAATGTGAACATGGGAGCTTGACATCTCTGCCTCTTATCCATCTCATAGGGTGCTGTTCATTCTTGTTTCACCCGCCGAGAAAAAGGTTTTTTCTTGGTAGGTAAAACAAGAGCTGAAAAACCGGGCAGGCTAATTATAAGAAAAGTCTGGATAATTGAAAAGTCATAAATTAAGTCAAGTATTCAGGGCACGAAATTGCGCCTGATACAGTCGCCAATGCGCCTAAGTTTTCCAAATTGGCGACCAAATCCTGAAAATTAGTCGCCAAATTGGCGACTACACCGTCACGGACTAGAATTATGACATCTTACCTGAAGTTTTCAGTTCTAACTTTGCCATAAAAAAGTCACACAATAGATTAAATTTATAAAACAATATTTCTCTGGTCTTGTTTTGCTTTCATAACGAGAAATATGGGCCAAAAAACGTCAACAAAGTTTCTCTCAACTGAGTAGACAAAAACGCCCTATAATGCTTTGCAAGCCGTGTGGAAACCATTGCATACGTCATGTATGCCAATGGATTGTGTCTCTGGTGCTGAATTTATTGGAAAAAATGGCGACTAACTTTTTGGAGTTGGCGACCACTTTGGAATATTTAGGAGCCAAATGGCTCCTGGAAAAAAAAGTTAATTTCGTGCCCTGGTATTGAATCTTGAGGTTCTACTGTATAATTTCTTAATTTAGATTCCACCAAAAAGGAAACTGCCAGAGATTCAGTCTAACTTCATCACAACTGGAGGCTTTGAAGTTCTTCCAAGGAGTGGTTCAGTTCACTCAGCACATGGTGATGAGCGCGCTGCAGAGCTGAGGTCATTGGTGACCGAGATAGCTACTGAAAAAGGGTTGGACAACCAAAATTACCAGTGTAGAGGATGTGGGAGGAATATAGGTTGGTCTTAATAATATTATTACTGTAAGTGTTATCGTCTTCACACACATTGCGGACCTATGACACTAAATAATAATTATTTAGCGTCTTTGCACGCATTGCGGACCTATGTCGCTAAATAATAATTATCTAGCCTCTCCGCACGCATTGCAGACTTATGACACTAGCTGATAATTATCTAGCATCTTTGCACGCATTGCGGACCTATGACGCTAAATAATAATTATCTAGCGTCTTTGCACGCATTGCAGACCTATTGCTGTTAGTAATCCCTCATATTTTTTACCACTCAGGAATGATTTATGGTGAATTCAAAGTTTGTACTTATGACGCTTGCTACTACTGTTTTGAATGCCACGAAAATGAAGAGCATGTCATTCCATCAAGAGTTATCCATAACTGGGATCTGCGTAAACACCAAGTTGCTAAACACTGCAAGCTGTTCCTGCTTCACATTGAAGAGGAACCACTGTTTAATATTGATGAAACAAATCCTACCCTGTATAATGTTATCAAGGAGCTGCATGAAGTCAAGGTCAGAACCCAGATTCTCCCAACTGTCTCTCATACTTCATCTGTAAATTACTAAAGAGAATCAAGATATATACAGGTGGAAGTTGAACCTCTCTACAACAGGGCTCCACTTGGGGCAGAATTAACTGGTCATTTTATAGACTGAGGTGGCTGCTATAGGGGAGGTTTGAGTATAAGAGTAAAAGTGTATGGATCGGCGCAAATCCTAGAGAGGTGGCCGTTATATGGAGGTTTCAAAGAGAAGAGTGTATGGATTGGTGCATGGCCGGGATGAAAAATCCTGGCTGTTGTACAGAGGTGGCCATGTGAAGGTTCAACTTTATTGTTAAATTATGATTTTTCCAAATTAATAAGCCCACCAAAAAATCATTTTGAACAAACCTAAGCCTGGTTTATTATCAAAGTTTTAGTCTGTTATATATCAGCCTTCTTTTCAAGCAATATCATCATCACATAAATTTCCCCCTACAGTGATATTCTCTGTTTGTTCCATTCCCAGGTACTGAGGTCACAGTTGCAGCATTTAAAAGGTTATATATTTACCTGTAAACATCCAATAGCAGAGGATGTGAGAAGAAGGATCTGGCCACGGGAATATCTCTGGGATGATATTCATCAATATTCTCTACTGGTCAGTTTGCTAGAATCTTTGTTGTTATTGCTGCGAGAGTGGCGAATGAGTTGAATTGCTGCTGGGAGACGCGGTGGCCTAATGGTTAGCGCGCTGGACACCTGATCGGGTGGGCCTGGCTCAAGCCCTGGCTGGGGTCACTGTGTTGTGTTCTTGGGCAAGGCACTTTACTCTCACAGTGCCTCTCTCTCCACCCAGGAGTATAAATGGGTACCGGCGAACTGTTAGGGCAACCTAGCAAAATGCTTGAGGGGTAACCTGCGATGGACTAGCATCCCATCCAGGGGGAGTAACACTACTCCTAGTTACTTCATGCTTCAGAAACCAGGATAAGCTTCTGCAGTGTGGGCCAGTTTGGCCCGAGACGAGTGCAGAGTTTTTACATTACTATGTCTTGCAGCTGCATGTCAGGGCTCGCATTCCTTTTAATTCCCAAATGTTGACGATTTCTTCTTGTGTTTTATTTCAGGATTTGATTCAAGTGCAGTCAGGACAGTTGGCTCATCATCTCAAAAAGATAATTGCGCATTGTACCAAGCATGTGTACAAGTGTAAGGTACATAGAGCGTACTGAACGGTTCCAGGGACTGACAGGGATTAAAGCAAATTATGTGTTGCCCAATAAATTTGTTGTCAGGGTCTAAAGAGATTCAAGACTCAGAGTTGTATCATATGATAAAATATGCCATAATGATAAGGTATGTAGGTACATGTAGGCCATTCCTACCCAACTCAACTCCGGTTTCTACTAAGTGACTACTCCCCCTGGATGAAATGCTAGTCCATCGCAGGTTATCCCAAAAATATGCCAGTACCATTAATATACTCCCGAGTGGAGAGTGTTAATTAATTAAAGTGTTTTTCCCAAGAGCACAACACAAGAATTCTGGCCAATCAGAGTGACCTGCTAGCTGTTAGGTCACTAACTAGGCTAAATCTCGCAGCTCATTCGCATAAGAATCAAGCAAGTACTATAACTAACAGTTACTGTAGCATACGGTACCTTCGCCAGGTTCTGTTAGTTTTGGTTTGAAAACTCTTCAAGTTGTAATCCCAGCTGATTCTTCATCTTGCAGCTCTGTTGCCAAAAAGGATTCTTCTGTGAAATTTGCAGTAACCCTAAAATCATCTACCCATTTGAAGTTAAAACTACTAATCAGGTAAGAGAACCGTTTACTGTGAGTCGGTAAAATCACCACACTCGATGTATATGTAGTTCCGTCCATTTAGTTACAGTCAAACGGTTGAAGTGTGGACTCCATTTTGATTAATAGATCTACAGTGGTTTTGATTACAGTACAATTCCGAAAGTAGTGACCCCCAGTAAGTAACGACCCCCGAAAGTAGCGACAAGTTCGGTAACCTTCTAGCATTTGCACTCATCACAAATCTTTCCTGAGTTACGAGCCCAAATAGTGTCTGCGTAGGAGGCTAGCAACCTTCAGTTCCCTCGTCTTTTTTTCTTCGCTTGCTTGCCGTTTTCCCACAATCTGACAGCCTTGTACAGGCCATTCATTCCCTCCAGACATGTTAGAGAGCTTTCAGTCTCTCTCATTTACACTTAACCTAACATAATTTTATTTCTGAACATTTCAGTGTGGGAAGTGCAAGGCTGTATATCACAAGGCTTGTATCGCTGAAAGAAAATGCCCCAAGTGCATTAGAAAGCGTAAACAGCAATCTGCGAGAACAACAACTGCATCTATTCTGGAATTTGACTCTCCTTGGTAGCACACAAGCTTACACAACAGACTGAGAGTGTGTTTAAAGGGTGGATAACACTAACCTGAGTATCAGGCAAATTTTTCCGCGCTCTCTTTTACTCTTCGTCTTTACGTGATCGCGCTCGTGACATCCGTAAAGAGAATGTAAGGAGCGCGAAAAATTGGCCTGATCATAGGTTAGGATAACACTATCCACCGGATAAATTGCTATCCATTGGAAAAGTGTTAAAAAACAAACCACGCTATCCACTGGATAGTGATTTATCCGGGGTTAGCCCCTTTGCCAACTGAGGGAGAGAGTGTGTTTAACCCTTTCACTCCCAGAATCAAGTCAATTATTATGTTTCTAACGGTTACTTACGTGGATGAAACCCTAGTGTGTGACCATTCAAATGAAAGCTATTGAGCAGTACTTTCATGTGGCACTGTTTGTTTTTCATATCTTGCAAAATGAAATTTGAGATTTTTTTTTTCAATTTTGAGCTTTGACACTGTTGGGAGTGAAAGGGTTAAAAACAAAGGTCATCCAACCCTAAGTTGTAATTAATCCAGGATTAACGAGAATTAAGTTTTGTAACTTTTTGGCGAGGCCACCTTTCATTGTGTAACTAGCACACATTATAGCATTAGCTACAATAATATTTGTACAATAGAGATACATAGACCAGATAGATTGCATGTAATTTTATTATTAGAAAAAGTATCTGTAAATGAGTGATGGCGTGTATTTAATATCAACATATTATAGTAAATTAATATAAAGACTTATTTTAAGATACAAAGAAAGTGAATTTCGTAGTTTGAATTTTTATTGTAAATTTAAAGCAGTTTATGAATAAAGGCACCATTATTCTGGGAATATTTCATGGAACTAAACCGCATAACTAGGTCATTTCACAATGTACCAAGCTGTATAACACACGTGCAGAGCTACTGTACTCATTCCCTATTATTTTCTTTTATCCGCGCTTTCAAGGAGATTGATTAACATGTCAAATCTCTGTCCATTCCACATAATCTTCAAAGGAAATGCTTAGCTTCCATTTTGAAGTAGCTTTCTTGTATACATGACGGAGACACTTGGATGCCTCGTCTTTGGCAAATCCCCACTGGTTACGGAATTGCCTGCCATGTTGCTTGAAACCCTTTCCCTCCTAAAGTCGTGCATTCTAACTTTGAAGTCTGTGGAACAAACCCTAGTGTGTGACCATTCAAATGAAAGCTATTGAGCAGTACTTTCATGTAGTACTGTTTTTTATTTTTTTCAAGTAAATTTATATCTGGAAATAGAGATTTGCACTTGAGCACTCTTAGGAGGTAAAGGGTTAAAAAATGTCAGTCTGGGTTCATTGTGCAGGTTCATTCCTCTGAGACAGGATTGCGACCAAATCACCAAATTCGTTTTTCTTATTAGCAAATTCTTCTTTTGCTTCTTCTATGGCTGTTGGTGGCTTTTCCTCTGGAACTTCATCAAATGGCCATATTTCATTTTCCAAGGTTTGTAACACTTTTTCCTGCAAAGAAGAATAAAATAATGTCTAATAGGTTCAGTAAAGTAAGTAAGTATGTGAGTATGGAGCCTAGTGGTTTAACACAAGGTATAACGTGGCTAGGAGTATTGCTACACCCCTGGGCCGGGTTGTTCAAAGGACGATTAAGCTAATCCAGGATTAGTGCGAATTTTGATTTCAGTTTTGTAACTATTCAGTGAGGTTTTCTGTTTATATTTTTTGTCTATCTGTTTTGACTTTGACTAATCTTAAACTTTACAAAACATTGGCAGAGAAAAACACTTTTATACAAGAGAAATTAAAAGCTTGATTGACTTTAATCCTGGATTAGCGTTAATCGGCTTTCGAACAACCGGGCCCTGGATGGGATGTTAGTCCATCGCACGTTATCCCCCAGCATTTTGTCAGGTTGTCCTAACAGTTTGCTGGTATTTTATAATCCTGGGTGGAGAGAGACAATGTGAGTGTAAAGTGACCCCGGCCAGCGCTCGAACCCGTACCACTCGATCTGGAGTCCAACACGCTAACCATTAGACGGCCGCATGTTCCACATCCTGCATCCGAGATTGTATCTCACTATTTTGTGTGAAATTTCAATGCAACATCAACATGCTCACCCGTTCTGAAAGAACTTGCTTTATTGACGCCATTGACTTCTGAACCTGAATACAAACAGTTAGAAAAACAAAAATAATTGGCATATTATAAAAACTTAACACAAATCCCAACAAAATATAATTTTACAGTGACGAGCGCCCTACCGTTGCCACTTGACAAAGTTTTTGATTAATTTTTGGCAATTTGATTGATTCAACTGGCCCAGGGGGGGCAGGCAGCGCCCTTTGATCTTGCCGCTTTTCCGCTATACATGATCGCACAAGTAAAGAAATCTGTCAATTATTCGAGAAACGTACCTCTACAGGAGTTTGCTGTGGAATTTTCATCCATGGTGTCCCACAATGACCAAAGTTCAGTTAAACAGCGACTGAATTGTTCCCATAGATGTTTGAACGTGGAATTGCCAAAATATTTCTGAACGAACACAAACGCACGTCATGTCCGCCATGTTTATTTTAAACAAACCAGTACTTAGTCTCGCTCGGCCAAATTTCTTAAATGTGCAATCATATATACTAGGTACCAGGCCTCGCTGCTAGCCCCCCCTGAACTGGCCAATCAAAATCCAAGAACTATGAGAGGTGGAGATGTCAAGCTCCATGTTCATGTTCTGACAATTGACATCTCCACCTCCCACAATTCTTGCAATTTGATTTGCTAGTTTAAATGGAATCCATCAGAAAGTTTACACAAATATGTCAAGAATTAAATCAAAATCTTTGTTGAGTGTCAACAGTAGGGTACTCTTCACTGCAATACATGTAGCTATGATAAAAAACAATCAGAAATAAGAAATTGTGGCAATGGACAATCTACTGTACCCTGCCAGGATCATTAGGTGGCCAATCAAGCCATGAATGTATGTAAGGTCAGGAGAGTAGCGGGTGGCTGCACTCGCAGGCTATTATTCCTTCTGTTACCTTATAACATCTTTGAGGAGAGGGCATGGGCACACCCTGTCTCTTTGACTCATGTCGTAATGTGTTTAACATGTTCCTTTCCTTTAGAAGCACATACCTGTACATAAGATATAAACAAGTGTTCTTACTCACTGTATCTCACTTGGACTACAGATTGAGGGCCAGGTCTGGGTTTGAGCCCTAGACACAGTGCCTTCCTCCACCGCTATGGGCACTACTAGGCTACCAGCACATTCTTAAGGGGTAACCATATATTGAATTTCTCACCATAGTTTGTGAAGATCTTCATTGCTTTTGCCTCTCAGTTCTCCTGCACGCCATTTTCTACCTTCAAAGTGGATAACATGATCATTGATGTTTAAATGAAAGAAAAAAAAAAAAAAAATGATCATTGATGACTTATCAGACTGTGTACAGCTTACATGTATTCAAATTACAGACATGTCATGTACAAGTCCAGGGACGGAAATTGAGCTGTTCCAGAAAATATCCATACCCACCCGGCCCAAGGAAGGTCATTGGAAATTCTGAGGAGGAGGAGGAGGAGGAGGAGGAGGAGGAGGAGGGAGTGGGGGATCAACCTCATTCCCAAGGTCTACTCCGCTTTCAAGATGGTGGCTGGGCGGAGAATCAAATATGATATTTGATCCTAGAACCGCTGGTCAAGTGTAGCAAACACGAGTTTCGATTGCATGTCACATGATAAAATACTCCACGATTCGTGGAGTATTTCGCAGTGTGTCCCAGGGTCTTCTCCGCGCCCAGCCGCCATCTTGAAAGCGGAGTAGACCCTGGGTACAAGGTTGGGGGAGGGGGACAGGGAGGTGGGGGGCAGGGTTCTATTTTCTGGAACCACACAGTAGTGATCCTTTCAGGTGAATAGAAATTGTAGATTTTTAATTTTCATGATCACTGACCATATTATGACTGAACAAATTTGCCCTAATTTCTTTTCGAGAAAACAATGCGACCATAATAAGGTGGTCTTTTAAATCAATGCTGTAGCTAGCCTCCTCGCAGACCTTCTTTGGGCTCGTCACACAATCTCTCCTCCCCCATGAAGAGAGAGATTGCGTGACGAGCCCAAAGAAGGTCTGCGCGCGAGGAGGCTATGCTGTAGCAACCTTGAATTAAAATTCCCTGACTTTCAGTGTGACAACCATGAAATATCCTTAGCACATTTTATAAGGAGGACAGTACCTGTTTGCACCGATTCTGGAGACAATTCTCCGTTTTCAAGCACTCCTGGCGGGAAGAACTCTTCCAGACCACAAGTCAACTGACTCGTCCTCAGACAACGAACACAAGACCTGCATGTGCGAGATTAGATATAAACCACCATGATAATGCTGCTGTTTATGGGTTTAAAAAACAAGCAAGATGTCTTATTGATCTAAATTCAAATATTTCTGTACCTGGTTTGAGATTCTGCTGAAATAAACGGTCGAAATACGTAACATCGAAATCTGTGCAGTGCGGCCGCCATATTGTTTTTCTTTTCACGCATGCATTTTTATGCGCAGAAGCTCTAACCGCTGACGCATTGCCTGTACATTTTCGACCCCAGATCCCTCTCGTCTCCTCGCGCGTGGGAAACTGAAAAGCGCGCGTGTATCTACTTTTCAAAGTTTCCACATACTGTATCAGACCCCGGTATCAGACCTCTCTGACTCTATTGAATTATTTATATATCCGCTAGTTACTTATATATATATATCCAGATAGGCCATTTTTGACAGATTGGTGGTCCAGTTTGGCGAGGAATCAATTAATTTTGTTCTTCAATATTGCTGAACACTGGGCGGGACCTCTCTCCTCCGCAGAGGCTCATATATGGGAGAATCAGCTGAACGAAGTGAGTGCAGGCGCGAGAAACCGGAGAGAGCGTACGGCGGGAGCCTCTGCCACAACCTCGTTCCCAGGGTCTACTCCGCTTTCAAGATGGCGGCTGGGCGCGGAGAAGACCTGGGCTACGCTGTGAAATACTCCACGAATCGTGGAGTATTTTGTCGTCTTCGCTACACTTGACCAGCGGTTCCAGGATTCAATATGGTCGTCTTCGCTACACTTGACCAGCGGTTTCGGGATTCAAAATGGCTACTGGAAGGAAGCTGGCGAGCTTCGTTTTAACACGTTTTACACCAAATTAAGCCACGAATAACGTTTTTGTGGTCCGTTGAATTTTCGAATAGATTTCTGCTGTCTTTACGCATGATTGTTGAGCGGTCTATTTTATTTAAGGAGAGGTTTATTACACATTTTATGACTGTTATTTAGCACCAGTTTAGCTGTATAAACAACGCACGATCATATAAAGAAAGTCAAGTTAGGAAAGTTGTCGAAAGTTTAAAAGCGGATAGTTTTGGGGTGGATATATTATTTTTTGGTCGATTAATTTGGTTTATTTCTTGCTCGGATCGCGACCTTGTAATTTTTGTTTTTTATAGGCACGAAAGTCATGCCCAATTTAATTAATAAAAAAATATTAATGCAGCAATGATCATGGTCGAATCTTTGTGTGATTGTTTTTATTTAGAGGTGATATTTTTAAGGTTCATGCTGAGTCAGTACTTTGTGTGTGTTATCTAAATAAAGATTGCTTCCTCCTCAACACTTCAGCATGGAAACTCACAAACATTTAAACAGATTCAAATTAATTTAGTAAAATATCAAAGTGTAATTTCAACTGTATAAAAAGTGGGAGGCTTCCCTGCGTGGTTTCTGTGGATAAACAATGTTTTATAGCCTTTTATATTTAGCTTTTATTTGGAAACCAATAATTACCGTTAAAGCCCGGGCCGGGGCTTATTTAATTTCAGGTCTCAAGAATGGGGGGAGGGAGCTTATTAGAGAGGGGGGCTTAATAGAGAGGGGGGGGCTTATTTCAAATCATAAATTTTCCGAGAAAATTCACATTCATTTTTCAAACTTTACTACCTGGGGGGGGGGGGGGGGGGTGTACTCCCTTATGTGGCCTATACGGGGACATGCCGTTGGACAGGGTATGGTTTTTGGCCTCTCTGCCCTGAACAGGGTATATAATTTCATGCACGTCTGTCCTAAACAGGGTATGGTTGCACGACTGTCGTAAAATACGGTTTATACAGTATTTAGAGATCGGAGACGTTTCCCGCGTATCAGTCAAACAGGATTCGCCTAAATAATTTGCAACCTAAACAGGGTCCTAAAATAGCGGATGTCCTACACAGGGTAGGTATTTTAGGGGTTTTTATTGTTGTTTTTTTTGTCCTAAACAGGGTCAGGTTTCAAACCCTTAGCGGCACCCCTATACCCAAACATGGGTCAAGTACTTCCCCTCCCCCCAGGCTTTACTATTACACCACAAACTAAACAGAACAAGAAATGGGTTATATATCACCGTCTTACAAATGCAGTGTCATTTATATCCTAACTCAATGATAGTTCTGGAATTCAGACCATGTTTCCATACAAAGTGACTGAAACAACAGAAAATATTTCTTTAAATACATTATTACATCAGTCTGATGAAAAGGGGGGGGGGGGGGGCGCTTCATAGAGAGGTGGGGGCTAAATAGAGCTTTTACGGTATTTATTATATTTTATGCCCTGGGGTGTACTTTGAATTTTTGGAGGGATTGTGCCATCCAGTAACTGAAACCAAAATGTATAACTTTCTGTACACTATTACAGACCTGGGCCAGGTTTTTCAAAAGGTGGATAATGCTATCCCCTAGATAAATCACTATCCAGTGGATAAGTATTAAACAAAACAAACTACACTATCTGTTGGATAGCGATTTATCCGGTGGATAGTGTTATCCATCTTTTGACCAACCGGGCCCTGGTCTTTAAAATCCATACCCTATTTTCTGATTACTTGTTTCTGTTCTAGTTGTACACTGGAGAACCAATAACTCTATTGAGGGCGTGTACTTATTTATTGTCTATCTGCAGGGGTGGATCTAGAATTTTTGAAAGGAAGGGGGGGGGGGGGGGGGTGGTGTTTGTTAGCCAATATTTTGTCATTTTATTTTAGCTAAAAACAGTAACAATTTTTACACCTGCCCAAAGTGCTTGATTTTTTGGCGGATTTTGGGGACCACCCAATCCAAGTGTTCACACTTTTCTGACTCACACAAGTAAGGTAGAGTAGCACCCAAAATATATGAAGAGGGCCCTGGCCCATGGTCAGCCCATATTTTGCCCAAATCCTAGTCTCCCTCCCAGCCTAATGCTTGCTCAAATACCCCATTCCCAACAGCAAAATTGGTGCCCCAAATCCCATTTTTCCAGTGAAAAAAAAGGCAAAATTCCCAGTTCCTATTTTACCTCTTCAGGGACCCTATCCCCAGCACAAAAAAAAATTACTACAGCTAAAAAAATACTGCCATAACAAGGATAATAAGATAAAGGTAAAGCAACCTTTATTTATACATGTCAATCTAAAAATGAAAATACCTCCTGAACAAAAAAAATAAATAAAAATACACCCATATCACTCGTGAATAAATTCATTCACACCTCCCCAACACCAATATACATTTTGAGCGGCATAAGGAACAATAAATGTGCATACAAAAAAAACATTGTTTGTACAACACAGCAAAACAAAAAAGGACAAAAACTGAAAGAAATGACCTAACAAGGAAAACAATACCCTGGCAGTACACCAAAAAGAAACTTAATCACACAAAACTTGCACCCAGTACAGTTCTTTATTGACAATACCAAGTATACATACATACTGCCGAAATTCCTCAACCCATGGAGGCCCACCTTAATGACCAAGAAACATAACTGTTGATCGATACCGCAGCAGAACCACATGATGGGAACAACATCTAGATGGAATAATCATAGAGGATGCCTGATGAAAAGACTAGACAGTATACACAAAAGCAGTCTAAACCGTTTGTGATCATTGACCAACACCTCAAAGTGAACTCTATCAATGGAGACAAATGATTCAAATATTCATCTATCTACCTAGCCTCCTACGCAGATACGCTCTTTGGGATCGTCACGCAATCTTTCCTCAGCCCACGAACGTTCGTGGGGGGAGGATAACGATTGCGTGACGATACCCCCAAAAGAGCGTCTGCGTAGAGGCCTACTATCTACCACGATGAAACAAATAATTTTCCCAACATCAGAAAAAAATATAAACTAATAGGTGTCCCTTTCATAGCAGTATCTGTGATTACAAACATTATATAATATGAGTGTGGTAAAGGAGGCGTTCCCTTCATAGAGGTGGCCCGAAGTAGAGGTTCCACTGTATGTTGTAAACTTGTATAGGTGATTTAATGACCTATACCCAGATTAGAAAATTGAGGGAAAACAGCTTATATAACCTATAATCTTCATTTTAAGTATAATCAAGTTTACAAAATATTCAAGGAAGGCTTTTCTTACTTTTAAGTGGCATGTTGCATCAAAATGGTCATAATAATTGTAAATCTTGTTCTGTTCAAATCATTTGATTTCGTAAAGCTAATCATTCTCTGAAACAAGTTACAGATCCACGGTGCAGTTTACGAAGCGGTGAAAAAATTCGATTCGTCATGTCCATTTGTTGCGAGCAATACATCAATTCAGCGAATTTCCGTCACCATTTTCAATTCGCCCGTTAAAGCACTTTGAAGAAATTCCAGGCTTCGAATAATAACACATAAGCTTAAACATTCATAAACGTGTAATCATAATCATCGATCTGCATTTTTCACCTTGCTTGATATTCCCAGCTCTTGATCTGTGCGCCCTGAGGCATTTCCAAAGTTAATTTACGGTCCAACGTCAACTCCACCTCTTCCTTAAATTGCCGTAGTCATAATTTAAACAAGACGGGGAAATATTTAACAGGCAATAATTTACGTTTCAATTCGAGAAGAAATAACAAAATAAAGCTCCGCAAGTCGGCCATTTTTGCTAAGGAAGACTATTTCCGCAAATTCACGACTAAGGTAAGAATCATAAATCTAAAGGACACGAATCAGCGTGGGCGTTATTATCAGTGATAGCCCAGGGTCTTCTCCGCGACCAGCCGCCATCTTGAAAGCGGAGTAGAACCCTGGGAACGAGGTTTGGACCTCTGCCTAGATACGCACACCCAATATCGGCCGGCCATCCGGGGAGAGGCAAACTTTTTATCAGTGTTCCTCACCGGGGGTACGGTGGTGTATGTATAACTGCCGTACTGTCAGTAAAATGGCGGCTGCATCGGAATCTGTTCGGAAGGTTATACGCGATGTACAAGTAGAGAAACTACAACTTTAGATGCATGGAAATCTGAATATGTTTTGTGTTGTGTTCTGATGGGGTTGATCTACAGAATTCAAACATTCTCGAGACCCGCCATGTGGCGATCAAGAAATTCAGGAAGCAAAAGGCATTCCCCGGCGACTGAAACTCTCCAAAACAACCTATTAATTCTGCTCCCAAACAGAAAAGAGAACAAGTTAAGCTTAGTTTTCCGGCCTATGAAAATGTGTTTTATTAATCTTCTAACCGTTAGTTTAAAACGTCGAGTTGCGAAAAACTTGCGATTTCAGACCAAAAGCTGTAAGCTTATTAAGTTTAAACTAAACGCTAAAATTAAACGAAAATGCAACCCGCAGGAAATTTAAGACCAAAAAACACGAAATACAAGAAGAACAAGTTACCCGTCAAGAGACATCTCTGAGAGCGAAAAGTCAAGCTCTTTCCGCCATTGTTTCCAAAGAATAACACACTTGCAAGAACCACCCCCCACGGGTTTCAGGAGGGTCTTTCGCGATCAATTCGTGCACGAGACCAAACATTTTTGGCTTTTTTTTAGTAAATATGAAACCTCGTCTTAAAAATAACGATCCGCTAACTGTAGCAACATACCTAGCGCTGAATTTTGCCAAGTTTCAAAAGTTTTGGGCTTGTCAAATTTAGCGAGGGCTGAGAAATCGTCCAATGTACAAGGAAAACGACAAAGATTGTACAAGGAAAACGACACAAATCTGGCGGTAGTATCGAAAACGAAGACCACTTAAAACGAATGACCGAAGAAGACCGAAGAACCTACTCGCAAAAACGAAGACCCACTCGAAAACGAAAGACCTACTCCCCCCCCCCCCCCCCCGAAAACGAAGACCCACGCGAAAAACGAAGACCCACTCGAAAACGAAGACCCACTCGAAACGA